>CM029014.1:107932783-108400561 GCA_016801055.1 Panax notoginseng
AACAGTTCTCTTCATGAATAAGAAAGAATAACACCCCTTACCGTTTTAAAGAAGAGCTGAAATAAGAAAGTAGTTAAGTAGCAGAATACTCTTTTTCTCTTTCTCTATAGTTTCTCTCTCTAGAGTTCAGTGAATTCGTAAGAAATAATGAAGGAATGAGCTGCTATTTATAGAAAAATAGAATGCATAGTAACTAATCCATGAACGGTCCAGATTGATTACTTTAATCTGACGGTCCATATTTAAAGAAAAATCTTTTAAATAAAATATAATATATTCTATTTATAGAATAACTTTAATAAAGTATTCTGTTTTATTACGTTAATAATACGAATAAAACAAAACGTCATTATCGCTAAATAATTCATATTATTAACTGACAATAATTGAATCAAACTGAGTAACTTCTCACATAAGCATTAATAATCAATACCGTGTGCTACTATGTAACCACACGTATTACTGTACTTTTACTACCGAGTAGTTCAACAGTAACAATGGTAAAACTTCCGCCGTTATTTTTAATAAACTATTTTTGTCGTTTTCTCAATCCGACAATAATTTCGTTGTGGGGTCCACCAATGATTGTGCCGTCGTACGAATATTTCCCGACAAAAAGAATATTCCCCGACCAAACGAATATTTTAAAACAACTTGCTCACTTTGCAAAATTTATAAATATTACCCACAACTATAACATTATATCAAATTAACTCCATAATATTCAAAAATGATATTTATAGAAAATTCATCTTTATTTATAAAAGTTGGGGTCTTACAATTCCATTCTTTATTATACTCAGTTGGTTAAGTTTTAACTTCTATACTCCATAAAATTAGTGAAATATCCTTGATAATTACGGTTCATCCAGTATCTTTTCATTAAAATATTCTTCTAAGCATTCTTGAATTTTACTCCACAAAGCAGTATCATGTTGACAATTTGGACGTTGTTAATTCTTGGATAAATTAATTCTTGAACTTGTTTTATTGAATTCTTATATCATTGTCATCGTCCTCATGTTTATAAAATGTTGAAAGTCATCTATGGCATGTAATGCATAGATGGACTTGGTGTGATTATAACCATAGATTATTCGGTGTAATCATGACCGTAATGTTACAAATGAAGTGGTAAAAGTCCTCATTGGCCCGTAGTGCATTGATGGACAGTTGTTGGCATGATCATGACCATTAATGAATACACGAATATCCTTGGCCGTAGTGCAGGGGTGATTCGATGATGTGGATTATTTTATTAAGCTGAGTCCCAGCGATAACAGTGTTGAAAAACCTTTTAAATCATAGAAGATAGTAGATTTTATTTTCTACTTGACTCTTTTAATGGATTGCTTGTTCCGCTGCAGTTAAACTTGATGTTCGTTATATTTTATCAGTTTAACACTGTTGAAGGCTAATGATAAATTATTCTGCATTATCTTAGTCGTAATATTTCTTACTGGGCTAGTTGAGCTCACCCTTTCTTTCACTGTTCTCTTCAGGAAATGAGAATATAGCTTGGACGAGTCGGGGAACAGAGTGATGGACCAGATGATAGTATTAGTAGTCCTCACTATTCTATTAAATAGTGTGACAATAATTGTAATGATGACTCCTTTTGAGTTTGTATAGTCTCTAGTAGACAATAATTGTATTCAAACTCACAGTTATGTTTTGTCGTATTGTACACAACAGTTGTATTAGTAAGTTGTATTTGTATTCTGTACCATGTATCTGACGACCCAAGATGGGTGATGTATACCTAATTTTGGGGGCGTCACACACAAGCTGGGATATGCATGGCAAGAGGATCAAGTAAAGCATGGATGGACAAGCATGGATGGACAAAGGATGGAATAGAAGAGCAAATCAGTGTAGCAGCAGAATCAGAAGACACAGACTGCTAGCCGCGCGGCTGCGTGACATGACAAGGTTGGAGACGCGCGCCCGCGTGAGCACCCTGCCAGACAACTTTACCTACTGCAAGTCGCGCACCTGCGCGAGATATACACTAGAGGGGCACGCGGCCGGGCGCGATGCCTGTAGCTGCTAATTTATTTTATTTTAATTTTTAATTAAAAGGGTGGTAATTGATTTAAAACGATTTCTGACTGGTGTCAGACGTATCATTATTCATTTTTTACGTATTTTCCTCGTAGTAACTAGGGTTTACACCTTGAGGAAGATTCCAACGTAGAACGAAGCCAAAACACTTACTCTTCCAATTCTTCTTGGGATTCTCTATAATTGTGGATTAGTATTATTATTTTGCTGGAATTTTATGAGGATTTGATCATTAATATTAGTTTATATTCAGCAATTGGGTTTGATCGTTCTATCCTTCATCTTTCAATTGTTTGCTTATTAGCCATGTTTTGCTTTGATCCCATAATGGCTTTTGGTTCAGTCATGAACTAAACTCTATTATGGGATTCTAACGGATTTTAATATGTAGTTTAGTTTCATGCTTTATTGCTAGGGTTGTTTTGCATATCATATGGGATTTCTATCGTGGTTGTTTTGCATGTATGAATGCTTGATCACCATTCGCTCAGTACTTGTATGGAATTGACAATGAACATGCAAGTATGGATTGTAATAATGATAGCATACAAATATGGGGATGTTTTATATGGCTTATGTATTTCGTGAACCAGATAGACATATACTGTTTCACCGTATGAGTTAGGAGAAGGGCTTGTGATTAAGTTCAGTATGATTGCAATTTCACATAGACATATAGTGATTTTGGTTATATTGACTATTACTTGGAGTCTATCATCTGTGGATGCTATGTAAGTAGGTCATAGTGCATTAAAAAATGGCTATGACTCTTTGAGTGCTCTTGACTATTTTCCTGTGATATGTGAACACTTCTTGCATGATAGTGGTAATTAGATGAAGTATTAAATGACGTTAGGATCCCATTATTTCCAGATTTAATTTATTCCAATATTAGTCTTATTTTAATTGCTATTCGCCATTAGAGTAATTCACTAATATAGTCATTAGTCTAAGCATATAAATACAGTGATTTAATTGATGCATAGTAGTTTAAATTTGACAACTTTCTCTGTGGGATCAATACTCTACTTACTCTGTATTACTTGTTGACACATGTATACTTGCATGAGTTAGAGCTCTTTTATCAGAACTGAAAAAGAGGCAACAGCGCCATCCTATATGGTGCCTTTGAAACTGGTGTCGTACCTGGCAGCAACTCAATCACAAATTCTACATCTCTATCTGGCAGAATACCGGGTAACTCCTCCGAAAATACATCCGCAAACTCTTGAACTACTACTATCTGTTCCAATGATGTCCCCACTCTTTGGGTATCCACAACATGGCACAGGTAACCCTTACACCCCTTCTTCAACATCTTTCTAGATTGTGTAACAACCCGATATTTTTTACATAAATAAATAAGAAATTTTGCGTATAAATTTTTTTATTTATTTATTTAAGGATGAGGATTTGTACAAGATTATGTGTATATGTATTTTTGTGGTAAGTGAAAATATATTTATTACCTAATTATTTACAAATGAATTTATTTTAGAATTTTTGATTATTATAAAGTATATACTTATAATAATTAAATTATGGTAGAAATGTTTTTTGTAATTATTTTCCATGAAAATATAATCATATATTATTTAAATAATATATGAAATGATTTTTAGAATAATTATAATAATTATTTTATTATATGAATTTTAGTACAAATTATTTAGTTAATTATTTGACCTTAATTATTAAGGTTAAATATGAAAAATAAATCAGATATGGAATCCAAACCCTAATCTTGGATTTTTATCAATGGATAAGAATAATAATATAATATTAATTATATTTTAATTTTTCAGTGCTATAAATATGTACTGTATGTTTGTGGACTGACAATGGTTGGTCAATTATGGTGTATAACGTCAAAAACCTAAGTATTATAAAACCTAAATAATATTTGTCGGCCAAAATAATTAGAAACCCTAATTTAAAAATCAGTTATGAGATTGAGATTATTATGTAACTGTGTTATTATGTTTAAGGTTTTGTATTGTAGAATTAAATGTTAATTAGCAAAACCCTAATTAATATTTAGAAATCGTAATTTCTAGAAATCCTAATTTCTAAATTTAGAAACCCTAATTAGTAATTATAAATCCTAATTACTAATTGTAAACCCTAATCGTGAAATTAGAAGACCCTAATCGTGAAATTAGAAGACCTTAATTTTATAATTAAAAACCCTAATTTTTATTTAAAAATCCTAATTTTAATTAAGTGAGTTCTATTTAAAATTTTATTAAACTCTGAACTTAATTTTTTTTACCTTAGAAATTATTTGGGAAACCTTAAAGTATAAGCTATGTTGATTAAGACCTAGATTCAAGAAGCATGGTCAAGAATACCCTTAATTGCTTTGTTAGTTACTAAAATAACATTTTAGGATTTTGTTTTTTTTTATTTATAAGATAGCTTGCTTGCAAATCTTGCCATAATTTGGGTTGTTTACCAACCCTAGATATCCCATGTGCCAAAATCATTTCATATCAGCCAATACGCCAGCCATACATTGCATCTAGCTCTATATAAATATAGATTAAGAGAGAGAGAGAGAGAGAGAGAGAGAGAGAGAGAAAATTATTTTGTTCACTTATTTTGTCCAACACCCAACCAATCCTCTCTCCCACTAAAACCAATGAAAATCTATAGTATATCAGTCATATGTTGAAGCCCCACGTGTGTCATAACCAAATCAGAAACATAGAATCAAGAATTGCTCATTTAAAGGTATAAACAAACTCTAGAATTTCTGTCCAAAAATCTGTTGTTAGATCTTGTGATTTGAAGTTGTAACGTGTTGTTTGTAGTCTAATATAATGATCTGGGTTGGTATCTTATGGGTCCATAACATTTAAATACACGAAATTGGTGTTTTCAAAAATCTTGAAAAATTTTAAAATGTTTCTGACAGTCAAATGTCAGATCGTGTAGATCTCTTTCTGTTTATGTTTTCGTATATTTGAAGGTTTGTATTTGTAGTATGTTATGTGGTCTGTGATCTGAACTTGAAATCAGACTTAGATCTGGTCTAGGTAGCAAGATATTCAAGGTCAAACGTGGTTGACCGGCCATGACCAGGCGTTTCTGGGTAACCCAGAAACAGCCCAGAACCGGCCTGACAACATCTTTGACCGCCTTGATCTGTCAGTGTGTGTATGTTTTGGTTCTTTTGTTGCATTAAAGTTATAGTATGGTAGTTATACTACAGGTTAATACTCTTAGATAGCTTTTATCACAAACGTGTGAGATTTAGAGGATGGTCAAACTAGGCAGAAAGTCCACGGATGAACTTTCTGGGTAACCTAGAAAGTTCATGAGCGTGGTTTCTGACATTGTTTGACCGGACAAGATCTTGCCATGTTGTTATTGTTATTGTGATTTTATGTAATGGATCTCTAGACTTACATGTGTTCTACAACCTGAAAGCCTAAGATCACGAAACCCGTTCATGTGTTGAAAGATATAAAGATCGAGAGAAGGCAGTATGAACTGATCTTCATTTCTGGAAAACCTAGAAATGAAGAACAGCTCTGACAAGGTTTTAGGAAGGCCAGATCTCGTTCGGTTTATGTAGTATGGTCATGATTGTTGTTGTAGCCTGAAGTGTTACACTAGTACTACACGTTCTAATGCATAGTTGGTCCAAAATCACACTACACACTGAATTATTGTTGGTCAAACGTGACACCTTAGCAACTGACTATGCATTTCTGGGTTTGGCCAAGAACATGAAGAACACCTATAGCGACGGTTCTGTCGCTATAGGTGGCCTTTAGTGACAGATAGCTTATTATTTTCCAAAAATTAATAAAAAAAATAGAAAAATTAGTTTTAAATTATAAAAAATACAAAATAAATTATAAAAAAATTATTTTAAATTCTGAAAATTAGTTTTTAATTATTTTAAATATATTTCATAAATATTTAATATTTTTGAAATATTAAAAGTATTTAATTTATTTAATTATAATATTAAATAAATTATTTAAAAATGATTTTAATATTGGAAAAATCATTAAAATTTATATTATGATATAAGAAAATAGTTTAAGTTATTTTTAATGACTTTTAATATTTTGTGATAAATTTTATTAATAAATTAATATTAATGATAATTAAGTTATTTATTAAATGAATTAAATAAATTAATTAAAAATGATTTTATTATATTAAAAATTATTTTAAATAATAATAAGGTATTTAAAAATATTTTAAGTTATAAAATATAACTTTTAGTATTTAAAGGTAAATTTCATTAATTTATTATTATTAATGATATTAAAGTTATTTAATAATTATATTAAATAATTTAGTTTAAAAATGATTTTAATATTCTAATAATCATTTTAAATGAAAATAAAGTGTTTAAAGATATTTTAAGTTATAAAATATAACTTTTAATATTTAAAGAATAATTTTATTAATAATTTAATATTAATGATTATTAATTTATTATTAATGATATTAAATTTATTAAATAAATAGTTTATAAATAGTTTTATTAATTTAAAAATCATTTAAAAGGGATATAAATGAATTAAAAATATTTTAAGTTATGCTTAATGACTTTTAATATTTGGATAAATGAAACATTAATACTTTAATATTAATGGTAATTATTTAAAAATGATTTTAAATATTTTAAAAATTATTTAAGGGTAATATTAATACTTTAAAAATATTTTGAGTTATTACAAATAACTTTAATATTTTAGAAATGATTTCATTAATAGATTAATACTAATTAAATATTAATGATAATAGAATTGATTAGTATTTAAATCATTTTAATGTGATTCCGATGTTTGAAATTTCGTGATAAATTATAATAAATGTTTTAAATTATATTAAGTCATTTAATAATAATATGACTTATATGTACGGATATTGAGTTATTGAATAGAGTCTTAGACCCGATAAATACCCGATAAAGTTGTCGATACACCGACATGTTTCAAAAATTGATCTGGACTTAGATATTTTGATTGTATAAGTGATTATTTGTGATTCAATGGTTAATAAACATATGTGCTAATGTGATTAGGTTATGTGCTGACTGCAATAAGCAGTGTTATGTGTTATAGTATCTTGTTCTAATTGAACGAACGATCTTATTAATGTTAGGTCGTGTGACAAGCGATAGATCTTAATTACAAGTTGTAAGCAGCGTTTCAGGCAAGTATCTAACCTTTGCATTTTCTTTATGCAATGGATGTGAGTAAGAATGTTTCTAAACTATATTATTATGGTACAGATTATTAACCTTATATTATATAATCTCCTTGAATATCAACATGTTAGTATATGGTAACTCAGATATATATATATTTTTGTTCGTTAATTTCTAGAAATGGTTAAACAAGTGTCTCTACTTGGATAATCATTGTATTTAATCACATGTTGATATACCTTTGTCAATTACCCGTATACATATATGTTGAATTATAGATTATTGTTGACAAGATAAAACCTTTGATTTAGAACCCAGACAGGTATGAACATCCCTACACGGGAAAATTTTTATGCGCTCCAGCGGACAAAGGATGAACGATAATATCGTTCTAGCAATGTAGTATTGATCAATACAGGGCATAACGGTCTGATCACCCCCCGTGCCCGTAAGTTATGACGGTTTGCAGATGAATTTCTGTTTTACCCTATCAAAAATTTAAAACAATGTTCATGGCATGTCACCATACCCCAGATATAGTCTATACGAAATTTTAAAACTTTGAAAGAGAGTTGTTATGTTATTATTATTGGTTCAGAATACTTCACAACTATTAACTTGTTGTAGAAGAATAGTACAAAGAAAATATTTAAATTCTTTCAGCTTATATAATTGCTATTACTTGTTGGGCACTCAAATGCTCATCCTTACTTAAATTTAAATGTTTTCAGCTAAGTGCGAATGACCAGAGAGCTCTGCTAAGAACAAAGGAAAAGGGAAGGTTGCTGAATGAACGAATTACTATGTTATGTAATAGTTTGGTATTATTAAGATAAGTATGACATATATTACTATCATGGGTTGTAATGAATGTTTAAAGGTTACGTACTTGGGATTAGACTCTGATGATATGTAAATTAAGTTGATCTTTATATTAGTGTTATTATTATTAGTATTATTCCGCTCATAGAAACGGTATCGTGAAGAATCGAGTTCGGGTTTCAAGTACCCGAGTTTGGGGTCCTCACAAGTTGGTATCAGAGCTTAGGGTTAAAAACCTTAGGTGGGTTAGACCTTAGGCTATAATCTTAGAACAGAGGGAAACATTGAAAATATAAATAACTCATATAGAGTTTAAAAAGAGATGAATTAACTAAATTCATAGTCAAACAAAATAAAAGATAACTCATATAAAACTCTTAAGTGTCTATATGTTAATTAGGATAATTTATATGTGTAGATGTCAGGTGAAAAAGGATTAGGATACCCTTAAATCGTAAAGAAGAAGTCAACCTCCATAACCGAGCCAATATCAAAGCCAATATCTAAAATAGAGGCTCACATTGAAAGCTACCTCCATGAGGTGGTTATTTTGGAAAGTATAGTACCAGATCCTAGAATGATAGAATGACTGATAGAATAATATATATATATATATATATATATATGTGTGTGTGTGTGTGTGTGTGTGTGTGTGGTCTATGTCAAGTTCCTAAACTCGTATGTTTGTGGTGAGTTCTTAAGATCGTAATGTATGGTAAGTTGGACGAACTAGATGTAGTTAGGTGTAAATGGATTATTGAGGATAAGGGGAATAAACAGATTACTAAGTAATTGATCCTTATTGGAGGCGTAAGAAATAAGTAGTACTAGTATTAATTGAATAGATATGATTTTATGTTATGTATATGATAGGTATGTTTGTATAAGATAATAATTTTCAAATTTTGTATAAGTTATGGCAGCGATTCCCGACTTTTAAGTCACAATGGGATAGCAAATGATTAAAGTGAAAGGTGCTATGATATGTCAAGTGATATGAATATGAGTTTATGGGATTAATGAAATAAGTTGGTGAAAAGATAGTAGTTAATTATATGAGTATTGATTAATTCAGTAAACCAGGTTTTCAAAATCTAATATTTTGAGTACATGATTATTTGAGTAGAATCTTTTGTGTTATATGCTAAACGTATACGATAAGGCTTAGAATGTAAGTTAATAAAGAATAATTTAATCAGATAATGCCGCCAAGACAAAAACGAAATCATAGGACAGAAGAACCTGCCAACAAAGCTGGAGGACAACCAGACCCAACGTAGAATTTGACGAATATAGACGATCAAGCTATGCAGAATGGATTACCAACTGCAGAAAATCAGCCAGATAATCGATCGGCAAACTTTGAAAACTTCAAGACAAATGAACCATCAGGATTTAGAAGACCAACTAACCCTGTAGAAGTGGTTGTGATAGCTAGGGTAACGGAGGGGCAACAGACAGCTTTTGCCACCTATACAACGAAAGGAGGGGTGAATCTTTGGAGGGAGACAACTCAAGTTAAAGCCGAAGGAGGGAGTAGTGGTAGTAGAACTGGAAAGAGGAAAGGTGATAATGTTGGGAATACAAAAAATAGGCCAGAAGATGGAAAGAAACGAGTTGTGCATGGTAGAAATTGTGGAAAGAATCATTCAGAAAAGTGTTTAAAAGGAAAGACTGTGTGCTACAAGTGTGGGCAGGAGGGACATATCTCTCCTAACTGCCTCAATCCAATAATTTATAGTGGGTGTTTTATTTGTGGATTAAAGGAGCATAAGGTGAAAGATTGTCCAAGGAGAAGGGAAACAAAGAATGCGAATACGAGGAAAGGCAGCAGGGCATTGGCGATAACGGGACCGACTTCAACAAATGAACCAACAACACCAACCGAAGGAGTCTTCAACATGACCGTTCAAGAAACTGTAGCAGTCGGAAATGCAACTCCAGGTATTATTTTAATCAAATTTATTTTCTTATATATTATTTCTTATATATAGTAAATTATTTTATAAAGAAATTTTGAGGAATTTGAGTTCTTTTAGAAATCAAATATTTCTGTTTAAACAGAAAGACAAGCTTTATGTGAATAGTTAAAGATCAGTTCGATCAAAGTTGATCGAGATCAACTTGCAATGATATGTATGATATGTGCCGTGTATGTATATGTTTTAAAACGGTGATTCCGAGGACGGAATCTTTATAAGGGAGGGTGAATGTAACAACCCGATATTTTCTACATAAATAAATAAAAAATTTTGCGTATAAATTTTTTTTTTTTATTTATTTAAGGATGATGATTTGTACAAGATTATGTGTATATGTATTTTTGTGGTAAGTAAAAATATATTTATTACCTAATTATTTACAAATGAATTTATTTTAGAATTTTTTATTATTGTAAAGTATATACTTATAATAATTAAATTATGGTAGAAATGTTTTTAGTAATTATTTTCCATGAAAATATAATCATATATTATTTAAATAATATATGAAATGATTTTTAGAATAATTATAATAACTATTTTATTGTATGAATTTTAGTACAAATTATTAAGTTAATTGTTTTTCCTTAATTATTAAGGTTAAATAAGAAGAATAAATCAGATATGGAATCCAAACCCTAATCTTAGATTTTTATCAATGGATAAGAATAATAATATAATATTAATTATATTTTGATTTTTTAGTGCTATAAATATGTACTGTATGTTTGTGGACTGATAATGGTTGGTCAATTATGGTGTATAATGTCAAAAACATAAGTATTATAAAACTTAAATAATATTTGTGGACCAAAATAATTAGAAACCCTAATTTAAAAATCAGTTATGAGATTGAGATTATTATGTAACTGTGTTATTATGTTTAAGGTTTTGTATTATAGAATTAAATGTTAATTAACAAAACCCTAATTAATATTTAGAAATCGTAATTTCTAGAAATCCTAATTTCTAAATTTAGAAACCCTAATTAGTAATTACAAATCCTAATTACTAATTGTAAACCCTAATCGTGAAATTAGAAGACCTTAATTTTATAATTAAAAACCCTAATTTTTATTTAAAAATCCTAATTTTAATTAAGTGAGTTCTATTTAAAATTTTATTAAACTTTGAACTTAATTTTTTTTTACGTTAGAAATTATTTGGGAAACCTTAAAGTATAAGCTATGTTGATTAAGACCTAGATTCAAGAAGCATGGTCAAGAATACCCTTAATTGCTTTGTTAGTTACTAAAATAACATTTTAGGATTTTGGTTTTTTTTTTTATTTATAAGATAGCTTGCTTGCAAATCTTGCCATAATTTGGGTTGTTTACCAACCCTAGATATCCCATGTGCCAAAATCATTTCATATCAGCCAATACACCAGCCATACATTGCATCTAGCTCTATATAAATATAGATTAAAAGAGAGAGAGAGAAAAAAAAAATCATTTTGTTCACTTATTTTGTTCAACACCCAACCAATCCTCTCTCCCACTAAAACCAATGAAAAACTATAGTATATCAGTCATATGTTGAAGCCCCATGTGTGTCATAACCAAATCAGAAACATAGAATCAAGAATTGCTCATTTAAAGGTATAAACAAACTCTAGAATTTTTGTCCAAAAATCTGTTGTTGGATCTTGTGATTTGAAGTTGTAACGTGTTGTTTGTGGTCTAATTTAATGATCTGGGTTGGTATCTTATGGGTCCATAACATTTAAATACACGAAATTGGTGTTTTCAAAAATTTGGAAAAAATTTAAAATGTTTCTGACAGTCAAATGTCAGATCGTGTAGATCTCTTTCTGTTTATGTTTTCGTATGGTTTGTATTTGTAGTATGTTATGTGGTCTGTGATCGGAACTTGAAATTAGACTTAGATCTGGTCTAGGTAGCAAGATATTCAAGGTCAAACGTGGTTGACCGGCCATGACCAGGCGTTTCTGGGTAACCCAGAAACAGCCCAGAACCGGCCTGACAACATCTTTGACCGCCTTGATCTGTCAGTGTGTGTATGTTTTGGTTCTTTTGTTGCATTAAAGTTATAGTATGGTAGTTATACTACAGGTTAATACTCTTAGATAGTTTTTATCACAAACGTGTGAGATTTAGAGGATGGTCAAACTAGGCAGAAAGTCCACGGATGAACTTTCTGGGTAACCCAGAAAGTTTATGAGCGTGGTTTCTGACATTGTTTGACCGGACAAGATCTTGCTATGTTGTTATTGTTATTGTGATTTTATGTAATGGATCTCTAGACTTACATGTGTTCTACAACTTGAAAGCCTAAGATCACGAAACCCGTTCATGTGTTGAAAGATATAAAGATCGAGAGAAGGCAGTATGAACTGTTCTTCGTTTCTGGAAAACCCAGAAATGAGGAACAGCTCTGACAAGGTTTTAGGAAGGCCAGATCTCGTTCGGTTTATGTAGTATGGTCATGATTGTTGTTGTAGCCTGAAGTGTTACACTAGTACTACACGCTCTAATGCTTAGTTGGTCCAGAATCACACTACACACTGAATTATTGTTGGTCAAACGTGACACCTTAGCAACTGACTATGCATTTCTGGGTTTGGCAAAGAACATGAAGAACACCTATAGCGACGGTTCTGTCGCTATAGGTGGCCTTTAGCGACAGATAGCTTAATATTTTTCGAAAATTAATAAAAAAAATAGAAAAATTAGTTTTAAATTATTAAAAATACAAAATAAATTATAAAAAAAATATTTTAAATTTCGAAAATTAGTTTCTAATTATTTTAAATATATTTCATAAATATTTAATATTTTTGAAATATTAAAAGTATTTAATTTATTTAATTATAATATTAAATAAATTATTTAAAAATGATTTTAATATTGGAAAAATCATTAAAAATTATATTATAATATAAGAAAATAGTTTAAGTTATTTTTAATGACTTTTAATATTTTGTGATAAATTTCATTAATAAATTAATATTAATGATAATAAAGTTATTTATTAAATGAATTAAATAAATTAATTAAAAATGATTTTATTATATTAAAAATTATTTTAAATAATAATAAGGTATTTAAAAATATTTTAAGTTATAAAATATATCTTTTAATATTTAAAGGTAAATTTCATTAATTTATTATTATTAATGATATTAAAGTTATTTAATAATTATATTAAATAATTTAGTTTAAAAATGATTTTAATATTCTAATAATCATTTTAAATGAAAATAAAGTGTTTAAAGATATTTTAAGTTATAAAATATAACTTTTAATATTTAAAGAATAATTTCATTAATAATTTAATATTAATGATTATTAATTTATTATTAATGATATTAAATTTATTAAATAAATAATTTATAAATGGTTTTATTAATTTAAAAATCATTTAAAAGGGATATAAATGAATTAAAAATATTTTAAGTTATGCTTAATGACTTTTAATATTTGGATAAATGAAACATTAATACTTTAATATTAATGGTAATTATTTAAAAATAATTTTAAATGTTTTAAAAATCATTTAAGGATAATACTAATACTTTAAAAATATTTTGAGTTATTAAAAATAACTTTAATATTTTTGAAATGATTTCATTAATAGATTAATACTAATTAAATATTAATGATAATAGAATTGATTAGTATTTAAATCATTTTAATGTGATTCCGATGTTTGAAATTTCGTGATAATTTATAATAAATATTTTAAATTATATTAAGTCATTTAATAATAATATGACTTATATGTACGGATATTGAGTTATAGAATAGAGTCTTAGACCCGATAAATACCCGATAAAGTTGTCGGTACACCGACATGTTTCAGAAATTGATCTGGACTTAGATATTTTGATTGTATAAGTGATTATTTGTGATTCAATGGTTATTAAACATATGTGCTAATGTGATTAGGTTATGTGCTGACTGTAATAAGCAGTGTTATGTGTTATAGTATGTTGTTCTAATCGAACGAACGATCTTATTAATGTTAGGTCGTGAGATAAGCGATAGATCTTAATTACAAGTTGTAAGCAGCACTTCAGGCAAGTATCTAACCTTTGTATTTTCTTTATGCAATGGATGTGAGTAAGAATATTTCTAAACTATATTATTATGGTACAGATTATTATCCTTATATTATATAACCTCCTTGAATATCAACATGTTAGTATATGGTAACTCAGATATATATATATATATCTGTTCGTTAATTTCTAGAAATGGTTAAACAAGTGTCCCCACTTGGATAATCATTGTATTTAATCACATGTTGATATACCTTTGTCAATTACCCGTGTATATATATGTTGAATTATAGATTATTGTTGACAAGATAAAACCTTTGATTTAGAACCTAGACAGGTATGAACATCCCTACACGGGAAAATTTTTATGCACTCCGGCGGACAAAAGATGAACGATAATATCATTATAGCAATGTAGTATTGATCAATGCAGGGCATAACGGGCTGATCACCCCCCGTGCCCGTAAGTTATGACGGTTTGCAGATGAATTTCTGTCTTACCCTATCGAAAATTTAAAACAATGTTCATGGCATGTCACCATACCCCAGATATAGTCTATACGAAATTTTAAAACTTTAAAAGAGAGTTGTTATGTTATTATTATTGGTTCAAAATACTTCACAACTATTGACTTGTTGTAGAAGAATAGTACAAAGAAAACATTTAAATTCTTTCAGCTTATATAATTGCTATTACTTGCTGGGCACTCAAATGCTCGTCCTTGCTTAAATTTAAATATTTTCAGCTAAGTGCGAACGACCAGAGAGCTTTGCTAAGAACAAAGGAAAAGGGAAGGTTGCTGAATGAACGAATTACTATGTTATGTAATAGTTTGGTATTATTAAGACAAGTATGACATATATTATCTATCATGGGTTGTAATGAATGTTTAAAGGTTACGTACTTGGGATTAGACTCTGATGATATGTAAATTAAGTTGATCTTTATATTAGTGTTATTATTATTAATATTATTTCGCTCATAGAAATGGTATCGTGAAGAACCGAGTTCGGGTTTCAAGTACCCGAGTTTGGGGTCCTCACAGATTGTGTCATGGTTAGACAACAGGAACGTCCCGATGATTTATTACCATAAAACACCACCTCAGGTTTCTTAGAAAGCCTTAGGTTTACACTCTTTCTATGACAATCTATCATCGCTCTATGGTTAATTAACCAATCCATACCGAGAATCACATTGAATTTTCTTAACCTTATTGGTAAAAGATCTACCGATAATCTGTTACCCCTGATATCCACGAAACAATTCCTATGAATGTGTTTAATGGGAATTATCTCTTCGTTTGCTACCTTGACGTCTAAAGGTATTTCTAACTTTTCAGGATTTAATCCCAATTGCTTAGC
Organism: Panax notoginseng; assembly: GCA_016801055.1. Classification (NCBI taxonomy): domain Eukaryota; kingdom Viridiplantae; phylum Streptophyta; class Magnoliopsida; order Apiales; family Araliaceae; genus Panax; species Panax notoginseng. The sequence goes on from CM029014.1 coordinate 107,948,217, forward strand.
AAATCCACATGCTATAAAGGAACAAGTAGCACCCAAGTCAAATAACACATAAGCATTTATTTCGTTGACTGGAATGATACCTGCTACTACATCCGTCGATGCAACTGCATCTTGGATAGTCATGTTAAACGTTCGGGCTGAGGGTTTACCCAATGATGGTGTTGGTCCAGTAATGGCTAACGTACTACTACCAGAACCCTTACTACCCTCCGCCCCCTTCTTAGGGAAATTTCTTGCCATGTGGTCTATCGACCCACATACAAAACAGGCCCGACTTTTCTTAGGATTAGGACAGTTAGGAGATATGTGACCCTCCTGTCCATAGTTATAACAACCCATTTTCCCCTTCAGACAGACTCCCAAATGAGTCTTGCTGCATGTCTTGCATGCCTCCATCCTACGTTTAGGATCCCCTTGCTTCACACCAGTATTCTCAGGGTTAAAATTCTTCTGTTTAGGCATATTGCCACTACCACTGGCAACCTCTGCCTTATTTCCTCCCTCTCCCTTACTCTTATTCTTTATTTCCTTATGGTATTGGGTCAACGCCTCACTACCACCCTCTACTATTATCGCCTTTTCTAGAATGGTCCCGTAGGAAGCACTCTGAAAAACCTAAATTCTACTATAAAGCCAAGGTTTTAGGCCCTGGTCAAACCTACGTGCCTTTCTCTCCTATGTGTCCACTTGGTGTGGAGTAAACCTTGCCAATTCATTGAATTTGGCCGCATATTGGGGAACTGTCATGTCCCCTTATTTAAGTTCTAGGAACTTAATCTCCATTCGCCCTTTCATGCTAGTAGGGAAGTAGTTCTCGAAGAATACCTTCTTGAACTTTTCCCATGTAACAACGTCAGTTCTAGCCCCTCTCTGGTGAGCCTCCCACCAGTAGTTGGCTTCCCCCTTCATCATATAAGTCGCAAAAGAAGTCTTTTGCGCCTCAGCTACGTTTGTAATAACAAACGTCTTCTCTATTTCCTTCACCCATGTCTGGGCCTCCATTGGGTCCGTCGTTCCCTTGAACTCAGGTGGACCTATACTTTTAAGTTGTTCGTGCTACCCTAGGTCATGCGGGAACTCTACCCCCGACTTGGTTAAATGCAGCTGTTAATAAATTAACGAACTCTTGCATTGGGTTATTAGGACCCCCTGGTTATCGTTATGCGATTCTGCCTCTTGGTTACATTATCTTCTTCTTGGCGGCATTTCTGATTAAATAAATACATTTTCGTTATTACTTATTTGCTTACCTAGTTATTAGTCGTCGAACAACTGAACAATAACTCATACACAACAAAGCACATAAAAAAAACTTCATTATATTAAAATACTTCTTCATAGTTCAAGACTATTTACAACTTGCTTTCCATAGCCAAAAGCTATTCCATATATATCCCGCGATTGACTTTCACAAAAATTGGGATTTACAAAGAGACTATACTTTAATTATACAAAAGAGGGTTTTACGTCACTACACAAAAGTATGTACCATTCTAACTTCTAATACTGCCTAACCGCATTCTCATGCTTCTCGTTTGATAGAATCGACACAATATCTCGACTTATAGTATGTCGAGTCTGTCCCGACTCAATAAAATAACAAGCTATTTTAAGCTTGAAATCTTCGTGCGCACTGTCATTTATATATGACATTCGTGCTATCTTCTGGTCTTTCTCAACCAGTTGCTTACGAAGTTCAACAACCTCGTTCTTATAGTCCCTAGCCTTGTCAGTCATGAGCACCTTCTCATCATGCTCTATCTCACAGTCTGACTTTGCAGACTCCTTAGCCTTGTAGAGATCACTGATTTCTTCCTTCTGGTGCTGCACCATATTGTGCAGTTGCACGTTACGGTCAAGCACTGAGAGGTACATTTCCCTCATCGTCTCTGTCGGTGTTGACTCTAATGCAGGCATCACCGTATTAACTGATGTTATCTCCATATCATCCTCCACATGTATCATCATATTCAAATATGATGCTAATCCCATGGTCTCCATGGAAGAATCCTCCTCTAAAAAATACTCCTCAGGTTCTGATTCTTCTAGAATCACTACTGGTATATCCGCTACAGGCATAGGCACTGGCTCTACTCAGTTCACGGACTCCTCGATTACCATATGTATATCCCTATACATCAAGCTATCGATTAACATCTACAATAACACATAACAAATTGATTAGTACATAATACACAATAATATAAGCACAAATCACATTTAATCCATTTAGGGTTACTTTCCATCTTTTAAATCTTTCAGTACTGAGTTTCCCCAATACCTTATTAACTCATTTGACCCGAGTTAACTTTTGTCGGACTCTTCCTTTCCTAACGAGGTTATTAGCCTAAGGTTATTTCCCACTTAAGTTTTATAACCTAATGCTTTGATACCAACCTGTGACGTCCCCAAATCCGGGTATCTTCCAACCCGACAGATGGTGCTCTATAATACTACAATTCATACAGTCATTCCATTGAGATAACAACAAATGATTGTATTAACTATCTTTGTATTACAATAATAACAAATCCTTTCCCAGGTTCATAACCGAATACATTCTTTGTTCTTCATAAGTATATTACATATCAATATCCTGTTCTATTACAGGACGATTAAGTGTCCATCTTAGCCTTGCCTTTATCTCTCTTAGAACTTTCAGTTTGTTTGGCTTTAGCTGCAAACATATGGTTCAAGCAAGAGTGAGCATAACTAGCTCAACAAGTCTCACACAAAGAATTATATGAATATCACATTGGCAATTACATGCTTTACTTCTATAACTGAACAATTAACTACGAAGCACTATATAACATTTGACTAGTACTTCTCATTTCATATCAACAATTTCAAAGTATATATCATAGCTTAGGAATTTTTGAACTGGTCAATAGACCATGAATGTACTCTTTCCGTTTTTATACTTGAAAAGGATATCCGGCACTAAGGCCATCCATCCGTCTTTACTTACGAGAACTTCTAAGTGATCAGCGTATTGTACTCTATGTTGATCAACACTCTTCCGTTAAACGCATTTACGCTTAACATTTGGCAACCTCGCGTGCCCATCGAATAATCGATGAAAATACTTTTGTTTGTACATAGACAAACTTACCTTCTCATCCGTACCAAATACTTGGCATAGGATAGCATTAACAGTTCTATATTGAAAGACTTGTAATAAATCAATCAATTCTTCCATATCAGTCAAGCCGAGGTAAAACAGACATTGACTATTTCTTTAAAACCATCCATGCATTGTATAACATGCTTCACATAAAACTTGGCTAACACGAAGGTTAGACAAGCGTTAAGAAAGACTTGCCTTCAAGCGTCTTCGAATATACAATTCAATAATTCTCAGCCTTTACAGGATCTACATGATATATTCACATAGTACACTGTAATTAGTTATCAACAAACTAACTTTATCATCCCTAACCAACTTCTTTCTCTTCTATGTCTTACGTGAATTAACTTCGTTAATAAAGTCAACTCAATTTTCTACGCTTCGTTACGGCTCGTTAACGTTCTTATGTTTATTAGCCGACATTCGATCACTATTGGTGAAATACCAACGTTGAACATCCTTCACGGTTTACTTATTACGTTCTCGCGTTCTTCGTTTAATTCCCATTAAACCATACTAAATCTTCTAATGTTATCACTTCATTAGTGATTTAAGGTCAGTCTTATTATGTACATTAAGTACCTTCATTGCTTTATCTTAGGTCTACATTTACTTGGAATGAAAACCTAACTTGGTCAACATTTTTCTACTACCGGCGCTGCGGCGCCAGACTCTAGTATACTATTGGCACTGCGATGCCAACTAACAGTAGCCAAAGCCTAGAGTTGGTGCTGCGGCGCGACCATTACTGCTGGGTTTGGCACTGCGGCGCCACCCTTGTGCCTCAGTTGGTCAAAATAGTTTGCTTTTCTAACGAAACTCCCGGCTTCATAACTTCTTCGTTTTACATTTGAATTGACCCATTCGAAAGCCTACAACTCACAAATTACACCCTCTATGTGTTCATATAAGAATTTCACATTTTTCGCATCCGTTCTAAAAGGAGTTCACCTTTTGGTTCATTTTGAGCGTTCATTTATCGTTTTTGACCGTTCAATACTCGTTTTCTTCGTTATAAGTCGAAATTTGACGATTCTTGAGTCTACGAATCTTAAATACCTTATCTCACGTGTTGACATTGGAAACCAACGTTTTCAAGTCACACGGTAACTTTTGACCTTTAATTCGAGATTTCTACGATTTCGACGTTTAACGTCTATTTTCGCAAAATTCGACATAACTTCGTTACTCGTGTTCTATAAGCCAAATCAAATGGAACAGTCCATTAATTCATCATCTATATCCTAACCAATCCATATGTATATACCTTAACTATAACGGTGCTTAAATTATTCGTTCATAACAAAGTTCATGTTCATGTCTTTCCTCGGTTTTTAACCTACGTAAGTCTTATGATTTCTATTTGGTCATGACCTATCATTGATTTTATCATTAATAGACATCCTTATATCTCCTCAATAAACATGCTCCACCAATCTACGATTCTTCTACGAGAAAGAAATCGAAAAAGATGAAGATTACGGTTTATAAGAATTTACCTTTGACGTACTTCATGTTCTTGATAAACGTCTAATGGTTTGCTTAGAAGTAGAGTGATTCTATGTTTCTAGCTCTTTCTCTCTCTCAATATATATTGGTCAAGCTTTGTAAAACATCAAATGACCAACACAAGCCTTATATTTATAGGCAACCAACATGAGGGGCAAAACGGTCAACATGGCACCTCCTTATTATTCCACCACCTTAATCAACTTAGCCACAAAGTAAAGTACTTGGTGGCCAAGTTTTACCTTTACTTTGCCATCAAGTGGCCGGCCCACTCTCCCTTGGTTCATCCCATGGGTTGCCCTATGGGTTTTACCCATCCTGTGATCCACCGGTTCGACCCACAGTTTAATTCTTTGGATTGGGCTTGACATTAATTAATAATGGGCCTTAACTTGGGCTTGCATACTTAATTCATTGGGCTTGCTATTAATCCAAGTCCAATTGGATTGTAGAAAATCCTTAACTCATATACCACTAATACTTCACGTATTCTACGCGTATAACTTCCGTATCCTCTTCGTCTAGTACTCATACAATATTCGTATTATACGTCGTACTATTCTTCATATCATACTCGTATTCAACTAGTATAATACTCGTAACTCATACATATAATAATTGAAATGACTATACGCATTGCATTTCCCTTTCGAAAATCTCTTTCACAAACCATTGGGTTTTAAGTCCGTAGGCGAAAACTTTGTTTTTGCCATAACTGAAATATTATCACATATTCCATCTCGTCTTCCTATTCTATCATTACGCATTTCTCGAAATTTCAAACCTAAGCTCTGAACGAAATCGGATGAATAGTGTTTTTACGGAAAACTTCTCAGAAAACCTTCGTTTTCGTCTTGATAATTCACAATAATTAATCCTAGCACAAAGCCAGAATACTAACCACATTCACATATTTTAGGTCATAGAACGACCTTTGAACATCTTATTCACATAATAAATTAATTAAATTCATTTAATTCACAAAATTAAATAAAAATTTAATTCATTCAAAAATCCAAAATTCTCGGGCGTTACAGAATCTGTCAATTCTTAAAGAATAAAAGTTATAGATCTCGTCGATATCTTTATTTTGATAGGTAGTAAGCCCTGTAATTCCTCTTAGATAAAAAGTTATGCTCTTTTTACCAGAGGACGTCGCAGTAGGAAATGGAAATTCGCATTAGCGAATTTGAGCGGGAAAATTGGGAAATCTTTGATTTTTGGAAAGTTTCTAAAAGCATATTTTGGCATATTTCAACATGGAATGGGATTATTATTTCTATTAGATTGAGAATTTCCTTTAGACTAAGATTTATTTCTAAATTAGATTTTATTTCTTTATGGAAACTTGTTATGATTTGTAATTCTTTTTAGGATTTGGATTTCTAATTCCCATAGGATTTAGGACTTTGTCTAGCACTATAAATAGAGGATGATAGTCAGGGTTTTATTCATTCAATTATCAACTATCATCTATTGGAGTGCAGACTCAAAAGCATGTCATGCTAGTTCTTTTCATTCAGTTCTAAAGGGAGGTGGAACCTTGTTACAAGTAATTGATTAATTGAGTATTATTATTTATTTCTTCTTGTGTGAAATTTCTTTTGATAATCTGTTTTTATGGATTGCATGCTAATTGATCTAATTGATTTGATATGGCTAACTGAGTTAATTTGATCATTATCATCTGTTAGATTAAGATTGATATTACGTGTAATTGATATTTGTCATCATCATAAGTAGCAACTTGGTAATACTAATCATGGACAAGCTTTTATGTATTGCTAAGATTATTACAAAACAAGTTAAACAAATCGAGCTTATGTGTTTGTTGCTTGGATTAACCTAATTCTCAATTTCTTAATGCTTCTATCATATTAAATCTAGAGAGCTTGTTCTAGGTTGTATGGTAGATGAATCTAGTGAAGAGCTTATTTCATACAGTGAATATCTAAGGAGAATTTCGGATAGCAGAACTTATTGTTATCTAGGGCTAATAGTTTTATTGAAGGGTAAATAATAACAACCTGATTAATTTATTGTTAAACTTAGCGAAACTAAACTGCAGAACTGAAATTTTTACACACTTAGTTAATTTCATCGTTTAATTATGTTTTTCTTAGTTTAAAACAATTTCAAAAATTCGCCAATCTTTATTTTTTGTTAAAATAGTAGAATAAATCTAAAACAAACTTACTCTCTGTAGGATCGATCATTGCTTACTATTGTGCTAATTATTTAAATTTGTGAAGTGAAAGTGAGGTTAATTTTGGAGTGTCAACGACAGCTCCCAAGTCTTATTTTATTTAATTGTATGTATTTTGACTCTCAAATGCACAACTCCAAATAATTCAAATTAGAAACTCCTTTCTAATTTAATTCTTCCTTGGCCAAAGACATCTGGGTTGTCATTTATCGAATCACATATGGCATTTCTCTTCTTTTACTAGAGCGGTAAATTCTTTATTGATCATACATTATCTCCATATATAACTTGTTATACCCAAGTATACCCTTTGATATAACCCTAGGGTCTTAAGGAATAAGTTAAATTGTAACTCATCATACACAAGATACTATGATGATCTCAAGTTCAATTATCACTTGTACTACTATCACTATAGGAATTCCTATTGACAGACAAGTAAAACTCCATTAAGTATTCCTTAGCGAGCCACGTTCAGTGAACTTATTCTCCAATAAGCAATTACATACTTACTTTAGTGTCTCCACACAAATGATCATGAGATCAATCATCCTCATCCAATGAGCAAGCAACGTATGTACCAATCCATCCATATTCACTAATCCCCTTTTTAGTAATTCATCGATTGGAAACATTTTAGTTTTTAAGCTATTTAAGAATTTAGATCTCATTAGCATAATCTCATCATGATTCTAAAAATATTGCTTAAAACTATGTGTTTATCACATAATATTAAAATAACACTATGTAGATAAATTAAAGTCTTTTAAATTAAACAATTCTTTTATTAATAAACGAGTAAGATTGTTACAAAGTATATATTTTATCATAAAAAATGATTGACTTGACTTGTGTGCATACTACTTTCAATCTCCCACTTGCACTAAAGTCAATCGACATGGTATCTCATACCCTTATTCTCTAAGTGATGATCATCATGTTGTTGGATAAGCTTTAGTAAATGGATATGTAATATTGCTCTTGAGAGTTCACTATCTCTATAGTGACTTCTCCTCTTTCAATGATTCTTTAATCAAATGAAAGCGTTGCAACACATGTTTAGATCCAAGATGAGACTTGAGAACTATTCCTAGTTCTTTAATGAACTTTTTATCTAAACAATCATCTTGCAGCTTCATTTACAACTATATACTTTGTCTTTATCACTAAACCAGTAACTCTTTGCTATTTGGAACCTTTCCAATTCACTGCACCACTGTTCAAGGTAACGCTTTACCCTAAAGTGGATTTGTTGACGTCTTGGTCAATTTGAAAAAACTTAAGTCTGTTAAGTCGTCTAGTTTTAAATCAGAACCACCATGAATATGATCACATCCTTAGTACCGGTTAAGTACTTTAAGATATTTTTTCACCGTCTTACAGTGATCTTCTCCAGAATATGACCGATCAACATCAGGTCTCGTACATTTTATTGTATACAAGATAGTTACTCATGCGATCTCTCTTTTATGAGTCTATGGGGACTATTAAGAGAGATACACTCCAGGGCTCATTAACTTGAGACATCTCTTAGAGTTTGCCATGCTAAACAACTTTGGTATCAAATGAATATACGTTCTTTGAGTTAAGTCGAGCATCCTTTTAAATCTATCTATATAGATTTGTATCCCCAATTAAGATACTCTTCCCAAATCATTCATGGAGGAATGTTTAGACAACTTTATCTTTACTGATTGTAGTATTGGTATGTCATTCCTTATCCGTAGTATATCAACATATAATACTAGGAATATCACGACACCCCCAATGACCCTTTTGTACACATTAGGTTCATTCTTGTTTTTGATAAAATTAAACTCTTTTGATTGTCTTATCAAAACAATTGTTCCATTTTTGAGAAGCTTGCTTCAATCCATTTCTCTGAGTGTCTGTAACTCTTACCTCATCGTATGTAACTGGATCATCATCTTCTATGATACATACCTCATTATCATCATCTATGATGAATCCATACCTCCTAGGTATCTTTGGTACTATTCTAGATTTACAATTCGGTTGTGGTACAATAGGAATATCATGACGCTCCCACTGACCCTTTTGTACACACTAGGTTCATTCTTATTTTTGATAAAATCAAACTCTTTTGATTGTCTTATCAAAACAAATGTTCTATTTTTGAAAAGCTTGCTTCAATCCATTTCTCTGAGTGTCTACAATTCTTACCTCATCGTATGTAACTAGATCATCATCTTCTATGATGCGTACCTCATCATCATCATTTATGATGAATCCATACCTCCTAGGTATCTTCGGTACTATTCCAGATTTACAATTCGGTTGTGGTACAATAGGTCTATCTACAAGTTCCCATTATTTGACTTATAATACTTTGTGGTTCTTGAACTCTTCAAGATCTATTATCCTCCTTATAGAACATATACCCTAAACTTACTTTAGGATGTCCTATAAATCTGCACTTGTCAAACTTGTCCCAAGCTTATCTGTGACGCCCCCAAAATAGGTATGCATCACCTATTCTGAGTCGTCAAATACATGGTACAAAATACAAATAAAACTTAATTATACAACTGTCGTGTAAAATACAACAAAACATAAGCTATGAGTTTTAATACAACACTTTCTTCTAAACAGTATTCAAACTCAAAATAAGTCGTCAATACATTTTTTCACACTATTTTGTAGAATAGTGAGGACTACTAATGCTATCATCTGAACCGTCACTCCATTCCCCGACTAGTCCCCGCTACGTTCTCATTTCCTGAAGAGAACAATGAAAGCAAAATGGTGAGCTCAACTAGCCCAATAAAAAATATTATGACTAAGATAATACAGAATAAATTTTCGTTAGCCTTCAACAGTGTTAAACTGATAAAATATAACAAACATCAAGTTTAACTGCAGCGGAACAAACTATCCATTAAAAGAGTCAAGTAGAGAATAACATCTACTATCTTTTATGATTTAAAAAGTTTTTCATTCTTTTATCGCTGAGACTCAGCTTAATAAATAATTCACATCATCCCTGCACTACGGCCAAAGATATTCATTAGTATCACGACCACAAATTATCCATGCACTACGGGCCAAGGATATTTGTGTATTCATCAATGGTCATGATCATGCCAACAGCTGTCCATCAATGCACTATGGGCCAATGAGGACTTTTACCACATTTTTTGCAACATTACGGTCATGATTACACCGAATAATCCCTGGTTATAATCATACCAAGTCTATCTATGCACTACATGCCACATATGACTTTCAACAAAATATAAATATGAGGATGATGACAATGATATAAGAATTCAATAAAACAAGTTCAAGAATTAATTTATCCAGGAACCAACAACGTCCAAATTGTCAACATGATACTGCTTTATAGAGTAAAATTTAAGAATGCTCAGAAGAATATTTCCATGAAAAGATACTGGATGAAGCTCAAATATCAAAGATATTCCACTAATTTCATGGAGTATAAATGCCAAAAATTTAACCAACTGGGTATAATAAAGAATGGAATAACAAAAGAATTCACCAACCATGCGATAGACCGCACAGACAGATTATTCCAACAAAAAAATAAATAATAGAACCAGGTCATGCGTAAATGCACTGACAGGATATTCCGACAGAATAATAAATAATGGAACCAGGTCCGGCGTAAACGCACAGACATAATATTTTGACAGAATAATAAATAATGGAACCAGGTCCGGCGTAAACGCACAGACAGGATATTCCGACAAAATAATAAATAATGGAACCAGGTCCGGCGTAAATGCACAGACAGGATATTCTGACAGAATAATAAAGAACGGAATATTAGAAGAATTTCACCATGTATGCGGTACTTCGCATGAACAGGTTATTCTAACAGAATAATAAGGAATAGAATAACAGAAGTTTTCTTCATGAATACGAAAGAAATAATACCCCTTACCATAAAAGAAGAGTACTCAGACTGGTAGGGCGAGGATATTCTTGAAGAAAATTTACACTACGCTCAAAGCTTCTTAAAACTATAAAGAAATACGCTCAAGATTATAGAAGAATTCTCTGAACTTCTGGTGTGGTTTTCAATTCTAACTAAGCATCCTATTTATAGGAAAATAGAAAGGATACTATGCTGCACTATGCAATAAAATATAATATATTCTATTTATAATCAAATAAAATAAAACTTTATAAAAGTATTCTGTTTTATATAAAAAGTTTTTACTATGCAAATACTATGCAGGCACTATGCAAATACTATGCATAATAAAATATAATATATTCTATTTAAAATCTAATAAAATAAATAACTTTATAAAAGTATTTTATTTTATATAAAAAGATTTTACTATGCAAAATACTATGCATAATAGAATATAATATATTCTAATTATAATCTAATCAAACAGATAACTTTATAAAAGTATTCTGTTTTATATAAAAAGTTTTTATGTTTTATTATATTAATAATACTAATAAAACAAATTTTATATATATATATATATATATATATATATATATATATATATATATATATATATATATATATATATATAAACATTCGTGACTTCATAAAAAGACACCTCAACATAATTAACAATATTTATCATCATTATTATAATTCACAATATTAACCGACCAAGTCGTTCCCAGGAAAGAGGGGGCTTTTCAATAAGGATTTCTCCCTATTAGCGCGCAATTAGGTGACCAAACCTCTCCTTGACAGAACTTCTAGACATCGTTAATATTGTAAATAATAATATTAATAACTTTGTCGTCTCAATTATTGATTATAAAATATTGACAATAATTGAATCAAATAACGTGAGATACTAAGCAGCAATTACTGTAACAATAATTGAACAAAACTGAGTGACTTCTTACGTAAGCATCAATAATCAATACCATGTGCTACTATACCACCACGCGTATTACTGTACTTTTAACACCGGGTGTTCCAACAGTTAACGGTAAAACTTCCGCCGCTATTTTCATAAAGTATTTTTGTCGTTTTCTCAATCCGACAATAATTCCGTTGTGAGGTCCACCAATGATTGTGCCGTTGTACGAATATTCCCTGTTAAAATGAATATTCCCCGACCAATCGAATATTATACAACAACTTGCGTACTTTGCAAAATTTATAAATATTACCCACAACTATAACATTATATCAAATTCATTCCATAATATTTAAAAATGATATTGATAGAAAACTCATCTTTATTAAAAAAAATTAGGGTCTTATAACCTCCCCTTCTTATAAAATTTTACCCTCGAAATTAGGGTACGTACCTGATATGTCGAAGAGGTAAGGATACCTTGATTTTATTTCAGATTCTAACTCCCAGGTCATTTCCTCAACATTGTGGTTCCTCCACAAAACTTTGACTTGAGGTATAACCTTGGAGCGTAGAACATGATCCTTCTTATCCAAGATTTTAACAGGAACCTCTTCATACATTAAATCTACCGCTATTTTGTCCGGTTCTAACTCAATAATATGGTGCGGGTCTTTCACATATTTACGTAACATAGATATGTGAAAAACGTTATGAACACGAGACATTCTTGGCGGTAAAACGAGTCTATAAGCCACAGTTCCTACTCGATCGAGGATTAAAAATGGGCCAATGAATCGAGAATTGAGCTTTCCTCTCTTTCCAAATCTCGTAACTCCTTTCCATGGAGCAACACGTAACAACACATGATCTCCAATATCGAATTCCACGTCCTTTCGATGAAGATCAGCATAACTCTTTTGTTGATCTTGTGAGGTTTTTATATGTTGCCAGATCGTTTAAATCTTTTCCGTAGTCATACGTACCAACTCCGGTCCCAACAACGTTGCTTCACCTACCTCATCCCAGCATACTGGAGAACGACACTTTCTTCCATACAACGCTTCGAATGGAGCCATGCCAATACTTGCTTGGTAGCTGTTGTTGTAGGAAAACTCCACCAATGGTAAGAACTTGTCCCAACTTCCCTTGAAAATCAAGGACACAGAGTCTTAATAGATCTTTAAGAGTTTGAATAGTCCTCTCCGACTGCCCGTCTATTTGAGGATGATATGCCGAACTAAACCGTAAATTCGTAAATCTTGGGTCTCGATCAGAAACTATGGATACTGGCATACCATGCAATCTTACAATCTCGTTTATGTACATACGAGCAAGACGTTCAAGTGTATAAGTTTCTCGTATAGGTAAGAAATGAGCTAACTTGGTCAATCTATCCATAATGACCCAAATGCCTAGAGAAACCTTGGGAAGACCAGTAATGAAATCCATGGTAATGTGCTCCCACTTCCATTCTGGAATTTCAAGTGATTACAATGGACCTTTTGGTACTTGATGCTCTGCCTTGACTCGTTGACACGTTAGACACCTTGAGATAAACAGCGCTATCTCTCTCTTCATATTGCCCCACCAAAATGTATGTCGAAGATCATGATACATTTTGGTACTCCCATGATGGATTGTAAACGGTGTGTTGCGCGCCTCCATAATGATGTTATACTTTAAATCAGGGTCGTTAGGAACACAAAGTCTGGAGTTGACTCGAAGTATTACTTCCTCATCGATTTTTGCTTCCGCCATATCACCTTCTTGCACTTTCTTCCTCATCCGCATCAGCTCTAGGTCTGTAGCTTGAGCAGCTTTAACTTTATCAATTAAAGTCGGTTCTACTCATATATTTGCCATCATCACATGGGCCCCCGGAGTCTTTAACTCTATCTTCATCCTTTGCAAGTCACACAAAATGGGCCTTTGCGTTGACAATATCGCACTCGTACCCGCATATGATCTTCTACTCAATGTGTCAGCTATCACGTTCACTTTTCCAAAATGGTATTGGAGGGTATGAGCATAATCTTTCAACAGTTCAAGCCAACGTCGTTGCCGCATGTTAAGTTCCTTTTGGGTGAAGAAATATTTGAGATTTTTACGATCCGTAAAGATCTCCACTTTCTCCCCATACAAGTAATGCCTCCAAATATTTAGTGCAAAAATGACTGCTGCCAACTCTAGATCATGAGTAGGATAATTCCTCTCATATTCTTTGAGTTGTCGAGAGGCATATGCTATGACTTTCCCATGTTGCATGAGAACACATCCTAACCCTTTGCCCGAAGCATCACTATAGATGACAAATCCCTCCAAGCCAGATGGTATGGTCAGAACAGGTGCTGAAATGAGTCTTTTCTTGAGTTCTTCAAAACTATTCTCATATTCCTTGCTCCAACCGAATTTTGTATCTTTCCGAGTCAGCTGAGTTAGTGGAGTAGCGATTCGAGAAAATCCTTCCACGAATCTCTGATAATAACCAGCTAAGCCGAGAAAGCTACGTACTTCGGTCACTGATTTGGGTTGCTCCCAGCTTTGAATAGCTTCAATCTTTGTCGGGTCAATAGCTATTCCATGACTTGATACTACGTGCCCAAGGAATGTCACTTCTTTAAACCAGAACTCGTATTTCTTCAACTTGGCATAAAGCTTGTTTTCACGAAGCTTTTAGAGTATCAGCCTCAAGTGTTGCTCATGATCTTCATGGATTTTGAAATATATAAGGATGTCATCAATAAAGACGACCACAAAGTGATCCAAACATTCCTTGAATACTCGGTTCATCATATCTATGAAGGCAGCAGGAGCATTAGTCAATTCAAAAGACATGACAAAGAATTCATAATGCCCGTACCGAGTTCTGAAGACAGTCTTTAGAATATCCTCAGTTCTAACCTTCAGCTGATGATATCCAGAACGAAGATCGATCTTTGAACAGAATTGTGCTCCTTGCAACTGGTCAAACAGGTCATCAATGCGAGGCAACGAGTACTTATTTTTGATGGTGACATGATTCAACTCCCGATAATCAATATAAAGTCGAATACTTCCCTCTTTCTTCTTCACGAATAGAACAGGAGCACCCCAAGGAGAAGTACTAGGTCGAATGAAACCGATGTCTAATAATTTCTGCAATTGGGTCTTTAACTCCTGAAGTTCGATAGGAGCCATTCGATATGGGCTTTGGAAATGAGTTTTGTACCGGGTTCAAGGTCGATACAAAATTTAATTTCACGCTCTGGGGGCAGGCCAATAAGTTCTTCAGGGAATACGTCAAGAAATTTATTAACAATAGAAATATCATTCAAAACTGACGTATTTTTGTTTAGATATGTGACATTAGCTAAGAAAGCTTGACATCTGTTTTTCAATAAACGAATAACTTTATGGCTTGAGATGACCGTGATTTATTTTAATGGTTTGGTCGCTTGAATTCGCATAATAGGTTGATTAGGAACATGAAAGCTAACAACCTTACGAAAATAATCAATTTTAGCATGATGAGTAGTTAACCAATCAATCCCTAGAATCACATCAAATACAAGTATTTTCAATGAAATAAGATCGACAGGTAATGTGAGGGTACCAATTTGAACCAAATAAGACTTATAAACAGTGGATGTAATGAAGGTTTCTCCCAACGGAGTTTCCATAGATAAGTTAAAGTCTAATTTCTCCGGAGTCAAATTTAATCGTTGAGTGCAAGTAGGAGAAATAAAAGAATGGGTAGAACCGGTATCAAAAAAGGTATAGACTTCGCTAGAGTTTATGATAAGCTTACCCGTTATGAGTGTAACAACCCGATATTTTCTACATAAATAAAAAAGAAATTTTGCGTATAATTTTTTTTTATATATTAAGGATGAGGATTTGTACAAGATATTGTGTATATGTATTTATATGATAAATAAAAATATAGTTATTTACATAAATATTTACAAGTAATTTTATTTTAGAATTATTGATTATTATAAAGCATATTCTAATAATAATTAAATTATGGTAGAAATGTTTTATTAATTAATTTCCATAAAAATATAATCATATATTATTTAAATAATATATATATATATATATATATATATATATATATATATATATAGTGATTTTTAGAATAATTATAATACTTATTTTATTATATGAATTATTAAGTGACTTATTTTACCTTAATTATTAAGGTTAAATACAAAGAATAAATCAGATATGGAATCCAAACCCTAATTTTAGATTATTATCAAGGTATGAGAATAATAATATAATATTAAATATATTTTGATTTTTCAGTACTATGAATTTGTATTGTATGTCCGTGTTGATAATGGTTAGTCAATTACGGTGTATTATGACCAAACTCTAGTAATAATGTTAAACCCTAATTTGAAATTTAAATTAGAGCTCGAGATTGGTTGTAATTGTGTTAATGTGATTAATTAACAAGTATTATAATTACAATTGTTAATTTTGAAAAACCTAAATTTTTAAACCCTAATTTGAAAATTAGAAAAACCTAATTATAAATCGGTAACCCTAATTATCAAAATCTTAAATCTTAATTGCTAAATTAGCAAAGTTAATTATAATTAGAGATATTAAACCCTAATATTACTGTATAAATTAATTAAAAACTTAATCTAATTAACAAACCCTAATTGTCTAATTTTAGAAACTAATTTTTTTTTATTTTGTGTAAACCCTAATTGCTAAATTCTACAAATGCTATGTGCTAAACCCTAAAGGTCAAACCCTAAAGGTCAAACCCTAAAGGTTTGACAAGTTATAAAATTGCCATTAAAATGATTTAACAAATGACCATTATGCCCCTAGTTACATTATTTTGGCTAACAAATAGGTTTTGACATTTAGATGAGTTGGTGAACCACCCCATGTGCTTAAAATGCCAGCAACAAGTCACCATACTCAGCCATACATGAATCTAACATATACATATATAGATTTGAGAGAGAGAAAGTGTCATTTGTTCACTTATTTTTGTCCAACACTCAAACCTTTTCTCTCATGCCCCAAACCTTCGAAATTATTTCATAATATCAGTCAAGAACCCAGCCCCACGATCAGCCATAACTTAGCATAAGCACAGAATCATCAATTGATCATAGAAGGTATAAAACTCTACCCAAGAATCTGTCCATTAATCTGTTGTTGTATGTTGTTTTTTTGTGTTAAACATGTTAAATATGGTGTATAATGATGATCTGGGTTGCTAGATGTTAGATCCATAACATCTAGAGGCTTGGATTTGAAGATCTATAAAATCTGGAAATTTTGTTTTGAATGTCTGACAGTCAAATGTCAAGTCTTATATTTCTGTGATCTTTAATGTGTTTTGTGTTTTGAAAGTTGCTAGTTGTAGTTTGATATGTTCTCTTGGATCTGGGCTTGGAATCAGGCTTAGATCGTATGTATATTGCAAGTTATGGAAGGTCAAACTGCGTTGACCGACCATGACTTGCAAGGTTTCTGGGTAACCCAAAAATGGGTTTTCAGCGCCTGACAACATGTTTGAAGGCAAAGATATGTCAGATTATTGAAGCTTTGATGATGTTTTTATAACTGGATTTTAGACTATAATCTGGACTTTGAATCATGACCTTTAGATCCCTTAAATACCCAACTGATAGAACATAGTAAGTGGCCAAATCAGGCCACTCGGTCACAATTTCATTTTCTGGAATTTCCATAATCGTGAAGAACACAAATTCTGACAGCCTTTGACCGGCTTGTATCTGCTTATTCTGTTGTTGTTATTGTTATGTTTTGTGATAGATCTACTCTTTGACATGTTGGCCAGACACTGCAGCTTATAGATCACAAAATCATTACATGTATTGCAAGTTATGGAAGCCCAAAGTAGGCCTCACGCACTGTTCTTCATTTTTGGGAAACCCAAAAATGAAGAACAGCTCTGACAGCCACTTTGGACGATCAGATCTGCTTTGTTATGTATTATATGGTTATGATTGTTGCTGTATCGTGTAGTACTACATTAGTTCTATAATCTGTGAGCAATAGATTGTAAGACCCCGAATTTTATGAAATAAAAGTATTCAATTTTCCTATTCAGTAAATGGTTAAATTGAAAAAAGTTAAAGTTAAGGGTGATATATGAATTTTTTTTCAAAATACGCAAGTGGCTATAAAATATTCATTGTTGTCGAGGAATATTCGTTTGGTCGTGGAATATTCTTTTTATCGGGAATATCCGTACGACGGTGCAGTCATTTGTGGGCCCCATAACAGAATAATTGTCGGATGAAGAAAACTACAAATTTGAGTTTTTATAAATAACGGCGTAGTTGTTACCGTTAACACTGTTGGAATACCCGGTGGTTAAAATACAGTAATACGCGTGTTTGCACAGTAGCACACGGTTTTACACAGTATTTTTGAATTATTGATCCTTACATAAGAAGGCACTACTCAATAATTGTCACAGTAATTACTGTTCAATATTTTATTTTATTGATTCAATAATTGCTGCGTTGATATTTTATATTATTATTATTTTAATAATTATTGCTGCACAGTATTTTCCATTATCAGATCAATAATTCATATTATTTGAATAATATTATTAGATAGCATTATTGGCAATGTCTAGAAAGTTCTGTCTAAGGAGAGGTTTGGTCATCTAATTACACGCTAGTAAGGAGAAATCCTTATCGGAAAGCCCCCTCTTTCTTGGGAACTGTCTGGTTGTCATAATTGTGATTCTATAATATTATTTATGAATAATTAATTATTAATTTATATGATAAGAAAATATTTATTTTGATGTGGATATAAATTATGGATTTATTTATGTGGTTATAAATGAAGGAATTAATGATGAGGTGTTTTATCAGTATTTTATCGAAATGGAGAACAAAATATGGGATTTTCAAAAAAAAATAGTTTATTACTTGATTTTGTAAAATTCATAACTCTTTGTGAATAATGAGTTAGGAGATGAGCCATATATCAAAAGAAAGCCCTGGAAGTAAGCTAACCATAGAATTTGGAATCACCCAAAAATTCTTTGTGGATATTTCATGGTGAACTTTTGAATGAAACTGGTCCGAATGATTTATAATCTGATAATCAGTGTTCTTGAGATATATTGCGTGAGTTATAATTTTTAATCTGACCGTTGGATCGTTGTGATTTTTAGATATGTTATACATATATAAGTTGAGTATATGTTTACATATTTTGAACCGTTAAAAATGAACGAATGATTTGTTATGAATTTTAAGAGGTGACTGATTCGAAAATTAGGTTTATAAATGATTTTGGTAGAAAATTCTAGAAATGGGTGGGCCCCATTTTTGGTTGTTGGGGAAGATTGCTGATTTTTGGTTGGTGGAATAGTAGCAGGTAAAGCCATCAGGTAGCAAGTCAAGTCTGCTTCGGCGTGCTAACATTTTCCTATAAATAGAGGGCTAAATTAGAATTGAAAATCACACCAGAATTCATAAATTTTCTCTCTTTTTCTCTCTAGATTATCGAGTGTGTTTTGTGAGTATTTAGATACTTGGTGAGTTGCTATTTATTAGTGCAAGTTTTCTTCAGCGTCATATCCGATATCCAGTCAGAAGTGCTGCTCTTTTGAGGTAAGGGATAGTAAGGGATAGTAATGATGTTATTCTTTCAATATCATTATACTAAAATATTGGTATGAATTTTATTGTAGAATTTCTACCTTTTTGTGTCAGAGTTACTATTCATGAGTTACTATTCATAAGTTACTATTCACGAGTTACTATTCACGAAAAAAAATTGGTTTTTATTCATCAGGGTTGATGATAATATTGTTTTTATTATCATATATAACATTTTTGTAACCCTGATGTTGAATTTCTCTTTCACTTGAGTGTAAAGATGGGTAAATTATTGGTATGATCGTGACTGAGGAATATATTTGGCATGTAGTGCAAAGATGAATTGTTAACTGGTATGATCATGACCATTGAATTTATAATTGAATATCTTTAGCTTAAGTGTAAAGATGAATTGATTAACATGGTTATAATTATTGTTTATATAAATTCTGAAATGATTATACATTTCTTTGAGATATTAATATATTTGGCATGTAGTGCAAATATGAACTGTTGATGAATATATTTGGTATGTAGTGCAAATATGAACTGTTGAGGAATATCTTTGGCCTGTAGTGCAAAGATGAATTGTTGATGAATATCTTTGGCCTGTAATGCAAAGATGATCTGTGGTTGAATATCTTTAGACTGTAGTGCAAAGATGACCCGTTGATGAATATCTTTGGCCTGTAGTGCAAAGATGGTCTGTTGATGAATATCTTTGGCCCGTAGTACAAAGATGAAATTATTAGTATGATTATGAATAGGAACTGTGATTTGGTATAACCATGATCTTTGATGTTTCAGGTAAAGACAAGTGATGAAAATTATCTTTGTCCTGGATGAGAAGAGGAATTTAGAACCATACATATGATTATGAGTTATTCATATGAATGTGGACATGAATTGTTGATTAATATTACAGGGATAAAACATTGTTGGTGGACTTATAGACTTTATAGTCTATTTGACTCTTCTAATGGATTGCTCGTTCTGCTGCAACTATGGTTGAAAATTTTTATCATATACCATATGTTCTAAATCTCTGATTTATTACTGATGAAGGCTATTGATAATTTAATTATCTTTAGTTATGATATTCTTTACTGGGCTAGTTGTGCTCACCCTTTTGCTTCACAATTCCTTTCAGGTAATAAGAATGTAGCTGGGTCGAGCGGGGGTAACAAGGGAATAGAACGGTGGTCTCTAGCTGTGGAGTTCTCCCTAAGCAGTATAGAAAAGTTCATTTAATAGTTATATTTGGTGAATCCAATAGGGTAAGGTGTACCCAACGTTGGAAGGGTGTTTTGCCACTATCATACAAGATGTCTAATGACATACAACCTCGTATCATCATAAGATAAGGTTATGCTCATCCACTTACTGAGTATATTTACGAGCACTACCTATATAATCTTGGTGTTTGTTTGAAGTATAATTCTTAATTAGAGACAGTGGAGATAATAATATGTCAAGAGAAGACTCACCATTGGGAAGAATATGATAGTAAACTTCTCGTTTTTCTTTGGGGTCTATTGGATCAACCAAGGATAATTTTGTGGCCATATGATATCTATCATAACCTAGACGCATGGTCTCCCATGTACGAAGGTTTCCTTGAGCACTTTCCAAAGATTCTAATTTCTAAAACAGTCTTTGACTATACCTTTATGTAAGGTGCCACTGTGAGGTGTTGTCCACGGTTGGGACATGTGTCACATTTGGTATATATTTGTATCCAAACTCACAACATATGTGTTGTTGTATTTAATACGACAATTGTTGTAATAAAGCTGTATTTGTTTTCTGTACCATGTATTTGGCGACTCAGAATGGGTTGGATGGAATGGACCATTTTAGGGTCGTTACATAGATAGTCCAGAAACATATTGGTATGATCATAAATCGCGGTCAAACTAGGCCACATGATCACTGACTTGGTGTTCTGGGTTTGTATGAAGAACACGAAGAACACCTATAGCGACGGTACTGTCGCTGTAGGTGGCCTTTAGCGACAGACAATTTATTATTTTTTGAAAATTAATTAATAAATAGAAAAAAATAGTTTTTAATTAATAAAAATACAAAGTAAATTATTAAAAATTATTTTAAATTCTGAAAATTAGTTTTTAATTATTTTAAATATATTTCATAAATATTTAATATTTTTAGAATATTAAAACTATATAATTTATTTAATTATAATATTATATAAATTATTTAAAAATGATTTTAATATTGGAAAAATCATTAAAAATTATATTATGATATAAGAAAATATTTTAAGTTATTTTTAATGACTTTTAATATTTTGTGATAAATTTCATTAATAAATTGATATTAATGGTAATTAATTTATTTACTAAATAAATTAAATAAATTAATTAAAAATGATTTTATTATATTAAAAATTATTTTAAATAATAATAAGGTATTTAAAAATATTTTAAGTTATAAAATATAACTTTTAATATTTAAAGATAAATTTCATTAATTAATTATTACTAATGATATTATGGTTATTTAATAATTATATTAAATAATTTAGTTTAAAAATGATTTTAATATTATAATAATCATTTTAAATGAAAATAAAATATTTAAAGATATTTTAAGTTATAAAACATAACTTTTAATATTTAAAGAATAATTTCATTAATAATTTAAATATTAATGATTATTAAGTTATTATTAATGATATTAAATTTATTTAATAATTATATTAAATAAATAGTTTATAAATAGTTTTATTAATTTAAAAATCATGTAAAAAGGATATAAATAAATTAAAAATATTTTAAGTTATACTTAATGACTTTTAATATTTTGATAAATGAAACATTAATACTTTAATATTAATGATAATTATTTAAAAATGATTTTAAATGTTGTAAAAATTATTTAAGGGTAATATTAATACTTTAAAAGTATTTTGAGTTTTATACAGAACTTTAATATTTTGTAAATGATTTCATTAATAGTTTAATACTAATTAAATATTAATTATAATAGAATTAATTAGTATTTAAATCATTTAATAATGATTCAGAGGTTTGAAAATTCATGATAAATAATAATAAATGTTTAAAAATTATTATAAGTCATTTAAAAATAATATGACTGATACGTACGGATATTGAGTTATAGAATAAAGTTTTAGACTCGATAATTACCCGATAAAGCCGTCGGTAGACCGACTTGTTTCAGAAATTGATTAGGACTTAGATAATTTAATTAGATATGTGATTATTTGTGATTCAATGGTTATTAAACATATGTGCCAATGTGATTAGGGTATATGCTGACTGCAATAAGAAGTGTTATGTGTTATAGTATGTTGTTCTAATCGAACGAATGATCTGATTAATGATAGGTCGTGAGATAAGCGATAAATCTAAATTACAAACTGTAAGCAGCGCTTCAGGCAAGTATCTTACCTTTGCATTTTCTTTATGCAATGGACATGAGTAAGAATATTTATGAAATTATATTATAAATGTACAGATTATTAACTTTATATTATATACGCTCATTGATTATCAACATGTTAGTATATGATAATTCAGATTTATATTCTGTTCGTTAATTTCTATAAATGGTTATACAAGTGTCTCTACTTGGATAATCATTGTATTTAATCACATGTTGATACACCTTTGTCAATTACCCGTATATATATATGTTGAATTATAGATTATTGTTGAACAAGATAAAACCTTTGATTTGAAACCCAGACAAGTATGAACATTCCTACACGGGAAAACTTTTATGCGCCCAAGGCGGACAGAGTGAACGATACCCTCGTTCTTGCATGTAGTATTGATCAATGCAGGGTACAACGGGCTGATCACCCCCCGTGCCCGTAAGTTATGACGATTTACAGATGAAGTTCTGTTTAACCTTTTTCGAAAATGAAAATAATGTTCATAGTATGTCACATTAACCTTATTTATAGTTAGTACATAGTTTCAAAAATATGGTATAGAATTAATATATTACTATCATTGGTACAGATTACTTCACAACTATTGAATCGTTGTAGAAGGGTAGTATAAAGAAAATATTTAAATTCTTTCAGCTTATATATATAATTGCTATTACTTGCTGGGCACTCAAATGCTCATCCTTGCTTAATTTAAATGTTTTCAGCTAAGTGTGAAGAACCAGAGAGCTCATGCAGAAACAAAGGAAAAGGAAAGCTAAGCAAATAAGATTTGTGGTAGTTTATGTAATAGTTTGATAGTATTAAGATAAGTATGACATATATTATCTATCATGGGTGATAATGAATGTATTAAAGGTTACGTACTTGGGAGCTAGACTATGATAATTATGTAAATTAAATTTGATATTTATATTATTGTTATTATTATTAGTATTATTTCGCTCATAGAAATGGTATCGTAAAGCACCGAGTTCGGGATTCAAGTACCCGGATTTGGGGGCCTTACAGGTTGGTATCAGAGCTTAGGGTTAAAAACCTTAGGTGGGTTAGACCTTAGGCTATAACCTTAGAACAAAGGGAAACATTGAAAATATAAATAACTCGTATAGAGTTTAAAAAGAGATTAATAAATTCATCGTCAAACAAAATAAAAGATAACTTATATAAAACTCTTATTTACTGTGTGTATATAATATATGCTAATCAGGATAATTTATGTGTGTAGATGTCTGGTGGAAAAGGATTGTTATATGCATATAGCATGAAGAAGAATCAAACCCATACACCCGAGCTGATATCGAAGCTAATAGCTGAAATAGAGGCTCACGATGAAAATAACTCAGACGATGTGGTTATCGTAGAAAATGTCGTACAAGATCCAGAGATGGTGGAGCTGACAGATAGTGATTCGGACACTAAAGTTGAAGCTGACCAAGCATCAACGGAGGTGCAGGATCTGAGGAACAAGGTTTCTTCTAGAAAGGTTGTGGGAAATAGAAAAGCTATTGAACTGTCAGTTGCGTCAAGCGTTAATAGAAACAATGAAAGAACAAGATAAGCTTAAAATTCAAATTGATCAGATTGGAACCACAAGCAACACATCATGTGCAGCTCCGACCAAGAAGGGGAAAAGAAAGATAGAGGAGCATGACTTAGGAAAACGTGATAAGAAGAAAGGGAAAAGAATTTGTTACCTTTGCGGTTATGAAGGACATACTACTCTGTATTGTCCTGACTTTAAGCTAGGAGCATGTTTTATATGTGGGATGGAAGGTCATCGAGCGAAAAGTTGTCCAAGGAAAAAGGCTTAGTAAATAGGTGGTATAATTTCTGTGTTGTAGGTGTGTTTAATGTAATATATATGATAAGTATGTTTGTGTAATGTAATGTTTCTAATTTTCGTATTAAGTTAAGACTGTAAATCCCGACTTTTGTAGTCACAAAGGGATGAGTAATGTTTAAAGCATTATGTGCTATGTTATGTAAAATATTCGTTCAATGAATATGAATCTATGTTCGAGAAATAAAACAAGTTTAGAATATTAAACTTATATGATAAGGTTTAGAATGTAAGTTAAATTTATGATTTTATTCAATCAGATAATGCCGCAAAGACGTCGACCTCGAAATCAAAGGGCAAAAGAATCTGTCAACAACGTAGAAGGACAACAACAAGCAGACCCGATGCAACATTTTGCAAATATGGTAGCACAAGCTATGCAACAAGGAGTACCAGTCGCTGGAAATTAGCCAGACAACCACTTGGCGAATTTTAAAGATTTCAAGGCTGTAGGACCGCCAGAATTTAAAGGTACAACTGACCCTGTTGAAGCCCAAACTTGGGTCAAAGAGATTGAGAAGGCATTCGTGATAGCTAGGGTAGCTGAGGGGCAAAAGACCGCTTTTGCCACCTACATGATGATGGGTGAGGAAAATTTTTGGTGGGAAGAAAACCAGACGAGGTCAGGAGAAGGTGTAGTTACATGAGATAGGTTCAAAACACTGTTTTTTGAAAAATATTTTTCACCAAGTATGCAGGCGAGAATGGAGGTTAAATTTTTAGAATTGAAGTAGGAGAATATGACGGTGTCTGAATACGCCGCCAAATTCAATGAGTTACCTAGGTTTGCTCCGCATCAAGTTGATACGGAGGCTAGGAAAGCTAGAAGGTTTGAGCTGGGATTGAAACCATGGCTCTACAACAAGGTGGCGGTGTTGCACATTCCTACATTTGCAGCACTCATGGAGAAGGCGATTATTGTTGAGGAGGGAAGTGAGGCCATGAGCCTCTACAACAAGGAGAGAAAGAATAAGGGTAAGACGGAAGGAGCAGGGAAGGTAGGAATGAATAGTGGGAGCAGGAGTGGAGATGGCAAGGGAAAGGTGAGCAGTTTTGGAAGTGTACAGATAAAGCAAGAAGGTGTTAAGAAGCAGGTGGTGTCGTGTAAGACATGTGGAAAGAACCACTTAGGGGAATGTCTGAAAGGGAAGTTCGTGTGCTTCAAGTGCGGGCAGGAAGGCCATATCTCTCCCAACTGCCCCAATCCTAGGATGAACAGTGGATGTTTTCTATGCGGATCGACTGAACACAGGGTGAAAGATTGTCCGAAGAGGAGGTGGAGGCAGGTAGTGTGAATACTGGCACTGGAAGCGAGACGTTAGCAATTACAGGACCGACTTCGTCAAACAAACCAACAAAATCAACAGCAAGGGTCTACAACATGACAGTTCAGGATACGACAGCAGCTGGCACTGGAACTCCAGGTATTATTCGTATGCCTTTTATTTTCTTATGCATGATTTTCCTATATATAGTAAATTATTTTATAAAGAAATTTTGAGGAGGAATTTGAGTTCTTTTAGAAACTAATTTTTCCGTTTAATCAGAAAGACAAGCTTTATGTGAATAGTTAAAGATCAGTTCGATCAACGTTGATCAAGATCTACTTGCGATGATTATGTATGCTATGTAACCGTGTATGTATAGGTTTGTGACGCCCCCAAAATAGGTATACAACACCCATTCTGAGTCGTCAATAACATGGTACAGAAACAACTACAACTTTATTAATACAACATAAAAACTGTGAGTGTAAATACAAATATTGTCATCTAGACAATATCCACACTCAAATAAGTCCTCATTACAATTATTGGTACAATATTTTACAAAAAAAAATGGTGAGGACTACTAAAAAAACTTCTTAGAACCTTCATTCCATACCCCGACTAGTACTTGCTACATTCTCGCCTCCTAAGAAGAAAATGGAACAACAAGAAAAAGGGTGAGCTCAACTAGCCCAGTAAAGAATATTATGACTAAGATAATATACAACAAATTATCGTTAGTCTTCAACAGGGAAAAATTTAATAGAATACAATAGACAACAAGTTTTAAATCAATATTCGCAGCGAAAAATAATAATTCATAGAAAAGTTACGTAGAGAATGAAATCTACGATTATCTATGAATTTAAAAGCCCATCATCAATATTTTATCCCTGTAATATCAATCAATAAATATCTTGAATTAAATAGTCATCTTTGCACTACAGGCCAAAGATATTCATCAGTTGATCATGTTCACCTCAACACCTGTTCATCTTTGCACTACGGGCCAAAGATATTCATCAGAAATCATTAATCTTTGCACTACAGGCCAAAGATATTCATTTATATCATCATTTAGGACTGAGGATGATGAAAAATATTTTTAAGGAAACGAATCCAGTGAAACAAAATAATAAATATTAAGGATTCGTATTTCAGCTATTTCATGTCCAAAAATACCTCATAAATAATCATAGTGAAGTAAAATTCAAGAATGATCAAAACATGGATACAATCAAAGCTAGTATCCAGAATAGATATTTTGGACGAAAAGAAGAAAATTTTATTTTTTGGTGAATAGTAACTCGTGAATAGTAACTCATGAATAGTAACTCGTGAATAGTAACCCCGACATGAAAAGTTCCAAATTTGATAAAAAGTTCAGATCAATACTTTGGCATAATGATATTGAAGAAAATAATATCATTTAGGAAGAAATAACATCCCTTACCTCGGAAAGACGGTACTTTTGACTGGAATACTAGATATAGTGCTGAACGAAACTTGCACCGTATAGCAACACTCAAAGTATCAAATACTCACAAGAATACGCTCGATATAGAGAGAGAAATAGAGAGAAACTTGTGTTTCTGGTGTGAATTTTAATTTTAACCTAAGCACCCTATTTATAGGAAAATGCTTAGAACACCAAAGTAGAAAATTTAATATAATATTAATATATATATATATATATATATAATTTTCAAGCCCACCTCAAGACCATCTGAACTCAGCTCATTATGCACATGTTGTAGCCCACAAAACAAACAAAAAACGTTTTCTTTGAAAAAAATAATTAAAACTTCCAAAAATCAATTTTTTCGGAACTTCAGAACGTCAATAATTCATAATAAATAGCCCTTTTATCAGAAAATTCGAATCTCGCGAGTTTTTATAGGAAATTCAATTCTCTACAACTTTGCAGAAGAAAGTTTTTCCAAATTCCAAACAGAAATTGATCGAAATTCACAAACGGGCGATTTTACAATCAATAATAAATTTTCGGTCAAGAATTGTGTCCACCAACACACAAAACATGTGTTAATCATTTAATGCCACAAAAATACTCTTCCTCCTCATATACTCATATATCCCACATTCATTGTAAAAATATCACCATCAATATATTATTAAAATAAAATATTTAAATGAATTATTTTATCAAAAAAAGATAAAATATTAATTTTCAACAATTGTCACATTAAAATTTTTCTCCATCTATATCCACATAAAATTAATATTTTCCTCATCATATAAATCAATAATTAATTATACACAAATAATATTACAGAATCACAGTACTGGCAACCAGGCCGTTCCTAGGAAAGAGGGGGCCTTCCAATAAGGATCTCTCCTTACTGGCGCGCAATTAGATGACCAAACCTCTCCTTAGATAGAACTTTCTAGACATTGCCAATAATATTATCTAATAATATTATTCAGATAATATGAATTATTGTTCCGATAATAGAAAATACTGTGTAGTGATAATTATTAAAACAACAGTAATATAAAATATCAACGCAGCAATTATTGAATCAATAAAATACAATATTGAACAGTAATTACTGTAACAATTATTGAGTAGTGCCTTCTTACGTAAGAATCAATAATTGGTGCAATACCGTGTGCTACTGTGCAACAACGCGTATTACTGTGTTTTAACCACCGGGTATTCTAACAGTATTAACGGTAACAACTATGTCGTTATTTATAAACAACTTATTTTTGTCGTTTTCTTCATCCAATCGCTTTCCGTTATGGGGCCCACAAAAGACTGCGCCGTCGTACGAATATTCTCCGACAGTAAGAATATTCCACGACCAAGCGAATATTCCCCGACAATAATGAATATTTTATAACCACTTGCTTATTTAAAATATTTGCGCATTTTACCCTTAACTGACCACATTAATCAAATCAACCCTTACTATTTCAGAATAATAAATAGAGGAAATTAAATTTTATTTATTAATAATTTGGGGTCTTACAAGGTTTTTAAACCGTGATTCCGGGGACGAAATTTTTATAAGGGAGGGTGAATGTAACAACCCGATATTTTTTACATAAATAAATAAGAAATTTTGCGTATAATTTTTTTTATATATTAAGGATGAGGATTTGTACAAGATATTGTGTATATGTATTTATGTGGTAAATAAAATTATAGTTATTTACATAAGTATTTATAAGTAATTTTATTTTAGAATTATTGATTATTATAAAGTATATTCTAATAATAATTAAATTATGATAGAAATGTTTTATTAATTATTTTCCATAAAAATATAATCATATATTATTTAAATAATATATATGTAGTTTTTTAGAAAAATTATAATACTTATTTTATTATATGAATTATTAAGTGAATTATTTTATCTTAATTATTAAGGTTAAATATAAAGAATAAATCAGATATGGGATCCAAACCCTAAATTTGGATTATTGTCAAGGTATGAGAATAATAATATAATATTAAATATATTTTGATTTTTCAGTGCTATGAATTTGTATTGTATGTCCGTATTGATAATGGTTGGTCAATTATGGTGTATTATGATTAAACCCTAGTAATAATGTTAAACCCTAATTTAAAATTTAAATTAGAGTTCGAGATTGGTTGTAATTGTGTTAATGTGATTAATTAACAAGTATTATAATTACAATTATTAATTTTGGAAAACCTAAATTTTTAAACCCTAATTTGAAAATTAGAAAAACCTAATTATAAATCGGTAACCCTAATTATCAAAATCTTAAATCCTAATTGCTAAATTAGCAAAGTTAATTATAATTAGAGATATTAAACCCTAATATTCCTGTATAAATTAATTAGAAACTTAATCTAATTAACAAACCCTAATTGTCTAATTTTAGAAACTAATTTTTTTTGTATAAACCCTAATTGCTAAATCCTACAAATGCTATGTGCTAAACCTTAGGGTTAAACCCTAAAGGTCAAACCCTAAGGGTTTGACAAGTTATAAAATTGCCATTAAAATGATTTAACAAATGACCATTATGCCCCTAGTTGCATTATTTTGGCTAACAAATAGGTTTTGACATTTAGATGAGTTGGTGAACCACCCCATGTGCTTAAAATGCCAACAACAAGTCACCATACGCAACCATACATGAATCTAACATATACATATATAGATTTGAGAGAGAGAAATTGTCATTTGTTCACTTATTTTTGTCCAACACTCAAACCTTTTCTCTTAAGCCCCAAACCTCCGAAATTATTTCATAATATCAGTCAAGAACCCAGCCCCACGATCAGCCATAACTTAGCATAAGCACAGAATCATCAATTGATTATAGAAGGTATAAAACTCATCCCAAGAATCTGTCCATTAATATGTGGTTGGATGTTATTTTTTTTTTGTGTTAAACATGTTAAATATGGTGTATAATGATGATCTGGGTTGCTAGATGTTAGATCCATAACATCTAGAGGCTTGGATTTGAAGATCTACAAAATCTAGAAATTTTGTTTTGAATGTCTGACAGTCAAATGTCAGGTCTTATATTTCTGTGATCTTTAATGTGTTTTGTGTTTTGAAAGTTGCTAGTTGTAGTTTGATATGTTCTCTTGGATCTGGGCTTGGAATCAGGCTTAGATCGTATGTATATTGCAAGTTATGGAAGGTCAAACTGCGTTCACCGACCATGACTTGCAAGGTTTCTGGGTAACCCAGAAATGGGTTTTCAGCGCCTGACAACATGTTTGAAGGCAAAGATATGTCAGATTATTGAAGCTTTGATGATGTTTTTATAACTGGATTTTAGACTATAGTCTGGACTTTGAATCCTGACCTTTAGATCCCTTAAATACCCAATTGATAGAACGTAGTTAGTGGTCAAATCAGGCCACTCGGTCATAATTTCATTTTCTGGAATTTCCAGAATCATGAAGAACACAAATTCTGACAGCCTTTGACCGGCTTGTATCTGCTTAATCTGTTGTTGTTATTGTTATGTTTTGTGATAGATCTACTCTTTGACATGTTGGCCAGACACTGCAGCTTATAGATCACAAAAACATTACATGTATTGCAAGTTGTGGAAGCCCAAAGTAGGCCTCACGCACTATTCTTCATTTCTGAGAAACCCAAAAATGAAGAACAACTCTGACAGCCACTTTGGACGATCAGATCTACTTTGTTATGTATTATATGGTTATGATTGTTGCTGTATCGTGTAGTACTACATTAGTTCTATAATCTGTGAGCAATAGATAGTCCAGAAACAGCTTGGTATGATCATAAATCGCAGTCAAACTAGGCCACATGATCATTAACTTGGTGTTCTGGGTTTGTATGAAGAACACGAAGAACACCTATTGTAAGACCCCAACTTATTAATAAATGAAATTAAATTTCCTCTATTTATAATTTTGGAATAGAAAGGGTTGATTTGATTAATGTGGTTAGCTATGGGTAAAATGCGCAAATATTTCAAATAAGCAAGTGGTTATAAAATATTCATTTTTGGTCGGTGAATATTCGTTTGGTCGTGGAATATTCTTGCTGTCGGGGAATATTCGTACGACGGCGCAGCCTTGTGTGGGCCGCATAACGAAAAACGATTGGATGAAGAAAACGACAAGTATAAGTTGTTTATAATTAACGTCGTAGTTGTTACCGTTAATATTGTTAGAATACCAGGTGGTTAAAATACAGTAGCACACGGTATTGCACCAATTATTTATTCTTACGAAGGAAGGCACTACTCAATAATTGTTACAGTAGTTACTGTTCAATATTTTATTTTATTGATTCAATAATTGTTGCATTGATATTTTATATTATTGTTGTTTCAATAATTGTCACTTTACAGTATTTTTCATTATCAGATCAATAATTCATATTATTTGAATAATATTATTAGATAACATTATTGACAATGTCTAGAAAGTTCTGTCTAAGGAGAGGTTTGGTCATCTAATTGCGCGCCAGTAAGGAGAAATTCTTATTGGAAAGCCCCCTCTTTCCTGGGAATGGCCTGGTTGTCATAAATGTGATTCTGTAATATTATTTGTGAATAATTAATTATTGATTCATATGATAAGGAAATATTTATTTTATGTGGATATAAATGAGGGATATATTTTTGTGGTTAAAAATGAAGGAGTTAATGTTGAGGTTTTTATCAGTATTTTTGTCGGAACGGAGGTATTAAAAATTAGGGTTTTTGAGATATTTTGCGGGGGTTATAATTTTTAATCCGACCGTTGGATCGTGGTAATTTTTGGATATGTTATACATATATAAGTTGAGTATATGTCCACAAATTTTGAACCGTTAAAAATGAACGTATGATTTATTATGAATTTTACGAGGTGACTGGTTCAGAAATTGTTGAATTTTCAGAGTTTATCATTTTGGTGGAAAATTCTAGAATTGGTGGGCCTCACTCTTGGTTGGTGAAGAAATATACTGAGATTTTTATTCAAATGTGGTAGGCTTGAATAGTAGCAGGTAAAGTCATCAGGTTGCAGGTTAAGTCTGCTTCGGCGTGCTAACATTTTCCTATAAATAGAGGGCTAAGTTAGAATTGAAAATCACACCAGAAACAAGTTTTCTTTCTTTCTCTCTCTAGATTATTGAGTGTATTTTGTGAGTATTTAGATACTTTGAGAGTTTCTATTCATCAGAGTAAGTTTCTTTCAGCCTTATACCGGTATTCCGACCAGAAGTACTAATATATTGAGGTAAGGGATATTATCTTCTTCTTAAATGATATTTGCTTCAATATCATTATGGCGAAATATTGATATGAACTTTTTATCAAATTTGAAACTTTTTGTGTTGGGGTTACTATTCACGTATACGTTACTATTCACGTATACGGTACTATTCACGAATACGACACTATTCACGAAAAAATAAATTTTTTTTAATCCAAGTTATCTATTATGGTTACTATCTTTGATTGTATCCATGTTTTGATCTTTATTTTTGAATTCTGCTTCAAAAATTGGTTATTATGGGGTATTATTGAACTTGAATAAACTGTAATACGAATCCCTAATATTTGTTCTTTTATCTCACTGGATTCGTTTTCTTTAAAATATTTTTCATCATCCCCAGTCCTAAATGGTGATACTACTGAATATCTTTGCCTGTAGTGCAAAGATGTATGATTACTTGATGAATATCTTTGGCCTGTAGTGCAAAGATGAATAAGTGTTGAGATGAACATGACTGACAGGTGATACAAATGAATATCTTTGGCCTGTAGTGCAAAGATAAATATTTGGATAAAGATAATTATTAGTTGATGTTACAGGGATAAAATATTGATGATGAACTTTTAAATCTTAGAAGATAGTAGAATTCATTCTCTACTTGACTCTTCTAATGGTTTGCTATTTCCGCTGCAGTTATTGATCTAAAACTTGTTGTCGATTATATTCTATCAGATTTTTCTCTATTGAATACTAATGATAATTTATTGTATATTATCTTAGTCATAATATTCTTTATTGGGCTAGTTGAGCTCACCCTTTTCCTTTTTGTTCCATTTTTCTTCTCAGGAGGTGAGAACATAGCAGGATCTAGTCGGGGTATGGAGTGATAGTTCTAGAAATATGTTTTAGCAGTCCTCACTATTTCTGTAAAATAGTGTTTGAATAATTGTAATGAGGACTTATTTAAGTGTGGATATTGTCTAGAAGACAATATTTGTATTTAAACTCACAGTACGTGTTGTCGTATTTTGCACGACAATTGTATTATTGAAGTTGTAGTTTGCTTTTTGTACCATGTATTTGGCGACTCAAAATGGGTGTTGTTTACCTATTTTGGGGGCATCACAGTTGGTATCAGAGCTTAGGGATATGATCCCTGGCTGAGATGTGAGACAAGAACTAGGAGGGGAGAGACGGAGAATTCCTTCGCTAGTATGACCTGACTAAGTTTATTTGGTATTTATTTG
Organism: Panax notoginseng; assembly: GCA_016801055.1. Lineage (NCBI taxonomy): Eukaryota > Viridiplantae > Streptophyta > Magnoliopsida > Apiales > Araliaceae > Panax > Panax notoginseng. The sequence continues at coordinate 107,981,989 of CM029014.1, forward strand.
GTCGGTCAGAGTATAGGGATAATATATGACATGACTATTAACCCTTGTTTTATGGCAGTATTTAAGAATGGCAGCTGAGAAGGTTAATAATGGAGTAAATCAGACCGTGGAGACACCTTTGATCACCACCCAGGGGAACGTGCAACAGGAAGGCAATATTCCTCCTGTAAACAACGTTACCGAGCAAACGATGAATGATGAAATGTTTAGGAGCTTTTTGCAGTTAATGCAAAATCAGACGAGGGAGACTCGTGTGCAGAATACGGGTGGAAATGATAACAATGCGCGGTTTGTCACAGCCAAGCAGTTCAAAGAATTGGGACCACCAAAATTTAAGGGAAAGCCGGATCTGATCATGGCGGAAACGTGGGTCAAGCAAATTACCAAGATATTCGATATTTTGGGATGCACGGAGGAACAGAAGGTTCCATTCGCCACCTTTATGTTCCGCGGTGAGGCAGACTACTGGTGGGAGTCTGTGAAGCGTACCCAGCCTGACGCACTCAACATGTCCTGGGAAATATTTCAGAAACTGTTCAATGACAAGTACTTTCCTGAAAGTATTCGTCATATGAAGGAGGTGGTGTTTATCAGACTGGAACAAAACAACATGACGGTGTCCCAGTACGAGGCGAAGTTTGCAGAGTTATCCAGGTTTGCACCTCATTTGGTCGAAAATGAGGAACGAATGACAAGGATATTTCTAAGAGGTCTAAAACCCGAGATTCGAAAATATCTTATCTCTCATAAATTTTCTTTATATTCAGATGTTGTAAACATGGCTCAATTATTAGAGCGAGATAATGAGTGCAACCGAGGGACCACAACCAGGGTTATACCGGTGGCGGCACTCATCGAAGCAATGAAAACCAGTAGAGAGAAAAATATTCGGACAAAAGTGGTAACCACTCTGGTGGTGATCGTGGTCGTGATAATAGAGGGAGCGAGTCGGGAGGAGATTTCAAGAAGAGAAGGTACAACAATGATAACGTGAAGACGTCAGGACAAACATCAACTGCTTTTAGGGGAGGAGAACGAGCACCGGTCGTTTGTTACAAATGCGGGAAGGAGGGACACATCAGCCCAAACTGCCCACAACAGTTCAAGGTATGTTATAACTGTGGAAAGGAAGGTCATATAGCTAAAGATTGTCTTGTTACGAAACCAAGTTCAACGGGGATAGTGACTCCAAAGGCTGTTCCGGATAAGTCAAAGTCGGTGGTTCCTGGAAGGGCGTTTGTCGTGACTGCCCAAAACGCGAGGAACCCAAACGAGGTGATCACGGGTAAGCTAATCATAAACTCTTGCGAAGTTTATACCTTATTAGATATCGGTTCTACCCATTCTTTTATCTCTCCTGCTTGTGCTCAACGTTTGAACTTGACTCCGGAGAAATTGACCTTTGACTTATCTGTTGAAACTCCGTTGGGTGAAACCTTTGTTACATCTACAGTTTATAAATCTTGCTTAATCCAAGTTGGTACCATCACATTACCTGTTGACCTTATTTCTTTAAAGATACTTGCATTTAATGTGATTTTAGGAATTGATTGGTTAACTACTCATCATGCCAAAATTGATTATTTTCGTAAGGTTGTTAGTTTTTATATTCCTAACCAACCTGTTATGCGAATTCAAGCAACCAAACCATTAAAATCAATAGCTGTTATATCAACCCATAAAGCCATTCGTTTATTGAAAAACGGATGTCAAGCTTTCTTAGCCCATGTTATGGACTTGAACAAAAACATGACAGATTTGAATAATATTTCTGTTGTTAGTGAATTTCCTGACGTATTTCCTGAAGAACTTCCTGGTCTACCCCCAGAACGTGAAGTTGAATTCTTTATTGACCTTGAACCCGGTACAAAGCCCATTTCTAAAACCCCATATCGAATGGCTCCTATTGAACTTCAAGAGTTAAAAGTCCAATTACAAGAGTAGTTAGACATCGGTTTTATTCGTCCTAGTACATCTCCTTGGGGTGCTCCTGTTTTATTCGTAAAGAAGAAAGACGGGAGTATGCGACTTTGTATCGACTATAGGGAATTGAACCATGTCACCATCAAGAATAGGTATCCGCTACCTCGTATTGATGACCTATTCGACCAGTTACAAGGAGCACAATTCTTTTCAAAGATCGATCTTCGTTCTGGATATCATCAGCTGAAGATTAAAACTGAGAATATTCCAAAGACTGCCTTCAGAACTCGGTATGGGCATTATGAATTCTTAGTCATGTCTTTTGGATTGACTAATGCTCCTGCTGCTTTCATGGATATGATGAACCGTGTATTCAAAGAATATTTAGATCAGTTCGTTGTTGTCTTTATTGATGACATCTTCGTCTATTCCAAAAGCCGTGAAGATCATGAGCGCCATTTGAAGCTGATATTGCAAAGGCTTCGTGAAAACAAGCTATTTACGATATTAAAGAAATGCGAGTTCTGGCTTGAGGGGGTAGCATTCTTTGGGCACGTGGTATCAAAACATGGAGTATCTGTCGACCCGGCGAAGATTGAAGCCATACAAAGTTGGGAGAACCGAAGTACGTAGCTTTCTAGGCTTAGCTGGTTATTATCGGAGATTTGTGGAAGGATTTTCTTGAATCGCTACTCCGTTAACTCAGCTGACTTGAAAAAATACAAAATTCGTATGGAGTGAGGAATGCGAGAAGAGTTTCCAAGAACTCAATAGGAGACTCATTTCGGCACCTGTTCTGACAATACCATCTGGTTCGGATGGATTTGTTATCTACAGCAATGCTTCAGGCAAAGGGTTAGGATGTGTTCTCATACAACATGGGAAAGTCATAGCCTATGCCTCGCGATAACTCAAAGAATATGAGAGGAATTATCCTACTCGTGATTTGGAGTTGGCAGCAGTCGTTTTTGCGTTGAAGATTGGGAGACACTACCTGTATGGGGAGAAAGTGAAGATCTATACGGATTATAAAAACCTCAAATATTTCTTCACCCAAAAGGAACTCAACATGCGGCAATGACGTTGGCTTGAGCTGTTGAAAGATTACGATCATACCATCCAATATCATCCTGGAAAAGCGAACGTAGTAGCTGACGCATTGAGTAGAAGATCATACGCGGGTACGAGTGCAATGGTGTTAACACAAAGGCCCATTTTGTATGAGTTGCAAAGGATGGAGATAGAGATGAAGGCTCCAAGTACCCACATGATGATATCAAATATACGAGTAGAATCGACTTTAATTGATAAAGTTAAAGCCGTTCAAGCTACGGACATAGAGCTGATGCATATGAAGAAGAAAGTGTAAGAAGGTGCTATTCCATAAGCAAGAATCGATGAAGAAGGAATACTTTGAGTCAACTCCAGACTTTGTGTTCCTAACAATTTTGACTTTAAGCATAGAATAATGATGGAGGCACACAACACACCGTTTGCAATCCATCCTGGGAGTACCAAAATGTATCATGATCTTCGACATACATTTTGGTGGAGCAATATGAAAAGAGAGATCGCGGAGTTTATCTCGAGGTGTTTAACTTGTCAACGTGTAAAAGCAGAGCATCAAGTACCAAAGGGTGCATTGTAACCACTTGAGATTCCGAAATGGAAGTGGGAACACATTACTATGAATTTTGTTACGGGTCTTCCCAAGGTTTCTCAAGGCATAGATGCGATTTGGGTTATTGTTGATAGATTAACCAAGTCTGCTCATTTCTTGCCGATACGTGAGACTTATTCCCTTGAACGTCTTGCTAGTATGTACGTGAACGAGATTGTGAGATTGCATGGCATGCTAGTATCCATAGTTTCGGATCGTGACCCAAGATTCACTTCACGATTTTGGGTTAGCTTGCAGAAAGCTATGGGCACGAATTTACGATTCAGTTAGGCATACCATCCTCAAACGGACGGACAATCAGATAGGACTATTCAAACTCTTGAAGATCTATTAAGACTCTGTGTCCTAGATCTCAAAGGGAGTTGGGATAAGTACCTACCATTGGTAGAATTCTCCTACAACAACAGTTATCAGGCGAGCATAGGTGTGGCTCCATTCGAGGCGTTGTATGGAAGAAAATGTCGTTCTCCAGTATGCTGGGACGAGGTGGGTGAAGCAACATTGTTGGGACCAGAGTTGGTACGCATGACTACAGAGAAGATCCAAAAGATTCGACAACGTATACAAACGGCACAAGATCGCCAAAAGAGTTATGCGGATATTCATCGGAAGGACATGGAATTTAATATTGGGGATCATGTATTGTTACGTGTTGCTCCATGGAAGGGAGTTACAAGATTTGGGAAGAGAGGAAAGCTCAATCCAAGATTTGTTGGTCCATTTGAGATTCTTGACTGAATAGGAAATGTGGCATATAGACTCGCATTACCTCCAAGCATGTCTCGTGTTCATAATATTTTTCACATATCTGTACTTCGTAAATATGTGAAAGACCCGAACCACATAATTGAGTTAGAACCAGACGAGATAGCCGAAGATTTAACGTACGAGGAGGTACCTGTTAAGATTTTGGATAGGAAAGAGCATGTTATACGCACGAAGGTTATACCACAAGTTAAGGTTTTATGGAGAAACCATGCTATTGAAGAAATGACCTGGGAGTTGGAATCAGAAATGAAAGCGAGGTATCCTCACCTTTTTGAAATACCAGGTACGTACGTCAATTTCGAGGGCGAAATTTCATAAGGAGGGGAGGTTGTAAGACCCCAACTTATTAATAAATAAAATTAAATTTTCTCTATTTATTATTTTGGAATAGAAAGGGTTGATTTGATTAATATGGTTAGTTATGGGTAAAATACGCAAATATTTCAAATAAGCAAGTGGTTATAAAATATTCATTTTTGGTCGGTGAATATTCATTTGGTCGTGGAATATTCTTGCTGTCGGGGAATATTCGTACGACGACGCAGCCTTGTGTGGGCCCCATAACGGAAAGCGATTGGATGAAAAAAACGACAAGTATAAGTTGTTTATAATTAACGACGTAGTTGTTACCGTTAATACAGTTAGAATACCTGGTGGTTAAAATACAGTAGCACACGGTATTGCACCAATTATTTATTCTTACGAAGGAAGGCACTACTCAATAATTCTTACAGTAGTTATTGTTCAATATTTTATTTTATTGATTCAATAATTGTTGCATTGATATTTTATATTATTGTTGTTTCAATAATTGTCACTGCACAGTATTTTCCATTATCAGATCAATAATTCATATTATTTGAATAATATTATTAGATAACATTATTGACAATGTCTAGAAAGTTCTGTCTAAGGAGAGGTTTGGTCATCTAGTTGCGCGCCAGTAAGGAGAAATTCTTATTGGAAAGCCCCCTCTTTCCTGGGAACGGTCTGGTTGTCATAAATGTGATTCTGTAATATTATTTGTGAATAATTAATTATTGATTCATATGATAAGGAAATATTTATTTTATATGGATATAAATGAGGGATATATTTTTGTGGTTAAAAATGAAGGAGTTAATATTGAAATTTTTATCAGTATTTTTGTCGGAACGGAGGTATTAAAAATCAGGATTTTTGAGATATTTTGCGGGGGTTATAATTTTTAATCCGACCGTTGGATCGTGGTAATTTTTGGATATGTTATACATATATAAGTTGAGTATATGTCCACAAATTTTGAACCGTTAAAAATGAACGTATGATTTATTATGAATTTTATGAGGTGACTGGTTTAGAAATTGTTGAATTTTCGGAGTTTATTATTTTGGTGGAAAATTTTAGAATTGGTGGGCCCCACTCTTTGGTTGGTGAAGAAATGTGCTGAGATTTTTATTTAAATGTGGTAGGCTTGAATAGTAGCAGGTAAAGTCATCAGGTTGCAGGTTAAGTCTGCTTCGGCGTGCTAACATTTTTTTATAAATAGAGGGCTAAGTTAGAATTGAAAATCACACCAGAAACAAGTTTTCTTTCTTTCTATCTCTAAATTATTGAGTGTATTTTATGAGTATGTAGATACTTTGAGAGTTTCTATTCATCAGAGCAAGTTTTTTTCAGCCTTATACCGGTATTCCGACCAGAAGTACTGATATTTTGAGGTAAGGGAAATTATCTTCTTCTTAAATGATATTTTTTTCAATATCATTATGCCGAAATATTGATATGAAGTTTTTATTAAATTTGAAACTTTTTGTGTCGGGGTTACTATTCACGTATACGTTACTATTCACGTATATGGTACTATTCACGAATACGACACTATTCACCGAAAAATAAAATTTTCTTCTTTTTATCCAAGTTGTCTATTATGGTTACTATCTTTGATTGTATCCATGTTTTGATCTTTATTTTTGAATTCTGCTTCAAAAATTGGTTATTATGGGGTATTATTGAACTTGGATAAACTGTAATACGAATCCCTAATATTTGTTCTTTTATCTCACTGGATTCGTTTTCTTTAAAATATTTTTCATCATCCTCAGTCCTAAATGATGATACTACTGAATATCTTTAGCCTGTAGTGCAAAGATGTATGATTACTTGATGAATATCTTTGGTCTGTAGTGCAAAGTTGAACAGGTGTTGAGATGAACATGACTGACAGGTGATACAAATAAATATCTTTGGCCTGTAGTGCAAAGATAAATATTTGGATAAAGATGATTATTAGTTGATGTTACAGGGATAAAATATTGATGATGGACTTTTAAATCTTAGAAGATAGTAGAATTCATTCTCTACTTGACTCTTCTAATGGTTTGCTGTTTCCGCTGCAGTTATTGATCTAAAACTTGTTGTCGATTATATTCTATCAGATTTTTCCCTGTTGAATACTAATGATAATTTGTTGTATATTATCTTAGTCATAATATTCTTTACTGGGCTAGTTGAGCTCACATTTTTCCTTTTTGTTCCATTTTTCTTCTCAGGAGGTGAGAACATAGCAAGATCTAGTCGGGGTATGGAGTGATGGTTCTAGAAATATGTTTTAGCAGTCCTCACTATTTCTGTAAAATAGTGTTTGAATAATTGTAATAAGGACTTATTTGAGTGTGGATATTGTCTAGAAGACAATATTTGTATTTAAACTCACAGTATGTGTTGTCGTGTTTTGCACGACAATTGTATTATTGAAGTTATAGTTTGCTTTTTGTACCATGTATTTGGCGACTCAGAATGGGTGTTGTATACCTATTTTGGGGGCGTCACACCTATAGCGACGGTACTGTCGCTATAGGTGGCCTTTAGCGACAGACAATTTATTATTTTTCAAAAATTAATTAATAAATAGAAAAAAATAGTTTTTAATTAATAAAAATACAAAATAAATTATTAAAAATTATTTGAAATTCCAAAAATTAGATTTTAATTATTTTAAATATATTTCATAAATATTTAATATTTTTGGAATTTTGAAAGTATTTAATTTATTTAATTATAATATTAAATAAATTATTTAAAAATGATTTTAATATTGGAAAAATCATTAAAAAGTATATTATGATATAAGAAAATATTTTAAGTTATTTTTAATGACTTTTAATATTTTTTTATAAATTTCATTAATAATTTGATATTAATGGAAATTAATTTATTTACTAAATGAATTAAATAAATTAATTAAAAATAATTTTATTATATTAAAAATCATTTTAAATAATAATAAGGTATTTAAAAATATTTTAAGTTATAAAATATAACTTTTAATATTTAAAGATAAATTTCATTAATTAATTATTATTAATGATATTAAGGTTATTTAATAATTATATTAAATAATTTAGTTTAAAAATGATTTTAATATTATAATAATCATTTTAAATGAAAATAAAATGTTTAAAGATATTTTAAGTTATAAAACATAACTTTTAATATTTAAAGAATAATTTCATTAATAATTTAAATATTAATGATTATTAAGTTATTATAAATGATATTAAATTTATTTAATAATTATATTAAATAAATAGTTTATAAATGGTTTTATTAATTTAAAAATCATGTAAAAAGGATATATATGAATTAAAAATATTTTAAGTTATACTTAATGACTTTTAATATTTTGATAAATAAAACATTAATACTTTAATATTAATGATAATTATTTAAAAATGATTTTAAAGGTTGTAAAAATTATTTAAGGGTAATATTAATACTTTAAAAGTATTTTGAGTTATTATACAAAACTTTAATATTTTGGAAATGATTTCATTAATAGTTTAATACTAATTAAATATTAATGATAATAGAATTGATTAGTATTTAAATTATTTAATAATGATTCAGAGGTTTGAAAATTCATGATAAATAATAATAAATGTTTAAAAATTATTATAAGTCATTTAAAAATAATATGACTGATACGTATGGATATTGAGTTACAGAATAGAGTCTTAGACTCAATAATTACCTGATAAAGCTGTCGGTAGACCGACCTGTTTCAGAAATTGATCTGGACTTAGATAATTTAATTAGATATGTGATTATTTGTGATTCAATATTTATTAAACATATGTGCCAATGTGATTAGGGTATGTGCTGACTGTAAAAAGCAGTGTTATGTGTTATAGTATGTTGTTTTAATCGAACGAATGATCTGATTAATGATAGGTCGTGAGATAAGCGATAAATCTAAATTACAAACTGTAAGCAGCGCTTCAGGCAAGTATCTTACCTTTACATTTTCTTTATGCAATAGACATGAGTAAGAATATTTATGAAATTATATTATAAATGTACAGATTATTAACTTTATATTATATACGCTCATTGATTATCAACATGTTAGTATATGATAATTCAGATTTATATTCTGTTCGTTAATTTTTATAAATGGTTATACAAGTGTCCCCACTTGGATAATCATTGTATTTAATCACATGTTGATACACCTTTGTCAATTACCCGTATATATATATATATATATATATATATATATATATATATATATATGTTGAATTATAGATTATTGTTGAACAAGATAAAACCTTTGATTTGAAACCCAGACAAGTATGAACATCCCTACACAGGAAAACTTTTATGCGCCCAAGGCGGACAGAGTGAACGATACCCTCGTTCTTGCATGTAGTATTGATCAATGCAGGGTACAACGAGCTGATCACCCCCCATGCCCGTAAGTTATGACGGTTTACAGATGAAGTTCTGTTTAATCTATTCGAAAATGAAAATATTGTTCATAGTATGTCACATTAACCTTTTTTATAGTCAGTACGTAGTTTCAAAAATATGGTATAGAATTAATATATTACTATTATTGGTACAGATTACTTCACAACTATTGAATCGTTGTATAAGGGTAGTATAAAGAAAATATTTAAATTCTTTTAGCTTATATATATAATTGCTATTACTTGCTAGGCACTCAAATGCTCATCCTTGCTTAATTTAAATATTTTCAGCTAAGTGTGAAGAACCATAGAGCTCATGCAGAAACAAAGGAAAAGGAAAGCTAAGCAAATAAGATTTGTGGTAGTTTATGTAATAGTTTGATATTATTACGACAAGTATGACATATATTATCTATCATGAGTGATAATGAATGTATTAAAGGTTACGTACTTGGGAGCTAGACTCTGATAATTATGTAAATTAAATTTGATATTTATATTATTGTTATTATTATTAGTATTATTCCGCTCATAAAAATGGTATCGTAAAGCACCGAGTTCGGGTTTCAAGTACCCGAATTTGGGGGCCTTACAATGAGTCTTTCGATTTCCTTGCTTTCTGGGAGATCACAACAAACGCTCTCCCTTGAACTACTGGTTTTGACTTGTCTGGGACGGTATTTTTTGTCACCGCTCTAACTGGACTTGTCTTCGGTGCACGACAAATTTGGGCTAGGTGACCTTCTCTTCCACAATTATAACACGCTTTGGATGGCATAGCGTAGTTTGAACTGATATGTCCCTCCCCTCCGCATTTGAAGCATATGATAGGTGGTCGTTCTCCTTCCTTAACAACGGGTGTTGGTGCTGAAGTCTTTCCATCATTGTTGAATCTCCTCTTCTTGAAATGTCCACTTTTATTGCCTTGGCCATGATTACCACCAAAGTGGTTACCATTTCTGGCATGTTGATTCCCTCCACGTTTGTTGTCACCGCTTCGATGGCTATTACCACTGATATTTTCATTCTGTCGGCTGCTTTCTCTTGGTTGCATTAACTCGTTATCGCGCTCCAATAACTAAGCCCTATTTACAACATCTGAATACAAACACAGTTTATGAGAAATAAGATATTGACATATCTCTGGTTTAAACCTCTTAAAAACATCCGTGTCATTCTTTCCTCATTATCAACTAAGTGGGATGCAAATCGGGACAACTCAACAAACTTAGCTTTGTACTACGACATGGTCATATTATTCTGCTCCAACTTGATGAACTCTACGTCCTTCATGTGACGAATACTTTCGAAAAAGTACTTATCATTGAACAGTTCTTGAAACTTTTCCCAAGACATCTTTAATGCGGCAGGTTGAGTACGCTTTACCGATTCCCACCAGTAATCTGCCTCTCCTCGCAACATAAAGGTGGCAAAGGGAACCTTTTGCTCCTCGGCGCATACCAAGACATCAAATATCTTGGTGATCTGTTTGATCCACGTTTCCTCCTAAGTGGTTTTGGCTCTCCAATAAACTCTAGTGGTCCCAGCTCCTTGAACTGCTTAGCGGTGACCGTCTGACAGTTTTTAGTGTTTCCACCTACATTTTGGACAGGAGCCTCTCTCGCCTGATGTTGCATGAATTGCATAAAGCCTCTGAACATTCCATCATTCATCATTTGGTCAGTGTTGTTGTTTGCATGAGGATTGTCACCTTCCTGATGCACATTATCCTGATTATTGATATATGGAACCTCAACGGTCTCTTGTGCTCCATTGCTATTCTCAACATTCTCGGATGTCATTTTCAGATACTGCCACAAAATAAAGGTTAATTGACATATAACATAATATCCCTATACTCTGACCGACCAATTAAATACCAAATAACCTTATGTAGGTCATACTAGCGAAGGAATTCCTCGTCCCTCCCCTCCTAGTTCTAGTCTCACATCTTAGTCAGGGATCATATCCCTAAGCTCTAATACCAACTGTGACGCCCCCAAAATAGGTATACATCACCTATTCTGAGTCGTCAAATACATGGTACGAAATACAAATAAAACTTAATTATACAACTGTCGTGTAAAATAAGACAAAACATAAGCTATGAGTTTTGATACAACACTTTTTTCTAAATAGTATTCAAACTCAAAATAAGTCCTCAATACATTTATTTTCACACTATTTCATAGAATAGTGAGGACTACTAATGCTATCATCTGAAACGTCACTCCGTTCCCCGACTAGTCCCCGCTACGTTCTCATTTCCTGAAGAGAACAATGAAAGCAAAAGGGTGAGCTCAACTAGCCCAGTAAGAAATATTATGACTAAGATAATGCAGAATAAATTATCGTTAGCCTTCAACAGTGTTAAACTGATAAAATATAACAAACATCAAGTTTAACTGCAGCGAAACAAGCTATTCATTAAAAGAGTCAAGTAGAGAATAACATCTACTATCTTTTATGATTTAAAAAGTTTTTCATTACTTTTATCGCTGAGACTCAGCTTAATAAATAATCCACATCATCCCTGCATTATGGCCAAGGATATTCATTAGTATCACGACCACAAACTATCCATGCACTATGGGCCAAGGATATTTGTGTATTCATCAATGGTCATGATCATGCCAACAACTGTCCATCAATGCACTACGGGCCAATGAGGACTTTTACCGCATCATTTGTAACATTACGGTCATGATTACACCGAATAATCCCTAGTTATAATCATACCAAGTCCATCTATGCACTACATGCCACAGATGACTTTCAACAAAATATAAACATGAGGATGATGACAATGATATAAGAATTCAATAAAACAAGTTCAAGAATTAATTTATCTAGGAACCAACAACGTCCAAATTGTCAACATGATACTGCTTTGTAGAGTAAAATTTAAGAATGCTCATAAGAATATTTCCATGAAAAGATACTGGATGAAGCGCAAATATCAAAGATATTCCACTAATTTCGTGAAGTATAAAAGCCAAAACTTTAACCAACTAAGTATAATAAAGAATGGAATAACAAAAGAATTCACCAAGCATGCGATAGACCGCACAGATAGGTTATTCCAACAGAAAAATAAATAATAGAACCAGCTAATGCGTAAACGCACCGACAGGATATTCTGACAGAATAATAAATAATGTAACCAGGTCCGGCGTAAACGCACAGACAGGATATTCCGACAGAATAATAAATAATTGAACCAAGTCCGGCGTTAACGCACAGATAGGATATTCCGATAGAATAATAAAGAACGGAATATTAGAATAATTTCACCATGTATGAGGTACTTCGCATGAACAGGTTATTCCAATAGAATAATATGAAATGGAATAACGGAAGTTCTCTTCATGATTACGAAAGAAATAATATCCCTTAACATAAAAGATGAGTACTCCGACTGGTAGGACGAGGATATTCTTGAAGAAAACTTACACTACGCTCAAAGCTTCATAAAACTTTAAAGAAATACGCTCAAGATTATAGAAGAATTCTCTGAACTTCTGGTGTGGTTTTCAATTCTAACTAAGCATCCTATTTATAGGAAAATAGAAAGGATACTATGTTGTACTATGCAATAAAATATAATATATTCTATTTATAATCAAATAAAATAAAACTTTATAAAAGTATTTTATTTTATATAAAAATTTTTTACTATACAAACACTATGCAGGCACTATGCAAACATTATGCATAATAAAATATAATATATTCTATTTAAAATCTAATAAAATAAATAACTTTATAAAAGTATTCTGTTTTATATAAAAAGATTTTACTATGCAAAATACTATGCATAATAGAATATAATATATTCTATTTATAGTCTAATGAAACAGATAACTTTATAAAAGTATTCTACTTTATATGAAAAGCTTTTCTGTTTTATTACATTAATAATACTAGTAAAATAAAATGTATATATATATATATATATATATATATATATATATATATATATATATATATATATATCCAGGAAAGAGGGAGCTTTCCAATAAGGATTTCTCCCTATTGGCGCGCAATTAGGTGACCAAACCTCTCATTGACAGAATTTCTAGACATCGTTAATATTGCAAATAATAATATTAATAACTTTGTCGTCTTAATTATTAATTATAAAATATTGACAATAATTGAATCAAATAACGTGAGATACTATGCAGTAATTACTGTAATACTAATTGAACAAAACTGAGTGACTTCTTATGTACGCATCAATAATCAATACCGTGTGCTACTATGCCACCACGCATATTACTGTACTTTTAACACTGCGTGTTTCAACAGTTAACGATAAAACTTCCGTCGCTATTTTTATAAAGTATTTTTGTCGTTTTCTCAATACGACAATTATTTTGTTGTGGGTTCCACCAATGATTGTGCCGTCGTATGAATATTTCTTATTAAAATGAATATTTCCCGACCAATCGAATATTATACAACAACTCGCGTACTTTATAAAATTTATAAATATTACCCACAACTATAACATTATATCATATTCATTCCATAATATTTAAAAATGATATTTATAGAAAACTCATCTTTATTAAAAAAAATTGGGGTCTTACATTATCCTTTGAAACTTTCTCACATAAGCTGGACAACCCTTTTATCTTAATATACTTAAGATTAGGAATCCTCCTTGTCCACAACTCTTATGGAGTCTTGGGGCCAAATTTTGAGGTTACTTTTTTCGTAGATATGCAGCCATTTCCAGAGTAGTACCTTAGAAGGATACTGGAATGTCGGTTAAAATTATTATGGACCGCTCCATGTCCAACAAGGTACTATTTTTCCTTTTTGATAAATTAATCAATTATTACATACCAGTAGGCGTCCATTGTGAGAAAACCATTTGAGATGATCTTGAAACTTATTGCACAAGTATTCCTTCCTCAATCTGTTTGAAGAATTCTAATACTTTTCAATTAGTTTCACTTTTAAATTCTTTGAACCTTTCAAATAATTCAGACTTGTACTTCATCAAATACAAATATTCAACTCTTCTATGATATTCAACTCTTCTATGTTGTATAAATGTGTCTAATAGATGATATTGCTAACTACGACATTTATAGGGGGACCATTTACAAAAATTTTTAAACATTATCTATTTACTTTTTTCTACTAGTGAGAGTTGTTCTAGATGAAATTATTAGTCATTTAATTGAGGAATATGTTGCCTTGAAGAAAGATGAGTTACCCACAATAAGCACCCGATCCACCTTGGCATCTTCCGAAAGCTCGAACCTCCTCATAAACCTGCTCTACCTCCACATGTGCATCTTTTAAATTGATACCCATTGATTTGAGCACTTTAACAACAATACTAGTGCCATCGCCAATAAGACCAAACAATATCTGCTATGTTCCAACAAAATTGTGACCCAGTCACCTTGCTTCCTCTTGCGCATACATGATAACTTTTATTGCCTTTTAATTGAACCGCTCAAACATAGCTTTCGGTACACTGCGACTGGCTCTTCCTCATCAGACAGAGATTGTAGCTACCACCTTGGAATGGAAATCATGCCTAAATTTTACCGTGGTATCCAAAGCATTGGCTTATCGTAACCTTGAAAACCCCCTCATGCAATTCATTCTTATCATAAATGGCCCAATTCATCTTATATGAGAACAAATCATTTTTGGTTTTTGGAATTATATCAATCAATTGCTTTGCATCAAAAAACTTATGTTTTTTTGGTGTTTTCACTTTGTCTGATCCATGTTCCTGGTCCTTGTCCCGTTCAACAATCTCATTTTTTTCTCTCTTTGCTTTCTTTTCCTCTGCTGCCTACTACTGCTTTTGGGTTTCCTTATTTCCAAGATTCCTTGGAGTTCCTATTGCATATGCTAGCTTCCTTTATATGTTGGCCCTCCTTCTTGATGAATCGGTGATTTTAATACAACATTAAAACATGTCCTCTTTCTAGCATAAATGTTAATGCCAAAACATGTTAACTCTGTCCATTTCAACCTAAGACCTCTTGTAACGTGTTCCAAACTTTGATATTGTTCTTTCTAAACACTTGTAGTCATATATTCTACAACATATCAAATTTTCACCAGTGGAAACCGAGTTTTCAAGCTCCAAAAGCGGTCTGAAGTCTTCTTGACAGCTCACTGTAAGATCTTTTTATATTTGAAGCTTTCTACTAGTTTAACATATATATACATATATATGTGAACTCTTGCCGATTAGTTACGCCTAGATCGTCGATCCATGACTTTTTCTCTTATATATATATATATATATATATATATATATATATATATATATATATATATATAAAACTATATACATAGACTAAAATCGAACAGTTGAGTCTGGATCGACTAAATATATATATTTACTGCTTACTGCTTTTTAATATTTATTTTAATTGCTTATTCAATGTAAATCCTTAATACTCCAGTCTGTGGAGTAGATTTATCTAAATCTAGCCGTATTTAACTTTTAACCAGTTTAAAAGTTGCTAAACTGGAACCGTTGAGCTAGAATGGCTAAGATTTATTTAAATATAGTTTTCTTTCTAGTTTTTATAAATATTAATCAATCATGTGAGCTTAGGAGCCATGAGGTCTAAGATCCAGCTAACGGATCTAGCCCTGGTTCCCACGATGGACCCTTTTCAGTTGTGCAGCTAGCTTGTAAATTATTTATAGTGTTTTGACATCCTTTGATCGCTTTTGTGCCCATAAGGAGCCCGACACTGCCATGTACGTTATTTTCTTGAAGATATTTTGCATCTCAAAAATAAAATCAAATCAAGCCGAATACAGAATAAAATGGAAGTATCAAAGGCCTCAATTACTATTAAGCACAATGGTTTGAAAACCTGCTTTCAAAATATCATTGCTATATCTTGCTTGTCGACGTCAGGATTTTTACTTGTCCCTTTCTGTTCTTGTTTTTTGGTGTTCTCATGTTAGGTGAGATTTGTTTGAAAAAACAAGTTTCAAAAGGTTCGACATGTATATGTCGACGAGTTGACTGTAAGAGTCGCCAATTGGTTATTTTTTAAATGGTTGCACTAACTCAATCGAGAAAAGGTTTTCACAAAGACCTAGCGATATGACACTATTTAACTGGTCTGCAAAATCAAAATTTGTTAGGGTCTGGGGGCTTGATTATGTGGAGGGAAGGTGTAAGGCACCCCCCCGACTTCCGTGATAACACGATTACCGCCACTTTTAATTTAAAAATTTTATCTGCGTACGTGTGTGTGTGTGTGTGTGCTAGGTCTATGTGCAGTTGTTTAGAAGTAGTGCTATGCCTCATTTTCACCTATATACAAATGGTTTGACTTTTGTATAAAAGTTCAATTTTAACAAGCTATATCAGTGATGTTTTGTAAAACTGGTTTTTCAAACCCTTACGTTCAATTTACGTTCAATAGTAATTGAGGCCTTTGATACTTCCATTTTATTATGTGAGGCCTTTGATACTCTGGCATTGCCCAGATGTAGCAGTCATTGGTCAGGGTTATCTTTGAGATTGGGCTGCTGTGAGTGCTGAATGTCCTCAGGGTTGTCTCTGAAATGTGCATGACCTCCCGGGGTTATCTTTAGGGTTGGAACTGAGTGCCTCGGGGTTATCTCTGAGGTTGGAACTAACTTTTCTAGGGTTATCTCCGAAACTGGAATTGCATTCCTCGGGGTTGTCTTCGAGGTTGAAACTGAGTATCCCGAGGTTGTCTCCGGGATTAAAACTGAGTATCTCGAGGTTGTCTCTGAGATTAAAAACTGTATCTATCGGGGTTATCTCTGGGGTTGAGCTGATTTAACTTCCAGGGTTATCTCTGGAAGACGATGTTGCCCTCATGCAAGGTTAGTAACAGGAATGTAAAATTTTGAGTGTTTACAGATGTCGTTCTTTATGATATTCATGTAATGTAATGGCATGGATAGGATAAAGATCACTAGACACTTGAAATGTGACAAGATAATTATGATGCAATGTAATGCAGGATACTGTAAATGCAATGATGAGTGTGGTTTGTTAGACCATTTTCGAATGGGATGTGATAAATGTTTTCTTCCCTCGCTTCTATTGGGGGATGAAGCTATCACTGATGATCCTGATGAACTGCTTGGATGTCTACTCGTTTGGTAGTTTCTAAAGCTCACATGAACCTCCATGATAGAGACCATAGGATGTTGATATTGGGGTTATCACCAAAGTCCTTAATCCTTGGTACATGCTTTCCACAGAAGATGTACTTCTCATGTACGAAAGAGACTCTTGAGGAATTATGTTTTGATTACCGGGGATTTGTATAACAGATTCCATCATTGGTCATCCCCAATGAGGATGGTTTTCCACAATTTGTGTCGACAGGTCTTTCTGATTCTTCGCTAGAGTTACTGCCAACAGTTGGTACTGTCAGGGCTGCCTGCCCTTCGTTGAAACGTTCTTCAACAGCTGAAATCATTGGACCACCTCCGATGCTTCGCTGGATTTACTTGTCGACGACTAAAATGTACTTCAATGGCTAACATCATCGGACCACCTCCGATGCTTTGTTGGATTTACTTGCCAATGACTGATGATATCAGGGTTGCCTAATCTTCGCTAAATGTACTTTAATGGTGAACATCATCGGACCACCTCCGATACTTCGCTGGATTTAACTGCCAACGATTGATAATATCAGGGCTGCCTGATCTTCACTTAAATGTGCTTCAACGGCTGAACATCATCGGACCACCTCTTATGCTTTGTTGGATTTAATTGCCAATGACCGGTAATATCAGGGTTGCCTGATCTTTGCTGAAATGTACTTCAATGGCTAAAATCATCGGACCACCTCCGACGCTTCACTGGATTTACTTGCCAATAGCTGATGATGTCAAAGCTTCTTGACCTTCATTGAAATGTTCTTCAATGGATTAACATGTATGAAGTCCCTGCCGGGGATAGATTCTTGACGAGATGTTTGGTTGTGATTGCAGTTATAACCCTTGTGATGGCATCAGACCTTTGTGAGGTATTACCAAGGGTAGCTTTCAACAACTTTGATCACTGGCTTTGGGAACCCTGTAAGACCCCAACTTATTAATGAATAAAATCAAATTTTCTCTAAATATTATTGTGAATAATAAGTGGTTAATTTGATATAATACTTTGGTTATGGGTGAAATGTGCAAATTTTGCAAAATAAGCAAGTGGTTATAAAATATTCATTTTGTCGGGGAATATTCGTTTGGTCGTGGAATATTCTTGCTGTCGGGGAATATTCGTACGACGGCGCAACCTTGTGTGGGCCCCATAACGGAAAGCGATTGGATGAAGAAAACGACAAGTATAAGTTGTTTATAAACAACGGCGTAGTTGTTACCGTTAATACTGTTGGAATACCCGACGGTTAAAATACAGTAGCACACAGTATTGCACCAATTATTGATTCTTACGTAAGAAGGCACTACTCAATAATTGTTACAGTAGTTATTATTCAATATTTTATTTATTGATTCAATAATTGCTGCGTTGATATTTTATATTATTGTTGTTTCAATAATTGTTGTTGCATAGTATTTTCCATTATCAGATCAATAATTCATATTATTTGAATAATATTATTAGATAACATTATTGGCAATGTATAGAAAGTTCTATCTAAGGAGAGGTTTGGTCATCAAATTGCGCGCCAGTAAGGAGAAATCCTTATTGGAAAGCCCCCTCTTTCCTGGGAACGGCCTGGTTGTCATAAATGTGATTCTGTAATATTATTTGTGAATAATTAATTATTGATTCATATGATAAGGAAATATTTATTTTATGTAGATATAAATGAGGGATATATTTTTGTGATTAAAAATGGAGTTAATGTTGAGGTTTTTATCAGTATTTTTGTCGGAATTGAGGTATTAAAAATCAGGGTTTTTGAGATATTTTGCGGGGGTTATAATTTTTAATCCGACCGTTGGATCGTGGTAATTTTTGGATATGTTACACATATATAAGTTGAGTATATATCCACAAATTTTAAACCGTTAAAAATGAACGTATGATTTATTATGAATTTTACGAGATGACTGGTTTAGAAATTGTCGAATTTTCGGAGTTAATCATTTTGGTGGAAAATTCTAGAATTGGTGGGCCCCACTCTTGGTTGGTGAAGAAATATGCTGAGATTTTTATTCAAATGTGGTGGGTGGGAATAGCAGCAGGTAAAGCCATCAGGTTGCAGGTTAAGTCTGCTTCGGCGTGCTAACATTTTTCTATAAATAGAGGGCTAAGTTAGAATTGAAAATCATACCAGAAACAAGTTTTCTCTCTTTCTCTCTCTAGATTATTAAGTATATTTTGTGAGTATTTAGATACTTTGAGAGTTTCTATTCATCAGAGTAAGTTTCTTTCAGCCTTATACCGGTATTCCGACCAGAAGTACTGATATTTTGAAGTAAGGGATATTATTTCCTTCTTAATGATATTATTTTCTTCAATATCATTATGCTGAAATATTGATATGAGTTTTTATCAAATTTGGAACTTTTTGTGCCGGAGTTACTATTCATGTATACGGTACTATTCACGAATACGACACTATTCACCGAAAAATAAAATTTTTCCTTTTTGTCCAAGATGTCTATTATGGTTACTATCTTTGATTGTATCCATGTTTTGATCTTTATTTTTGAATTCTGCTTCACAATTGATTATTATGAAGTATTATTGATCTTGGATAAACTGTTATACGAATCCCTAATATTTGTCCTTCTGTCTCACTGGATTCGTTCTCTTTAAGATATTTTTCATTATCCTCAGTCCTAAATGATGATATTACTGAATATCTTTGGCCTGTAGTGCAAAGATGTATGATTACTTGATGAATATCTTTGACCTGTAGTGCAAAGATGAACAGGTGTTGAGATGAACATGACTGACAGGTGATTATTAATTGATGTTACAGGGATAAAATATTGATGATGGACTTTTAAATCTTAGAAGATAGTAGAATTCTTTCTCTACTTGACTCTTCTAATGGTTTGTTATTTCCGCTGCAGTTGTTGATCTAAAACTTGTTGTCGATTATATTCTATCAGATTTTTCCCTGTTGAAGACTAACGATAATTTGTTGTATATTATCTTAGTCATAATATTCTTTACTGGGCTAGTTGAGCTCACCCTTTTCCTTTTTGTTCCATTTTTCTTCTCAAGAGGTGAGAACATAGCAGGATCTAGTCGGGGTATGGAGTGATAGTTCTAGAAAGATGTTTTAGCAGTCCTCACTATTTCTATAAAATAGTGTTTGAATAATTGTATTGAGGATTTATTTGAGTGTGGATATTGTCTAGAAGACAATATTTGTATTTAAACTCACAGTATGTGTTGTCGTATTTTGCACGACAATTATATTATTAAAGTTGTAGTTTGCTTTCTGTACCATGTATTTGGCGACTCAGAATGGGTGTTGTATACCTATTTTGGGGGCATCACAGTAGGTATCAGAGCTTAGGGATATGATCTCTGGCGGAGATCGGGGAATAGAACTAGGAGGGGTGAGACGAGTAAATCCTTCGCTAGTGTGTCCTACCTAAGCTTATTTGTTGGTCGATCATAATGTAGGGATACTATGTGATATGTTAATTTGTTAAATTAACCCTTGTTTTATGGCAGTATTTGAGAATGTCGACTGAGAATGTTAACAGTGGAGTAAATGAGACGGTGGAGATGCCTATACTCACCAATGAGGAGAACGTGCAACAGGCTGGCAATGTTCCTCCTGTGAACAACACCACTGAGTAGACGATGAACGATGAGATGTTTAGAAGCTTTTTGCGATTCATGCAAAACCAGACGAAGGAGATTCCTGTTCAAAATATAGGAAGAAACAATGGCAACGCACAGCTGGTCACAGCCAAGCAGTTCAAAGCGTTGGGACCACCAGAATTCTGGGGAAAGCCAGATCCGATTAAGGCGGAGACATGGGTCAAGCAGATTACCAAGATATTTGATGTCTTGGGATGCACGGAGGAACAGAAGGTTCCATTCGCCACTTTTATGTTCCGCGGTGAGGCAGACTACTGGTGGGAGTCTGTGAAGCGTACCCAGCCTGACGCACTCAACATGTCCTGGAAAACGTTTCAAAAACTGTTTAATGACAAGTACTTTCTTGAAAGTATTCGTCATATGAAGGAGGTAGAGTTTATTAGACTGGAATAAAATAATATGACGGTGTCCCAGTACGAGGCGAAGTTTGCAGAGTTATCCAGGTTTGCACCTCATTTGGTTGAAAATGAGGAACGAATGACAAGGTTGTTTCTGAGAGGTCTAAAACCCGAGATTCGACAATATCTTATCTCTCATAAATTTTTTTTATATTCAGATGTTGTAAACAGGGCTCAATTATTAGAGCGATATAATGAGTATGTGCAACCGAGAGACCACAACCAGGGTCATACCGGTGGCGGCAGTCATCAAAGCAATGAAAACTAGTAGGGAGGAAAACATTCGGACAAAAGCGGTAACCACTCTGGTGGTAATCGTGGTCGCGATAATAAAAGGAGCGAGTCGGGAGGAGATTTCAAGAAGAGAAGGTACAATAATGATAACGTGAAGACGTCAGCACAAACATCAACTGTTTCTAGGGGAGGAGAACGACCACCGGTCGTATGTTATAAATGTGGGAAAGAGGGACATATCAGCCCAAACTGCCCACAACAATCCAAGGTATGTTATAACTGTGGAAAGGAGGGTCATATAGCTCGAGAGTGTTCTGTAGCAAAACCAAGTTCAGCGGGGATGGTAACTCCAAAAGTTGTCCCGGATAAGTCGAAATCAGCGGTTCCTGGAAGGGCGTTTGTCGTGACTGGCCAAAATGCGAGGAACTCGAACGAAGGTATAACAGGTTAGTTAATTATAAATTCTTGCGAAGTTTATACCTTACTAGATACCGGTTCTATCCATTCTTTTCTCTCTCCTACTTGTGCTCAACGTTTAAACTTGACTCCGGAGAAATTAGACTTTGACCTATCTATGGAGACTCCGTTAGGAGAAACTTTCATTACATCTACAGTTTATAAATCTTGCTTAATCCAAGTTGGCACAATCACATTACCTGTTGACCTTATCTCTTTAAAGATACTTGCTTTTGATGTGATTTTAGGAATTGATTGGTTAACTACTCATCATGCCAAAATTGATTGTTTTCGTAAGTTGTTAGTTTTCATATTCCTAACCAACCTGTTATGCGAATTCAAGCAACCAAACCACTAAAATCAATCGCTGTCATACCAAGCCATAAAACCATTCGTTTATTGAAAAACGGATGTCAAGCTTTCTTAGCCCATGTCATGGACTTGAACAAAAATACGTCAGATTTGAATGATATTTCTGTTGTTAGTGAATTTCCTGACGTATTTCCTGGCTTAACCCAGAGCGTGATATTGAATTTTTGTACCCATTTCTAAAATCTCATATTGAATAGCTCCTATTGAACTTCAGGAGTTAAAAACCTAACTGTAGAAGTTTGTACCCGAGCCTTTATCTGGTTACTTCCTTTGTGGAATGCACTGAATCCAGACTCTCCGTAGGGGACGCCATATTCGTGCGGTAGTAAACTGATAGGTGTCATTGTGACGTGCTATCCAAGATTAGGATATGAGTCACAGTTGAGAGCAACCTAAGTCAGTATACATAGCTTTCTAGGCTTAGCTGGTTATTATCGGAGATTTGTAAAAGGATTTTCTCGAATCGCTACTCCATTAACTCAGCTGACTCGAAAAGATACAAACTTCGAATGGACCGAGGAATGCGAGAAGAGCTTCCAAGAATTCAACATGCGACACCGACGTTGGCTCGAGCTGTTGAAAGATTTCGACCATACCATCCAATACCATCCTGAAAAAAGCGAACGCGATAGCTGATGCATTGAGTAGAAGATCATATGCAGGAACGAGTGCGATGATGTCAAGTATACGCGTAGAATCAATTTTAATCGATAAAGTTAAAGTTTCTTAAGCCACAGACGGGGAGCTGATGCGTATGAAGAAGAAAGTACAAGAAGGTGCTATTCCGGAAGCAAGAATCGATGAAAAAGGAATACTTCGAGTCCACTCCAGACTTTGTGTTTCTAATGATTCTGATTTGAAGTACAAGATCATGATGGATGCACACAATACACCATTTGCAATCCATCCTGGAAGTACTAAAATGTATCGTGATCTTCGACATACATTTTGGTGGAACAATATGAAGAGAGAGATTGAAAAGTTTATCTCGAGGTGTTTAACTTGTCAACGTGTAAAGGAGAAGCATCAAGTGCCAAAGGGTCCATTGCAACCACTTGAGATTCCGAAATGGAAGTGGGAACACATTACCATGGATTTCGTTACGGGTCTTCCCACGGTTTCTTAAGGCATAAATGCTATTTGGGTTATAGTTGATAGATTAACCAAGTCTACTCATTTCTTGCCGATACGGGAGACTTATTCCCTTGAACGTCTTGCTAGTATGTACGTGAATGAGATTGTAAGGTTGCATGGCATGCCAGTATCCATAGTTTCGGATCATGACCCAAGATTCACTTCACGATTTTGGGTTAGCTTGCAGAAAGCTATGGGCACAGATTTACGATTCAGTTCGGCATACCATCCTTAAACGGACGAACAATCAGAGAGGACTATTCAAACTCTTGAAGATCTATTAAGACTTTGTGTCCTAGATCTCAAAGGGAGTTGAGATAAGTAACTACCATTGGTGGAATTCTCGTACAACAACAGTTATCAAGCGAGCATAGGTGTGGCTCCATTTGAGGCGTTGTATGGAAGAAAATATCGTTCTCCAGTATGCTGGGACGAGGTGGGTGAAGCAACATTGTTGGGACCAGAGTTGGTACGCATTACTACAGAAAAGATCCAAACGATTCGACAACGTATACAAACGGCACAAGATCGACAAAAGAGTTATACAGATCTTCATTGGAAGGACATGGAATTTAATATTGGGGATCATGTATTGTTACGTGTTGCACCATGAAAGGGAGTTACAAGATTTGGGAAGAGAGGAAAGCTCAATCCAAGATTTGTTGGTCCATTTGAGATTCTTGAGCGAATAGGAAATGTGGCGTATAGACTCGCATTACCTCCAAGCCTGTCTCGTGTTCATAATGTTTTTCACATATCTATGCTTCGTAAATATGTTAAAGACCCGAACCACATTATTGAGTTAGAACCAGACGAGATAGCTGAAAATTTAACGTACGAGGAGGTACCTGTTAAGATCTTGGATAGGAAAGAGCATGTCCTACGCACGAAGGTTATACCACAAGTTAAGGTTTTGTGGAGAAACCATGCTATTGAAGAAATGACCTGGGAGTTGGAATCAGAAATGAAAGCGAGGTATCCTCATCTTTTTGAAACATCAGGTACGTACGTCAATTTCGAGGACGAAATTTCATAAGGAGGGGAGGTTGTAAGAGCCCAACTTATTAATGAATAAAATCAAATTTTCTCTAAATATTATTGTGAATAATAAGGGGTTAATTTGATATAATACTTTGGTTATGGGTGAAATGTGCAAATTTTGTAAAATAAGCAAGTGGTTATAAAATATTCATTTTGTCGGGGAATATTCGTTTGGTCGTGGAATATTCTTGCTGTCGGGGAATATTCGTATGACGACGCAGCCTTGTGTGGGCCCCATAACGGAAAGCGATTGGATGAAGAAAACGACAAGTATAAGTTGTTTATAAATAACGGCGTAGTTGTTACCGTTAATACTGTTAGAATACCCGACGGTTAAAATACAGTAGCATACAATATTGCACCAATTATTGATTCTTACGTAATAAGGCACTACTCAATAATTGTTACAGTAGTTATTATTCAATATTTTATTTATTGATTCATTAATTGCTGCGTTGATATTTTATATTATTGTTGTTTCAATAATTGTTAGTGCACAGTATTTTCCATTATCAGATCAATAATTCATATTATTTGAATAATATTATTAGATAATATTATTGGCAATGTCTAGAAAGTTCTGTCTAAGGAGAGGTTTGGTCATCTAATTGCGCGCCAGTAAGGAGAAATCCTTATTGGAAAGCCCCCTCTTTCCTGGGAACGGCCTGGTTGTCATAAATGTGATTCTGTAATATTATTTGTGAATAATTAATTATTGATTCATATGATAAGAAAATATTTATTTTATATGGATATAAATGAGGGATATATTTTTGTGATTAAAAATGGAGTTAATGCTGAGATTTTTATCAGTATTTTTGTCTGAATTGAGGTATTAAAAATCATGGTTTTTGAGATTTTTTGCTGGGGTTATAATTTTTAATCCGACCGTTGGATCGTGGTAATTTTTGGATATGTTACACATATATAAGTTGAGTATATATCCACATATTTTGAACCGTTAAAAATGAACGTATGATTTATTATGAATTTTACGAGATGACTAGTTCAGAAATTGTCAAATTTTCGGAGTTAATCATTTTGGTGGAAAATTCTAGAATTGGTGGGCCCCACTCTTGGTTGGTGAAGAAATATGCTGAGATTTTTATTCAAATGTGGTGGGTGGGAATAGTAGCAGGTAAAGCCATCAGGTTGCAGGTTAAGTTTGCTTCGGCGTGCTAACATTTTTCTATAAATAGAGGGCTAAGTTAGAATTGAAAATCATACCAGAAACAAGTTTTCTCTCTTTCTCTCTCTAGATTATTGAGTGTATTTTGTGAGTATTTAGATACTTTGAGAGTTTCTATTCATCAGAGCAAGTTTCTTTCAGCCTTATACCGGTATTCCGACCAGAAGTACTGATATTTTGAAGTAAGGGATATTATTTCCTTCTTAATGATATTATTTTCTTCAATATCATTATGCAGAAATATTGATATGAGTTTTTATCAAATTTGGAACTTTTTGCGTCGGAGTTACTATTCACGTATACGGCAATTCACGTATACGGTACTATTCACGAATACGACACTATTCACCAAAAAATAAAATTTTCCCTTTTTGTCCAAGATATCTATTATGGTTACTATCTTTGATTGTATCCATATTTTGATCTTTATTTTTGAATTATGCTTCACAATTGATTATTATGAAGTATTATTGATCTTGGATAAACTGTTATACGAATCCCTAATATTTGTCATTCTGTCTCACTGGATTCGTTCTCTTTAAGATATTTTTCATTATCTTCAGTCCTAAATGATGATATTACTGAATATCTTTGGCCTGTAGTGCAAAGATGTATGATTACTTGATGAATATCTTTGTCCTGTAGTGCAAAGATGAACAGGTGTTGAGATGAACATGACTGACATGTGATACAAATGAATATCTTTGGCCTGTAGTGCAAAGATGAATATTTGGATAAAGATGATTATTAATTGATGTTACAGGGATAAAATATTGATGATGGACTTTTAAATCTTAGAAGATAGTAGAATTCTTTCTCTACTTGACTCTTCTAATGGTTTGTTGTTTCCGCTGCAGTTGTTGATCTAAAACTTGTTGTCGATTATATTCTATCAGATTTTCCCTGTTGAAGGCTAACGGTAATTTGTTGTATATTATCTTAGTCATAATATTCTTTACTGGGCTAGTTGAGCTCACCCTTTTCCTTTTTGTTCCATTTTTCTTCTCAGGACGTGAGAACATAGCAGGATCTAGTCGGGGTATGGAGTGATGGTTCTAGAAAGATGTTTTAGCAGTCCTCACTATTTCTATAAAATAGTGTTTGAATAATTGTATTGAGGATTTATTTAAGTGTGGATATTGTCTAGAAGACAATATTTGTATTTAAACTCACAGTATGTGTTGTCGTATTTTGCACGACAATTGTATTATTGAAGTTGTAGTTTGCTTTCTGTACCATGTATTTGGCGACTCAGAATGGGTGTTGTATACCTATTTTGGGGGCGTCACAAACCCTGTGTTTGGGCGAATACCAATGGTTGATATGTAGACCCTCGCAGTTTGGTCTCTAAAAATTCGGATTTCAGGCTTTTCCGCTTAATCGCGTAGCGTCTGATTTGACTTTTTAGCTTGTGGGACCTCCTTTGCAACTCAAATTTTATTGAGCCAGAGGGGGTGAGGACCACCTAGGATAGCCACAGGTGGACCTACGGCAGCCGTAGGTAGACCCGCGGCCATCCGTGGGTTCTATTTTAGGCAGCTTTCCCTTTCACAAGTCATTTTCAGTTGAAACCGCATAGAGAATCTGAGAGTTCTTCTTCAGATCTACTGAGATCGGGTTGTTTTTTGCAAATATTGTCATCGTAGAAGTGTTCTGTGTGTCGCCCCCAAAATTAGGTATACATCACCCATCTTGGTTCGTCAGATACATAGTACAGAATACAAATACAACTTACTAATACAACTGTCGTGTACAATACGACAAAACATAAACTGTGAGTTTGAATACAAATATTATCTTCTAGAGAGTATTCATACTCAAAAGGAGTCCTCATTACATTTATTAACACACTATTACATAGAATAGTGAGGACTACTAACTAATACTATCATTCGAACCATCACTCCGTTCCCCGACTTGTCCCAGCTACGTTCTCATTTCCTGAAGAGAACAGTGAAAGAAAGGGTGAGCTCAACTAGCCAAGTAAGAAATATTATGACCAAGATAATGCAGAATAAATTATTATTAGCCTTCAACAATGTTAAACTGATAAAATATAATAGACATCAAGTTTAACTGCAGTAGAACAAGCAATCCATTAAAAGAGTCAAGTAGAAAATAAACTCTACTATCTTTTATGATTTAAAAGGTTTTTCAACACTGTTATCGCTGTGACTCAGCTTAATAAAATAATTCACATCATCGAATCACCCCTGCACTACGGCCAAGGATATTCGTGTATTCATTAATGGTCATGATCATGCCAACAACTGTACATCAATGCACTACAGGCCAATGATGACTTTTACCACATCATTTGTAACATTACGGTCATGATTATACCGAATAATTCCTGGTCATAATCATACCAAGTCCATCTATGCACTACATGCCACAGATGACCTTCAACATTTTATAAACATGAGGATGATGACAATGATATAAGAATTCAATAAAACAAGTTCAAGTATTAATTTATCCAAGAATTAACAACGTCCAAATTGTCAACATGATACTGCTTTGTGGAGTAAAATTCAAGAATGCTTAGAAGAATATTTTCATGAAAAGATACTGGATGAAACGCAATTATCAAGGATATTCCACAAATTTCATGGAGTATAGAAGTCAAAACTTAACCAACTGAGTATAATAAAGAATGGAATAACAAAAGAAATCACCATGCATGCGATAGACCGCACAGACAGGTTATTCCAACAGTATAATAAATAATGGAACCATGTCCGGCGTAAATGCACAGACAGGATATTCTGACAGAATAATAAATAATGGAACCAGGTCCGGCATAAACACACAGACAGGATGTTCCAACAGAATAATAACAAAGACGGAACCAGGTCCGGTGTAAAACACACAGACAAGATGTTCCAACAGAATAATAATAAAAACGGAACCAGGTCCGGTGTAAAACACACAGACAGGATGTTCTAACAGGATAATAGAAGAATGTCACCAAGTATAGGGTAGACCGCGTATACAGGTTATTCCAACAGAATAATAAGAAATGGAATAACAACAGTTCTCTTCATGAATAAGAAAGAATAACACCACTTACCGTTTTAAAGAAGAGCTGAAATAAGGAAGTAGTTAAGTAGCAGAATACTCTTCTTCTCTCTCTCTATAGTTTCTCTCTCTAGAGTTCAGTGAATTGGTAAGAAATAATGAAGGAATGAGCTGCTATTTATAGAAAAATAGAATGCATAGTAACTAATCCATGAACGGTCCAGATTGATTACTTTAATCTGACGGTCCATATTTAAAGAAAAATCTTTTAAATAAAATATAATATATTCTATTTATAGAATAACTTTAATAAAGTATTCTGTTTTATATAAAAAGATGTTTCTGTTTTATTACGTTAATAATATGAATAAAACAAAACGTCATTATCGCTAAATAATTCATATTATTAACTGACAATAATTGAATCAAACTGAGTGACTTCTCACATAAGCATTAATAATCAATACCGTGTGCTACTATGCAACCACACGTATTACTGTACTTTTACTACCAAGTAGTTCAACAGTAACAATGGTAAAACTTCCGCCGTTATTGTTAATAAAATATTTTTGTCGTTTTCTCAATCCGACAATAATTTCGTTGTGGGGTCCACCAATGATTATGCCGTTGTACGAATATTCCCTGTTAAAACGAATATTTCCCGACCAATCGAATATTATATAACAACTTGCGTACTTTGCAAAATTTATAAATATTACCCACAACTATAACATTATATCAAATTAACTCCATAATATTCAAAAATAATATTTATAGAAAATTCATCTTTATTTATAAAAGTTGGGTTCTTACAACCTCCCCTTCTTATGAAATTTTGCCCTCGAAATTAGAGTACGTACCTGATATGTCGAAGAGGTAAGGATACCTCGATTTTATTTCAGATTCTAACTCCCAAGTCATTTCCTCAACATCGTGGTTTCTCCACAAAACTTTGACTTGAGGTATATCCTTGGAGCGTAGAATATGTTCCTTCTTATCCAAGATTTGAACAGGAACTTCTTCATACGTCAAATCATCCGCTATTTCGTCCGGTTCTAACTCAATAATGTGGTTCGGGTCTTCCACATATTTGCGTAACATGGATATGTGAAAAACGTTATGAACACGAGACATACTTAGCGGTAAAGCGAGTCTATAAGCCACAGTTCCTACTCGATCGAGGATTAAAAATGGACCGATGAATCGAGGATTGAGCTTTCCTCTCTTTCCAAATCTCGTAACTCCTTTCCATGGAGCAACACGTAAGAACACATGATCTCCTACATCAAATTCCACGTCCTTTCGATGAAGATCAGCATAACTCTTTTGTCGATCTTGTGAGGTTTTTATACGTTGTCGAATCGTTTGAATCTTTTCTGTAGTCATACGTACCAACTCCGGTCCCAACAACGTTGCTTCACCCACCTCATCCCAGCATACTGGAGAACGACATTTTCTTCCATACAATGCTTCGAATGGAGCCATGCCAATACTTGCTTGATAACTGTTGTTGTAGGAAAACTCCACCAATGGTAAGAACTTGTCCCAACTTCCCTTGAAGTCAAAGACACAGAGTCTTAATAGATCTTCAAGAGTTTGAATAGTCCTCTCTGATTGTCCGTCCGTCTGAGGATGATATGCTGAACTAAATCGTAAATCCGTGCCCATAGCTTTTTGTAAACTAACCCAAAATCGTGAAGTGAATCTTGGGTCTCGGTCAGAAACTATGGATACTGGTATACCATGCAGTCTTACAATCTCGTTTATGTACATACGAGCAAGACGTTCAAGTGTATAAGTTTCTCGTATCGGTAAGAAATGAGCAGACTTGGTCAATCTATCAACAATGACCCAAATCGCATCAATACCTTGAGAAACCCTAGGAAGACCGGTAACGAAATCTATGGTAATGTGCTCCCACTTCCATTCTAGAATTTCAAGTGGTTGCAATGGACCTTTTGGTACTTGATGCTCCACTTTGACTCGTTGACAAGTTAGACACCTTGAGATAAACAACGCTATCTCTCTCTTCATATTGTTCCACCAAAATGTATGACGAAGATCATGATACATTTTGGTACTTCCAGGATGGATTGCAAACGGTGTGTTGTGCGCCTCCATCATGATTTCATACTTTAAATCAGGGTTGTTAGGAACACAAAGTCTGAAGTTGACTCGAAGTATTCCTTCTTCATTGATTCTTGCTTCCGGCATAGCACTTTCTTACACTTTCTTCCTTATACGCATCAGCTACAGGTCTGTAGCTTGAGCAGCTTTAACTTTATCGATTAAAGTCGGTTCTACTCGTATATTCGCCATCATCACATGGGTCCTTGGAGTCTTTAACTCTATCTCCATCCTTTGCAAATCACACAAAATGGCTCTTTGTGTTGACAATATCGCACTCGTACTTGCATATGGTCTTCTACTCAATGCGTCAGCTACCACATTCGCTTTTCCAGGATGGTATTGAATGGTATGATCATAATCTTTCAACAGTTCAAGCTAACGTCGTTGTCACATGTTGAGTTCCTTTTGAGTGAAGAAATATTTAAGGCTTTTATGATCCGTAAAGATCTCCACCTTCTCCCCATACAAGTAATGCCTCCAAATTTTAAGTGCAAAGACAACAGCTGCCAACTCTAGATCATGAGTAGGATAATTCCTCTCATATTCCTTGAGTTATCTTGATGCATAGGCTATGACTTTTCCATATTGCATGAGAACACATCCCAACCCTTTGCTCGAAGCATCACTGTAGATGACAAATCCCTCCGAGCCAGATGGTATTGTTAGAACAGGTGCTGAAATGAGTCTCCTCTCAAGTTCTTGAAAACTATGCTCACATTCTTTGCTCCAACCGAACTTTGTATCTTTCCGAGTCAGCTGAGTTAATGGAGTAGCGATTTGAGAAAATCCTTCCACGAATCTCCGATAATAACCAGCCAAACCAAGAAAGCTACGTACTTCGGTCACTGATTTAGGTTGCTCCCAGCTTTGAATAGCTTCAATCTTTGTCGGGTCAACTGATATTCCACGACTTGATACTACGTGCCCAAGGAATGCTACCTCTTCCAGCCAGAACTCGCATTTCTTTAACTTGGCATAAAGTTTATATTCACGAAGCTTTTGGAGTACCAACCTCAAGTGTTGCTCATGATCTTCATGGCTTTTGGAATAAACAAGGATGTCATCGATAAAGACGACCACAAAGTGATCCAAATATTCCTTGA
This sequence comes from Panax notoginseng, assembly GCA_016801055.1. Lineage (NCBI taxonomy): Eukaryota > Viridiplantae > Streptophyta > Magnoliopsida > Apiales > Araliaceae > Panax > Panax notoginseng. Next base: position 108,013,975 of record CM029014.1, read on the forward strand.
ATACCCTGTTCATCATATCCATGAAGGCAGCAGGAGCATTAGTCAATCCAAAAGACATAACTAAGAATTCATAATGCCCATACCGAGTTCTAAAGGCAGTCTTTGGAATATCCTCAGTTCTAACCTTCAGCTGATGATATCCAGAACGAAGATCGATCTTTGAAAAGAATTGTGCTCCTTGCAACTGGTCAAACAGGTCATCAATACGTGGCAATGGGTGCCTATTTTTGATGGTGACATGATTCAACTCCCGATAATCAATACAAAGTCGCATACTCCCATCTTTCTTCTTCACGAACAGAACAGGAGCACCCCAAGGAGAAGTACTAGGGCGAATAAAACCAATGTCTAACAATTCCTGCAGTTGGGTCTTTAACTCCTGAAGTTCAATAGGAGCCATTCGATATGGGGCTTTGGAAATGAGTTTTGTACCGGGTTCAAGGTCGATACAAAATTCAATTTCACGCTCTGGGGGTAGGCCAGGAAGTTCTTCGGGAAATACGTCAGGAAATTTATTAACAACAGAAATATCATTCAAAGCTGACGTATTTTTGTTTAGATCTGTGACATGAGCTAAGAAAGCTTGACATCCGTTTTTCAATAAATGAATAGCTTTATGGCTTGAGATGACAGCGATTGATTTTAATGGTTTGGTTGCTTGAATTCGCATAATAGGTCGATTAGGAATATGAAAGCTAACAACCTTACGAAAATAATCAATTTTTGCATGATAAGTAGTTAACCAATCAATCCCTAGAATCACGTCAAATGCAAGTATTTTTAATGAAATAAGATCGACAGGTAATGTGTGGGTACCAACTTGAACCAAACAAGACTTATAAACCGTGGATGTAATGAATGTTTCTCCCAATGGAGTTTCAACTGCTAAGTCAAAGTCTAATTTCTCCGGAATCAAATTTAATCGATGAGCGCAAGTAGGAGAAATAAAAGAATGGGTAGAACTGGTATCAAATAAAGTATAGACTTCGTTAGAGTTTATGATAAGCTTACCCGTGATGACCTCATTCGGGTTCCTTGCTCTCTGGGAGTTCACAACAAACGCTTTCCCTTGCACAACCGGTTTTGACTTTTCTGGGACGGCCTTTGGTGCCTCCATCCTAGCTAAATTTGTCTTCGGTAAACGACAAAATCGGGCTAAATGACCTTCTCTTCCACAATTATAACATGCTTTGGACGGCATCGCGCAGTTTGGACTGATGTGCCCCTCCCCTCCGCATTTGAAACATATGATAGGTGGTCGTTCTCTTTCCTTAACGACAGGTGCTGGTGCTAACGTCTTTCCATCATTGGTGAATCTCCTCTTCTTGAAATGCCCATTCTTATTGTTTTGGCCCTGATTACCACCGAAGTGGTTACCATTTCTGGCCTGTTGATTCCCTCCACGCTTGTTGTCACCGCTTTGATGACTGCTTTCACTGGTATTATCATTTTGCTGGCTGCTCTCTTTTGGTTGCGTTGTCTCGTTATCGCGCTCCACCAACTGAGCCCTATTTACAACATCTGAATACAAACACAGTTTATGAGAAACAAGGTGTTGACGTATCTCCGGCTTCAAACCTCTTAAAAACATCCGCGTCATTCTTTCTTCATTATCCACCAGGTGGGACGCAAACCGGGATAACTCCGCAAATTTTGCCTCGTACTGCGACACGGTCATATTATTTTGCTCCAATTTGATGAACTCCACCTCCTTCATGTGACGAATACTCTCGGGAAAGTATTTGTCGTTAAACAGTTCTTGGAACTTCTCCCAAGACATCTTCAGTGCGGCAGGTTGAGTACGTTTTATCGATTCCCACCAGTAATCTACCTCTCCTCGCAACATAAAGGCGGCAAAGGGAACCTTTTGCTCCTTGGAGCAACCCAAGACATCAAATATCTTGGTGATCTGCTTTATCCATGTTTCAGCTATAAGTGGTTTGGGTTCTCCCTTAAACTCTGGTGGTCCCAGCTCCTTAAACTGTTTAGCGGTGACCGCCTGAGAGTTTTCAGTATTTCCACCTACGTTGCGGACAGGAGCCGCTTTCACCTGTTGTTGCATGAATTGCATAAAACCTATGAACATTCCATCATTCATCATCTGGTCAGTGTTGTTGTTTGCATGAGGATTGTCACCTTCCTGATGAACATTATCCTAATTATTGATATGTGGTGAATCAATAATCGCCTGTGCTCCATTGTTATTCTCAACATTCTCAGATGCCATTTTCAGATACTACCACAAAATAAAAGTTAATTGATATGTCATATATTATCCTTATATTATGACCGGCCAATTAAATACCATGCAAATAAACTTAGGTAGGTCATACTAGCGAAGGAATTCTCCATCTCTCCCCTCCTAGTTCTATTCTCACATCTTAGCCAGGGATCATATCCCTAAGCTTTGATACTAACTGTGACGCCCCCAAAATTAGGTATACATCACCCATCTTGGGTCGTCAGATACATAGTACAGAATACAAATACAACTTACTAATACAACTGTCGTGTACAATACGACAAAACATAAACTGTGAGTTTGAATACAAATATTATCTTCTAGAGAGTATTCATACTCAAAAAGAGTCCTCATTACATTTATTAACACACTATTACATAGAATAGTGAGGACTACTAACTAATACTATCATTCGAACCATCACTCCGTTCCCCGACTTGTCCCAGCTACGTTCTCATTTCCTGAAGAGAACAGTGAAAGAAAGGGTGAGCTCAACTAGCCCAGTAAGAAATATTATGACTAAGATAATGCAGAATAAATTATCATTAGCCTTCAACAATGTTAAACTGATAAAATATAATAGACATCAAGTTTAACTACAGTGGAACAAGCAATCCATTAAAAGAGTCAAGTAGAAAATAAACTCTACTATCTTTTATGATTTAAAAGATTTTTCAACACTGTTATCGCTGTGACTCAGCTTAATAAAATAATCCACATCATCGAATCACCCCTGCACTACGACCAAGGATATTCGTGCATTCATTAATGGTTATGATCATGCCAACAACTGTCCATCAATGCACTACGGGCCAATGATGACTTTTACCACATCATTTGTAACATTACGGTCATGATTATACCGAATAATCCCTGATCATAATCATACCAAGTCCATCTATGCACTACATGCCACAGATGACCTTCAACATTTTATAAACATGAGGATGATGACAATGATATAAGAATTCAATAAAACAAGTTCAAGTATTAATTTATCAAAGAATTAACAACGTCCAAATTGTCAACATGATACTGCTTTGTGAAGTAAAATTCAAGAATGCTTAGAAGAATATTTTCATGAAGAGATACTGGATGAAACACAATTATCAAGGATATTCCACAAATTTCATGGAGTATAGAAGTCAAAACTTAACCAACTGAGTATAATAAAGAATGGAATAACAAAAGAAATCACCATGCATGCGATAGACCGCACAGACAGGTTATTCCAACAGAATAATAAATAATAGAACCAGGTCCGGCGTAAATGCACAGACAGGATATTCCGACAGAATAATAAATAATGGAACCAGGTCTGGCATAAACACACAGACAGGATGTTCCAACAGAATAATAACAAAGACGGAACCAGGTCCGGTGTAAAACACACAGACAGGATGTTCCAACAGAATAATAATAAAAACAGAACCAGGTCCGGTGTAAAACACACAGACAGGATGTTCCAACAGAATAATAGAAGAATGTCACCAAGTATAGGGTAGACCGCGTATACAGGTTATTCCAACAGAATAATAAGAAATGGAATAACAACAGTTCTCTTCATGAATAAGAAAGAATAACACCCCTTACCGTTTTAAAGAAGAGCTGAAATAAAGAAGTAGTTAAGTAGCAGAATACTCTTCTTCTCTCTATCTATAGTTTCTCTCTCTAGAGTTCAGTGAATTGGTAAGAAATAATGAAGGAATGAGCTGCTATTTATAGAAAAATAGAATGCATAGTAACTAATCCATGAACGGTCCAGATTGATTACTTTAATCTGACGGTCCATATTTAAAGAAAAATCTTTTAAATAAAATATAATATATTCTATTTATAGAATAACTTTAATAAAGTATTCTGTTTTATATAAAAAGATGTTTCTGTTTTATTACATTAATAATACGAATAAAACAAAACGTCATTATCGCTAAATAATTCATATTATTAACTGACAATAATTGAATCAAACTGAGTGACTTCTCACATAAGCATTAATAATCAATACCGTGTGCTACTATGCAACCACACGTATTACTGTACTTTTACTACCGAGTAGTTCAACAGTAACAATGGTAAAACTTCCGCCGTTATTTTTAATAAAATATTTTTGTCGTTTTCTCAATCTGACAATAATTCCGTTATGGGGTCCACCAATGATTATGCCGTTGTACGAATATTCCCTGTTAAAACGAATATTCTCCGACCAATCGAATATTATATAACAACTTGCGTACTTTGCAAAATTTATAAATATTACCCACAACTATAACATTATATCAAATTAACTCCATAATATTTAAAAATGATATTCATAGAAAATTCATCTTTATTTATAAAAGTTGGGGTCTTACATTCTGTACTATCTTGGTAACGTATGCATGTCTTTTTTTCTTGTTTTGATCGTTGGAATATGAGTTATCACATGAAATGCTTCTAAACAAATAGTAGTGAATATGCATGATCATATGACTTGATAAAATTTATTCAACATAGTAAATGTTAGTATTTAACCATGTTGAACGTATTGGTGTGAAAAATTATGACTTTTAAAATAGTTAATTTAGCTCCTTTTTCTGTTATTTTTTATCCTATTTGAGGACAAATGAGCAAAGGTGGTAAAGCAAAGTAATCCTGGTAATTAGGCTACCCTTATTGATTGTGACTTTAATATTTTCATGCATATAGGATGTTTATGACTATGAGCTGGTGTGCTACTGAATGGCCACCTAGTTATGCCTACGCGCATGTGGATAGTCCTTTTTACAAAGGAGACTCTGGCAAAAAAAAATCACGAGTCTAGGCATTTGAATGATCATGCATTTTTAACTCTACTGTAGACGTATGTTAAAGTAATGTGTGCATGCATATAGATATAAAATGCATTTAATGAGCTCCAGGTTAAGTTTTACCACACCCTTTCTGAGGTGATTTGAAGACTTGTGTCCAGATATATGGATCCAGACTAGCCGAGCAGCTCTCATAGGACCTCTTCAGGTGTAAGGATGAGAGCTTCTAATGTACCTCGGCCTCACCCAGCCCGACAGCCTCGTTGGTTGATGGAGTCAGTGAATCGTCATATCCCGGTTGAGGCACCGAATATTGAGGATGAAGAGGAGGATATATCAGTTATGGATCCAGCTCTTGATGCTTCTATTCTCCACAGGGAGTTACCAGCCATAAATGTGATGAATCCAGAGGTTCTGGATGATTTGAGTCGCCACCCCTCGATCTATTTACATGCAAAGGAGGTAAAAGCTGTGCAGTTCTTCCTTTTTCCTATTGATCAGGAGCAAGGTTCTAATGTTGATTTGCATTGTGATGCAGGTTCCCAGTTTTACACAACCTCGAGTGAACTAGTTCAGTATACACTCTCTGTATTAGACTCTCCATCCAGAGTACCAAGAGATTGTGCATGCTTAGAGATTTGAAGCGTTCTTTTTCATCCTTCCCCGCTGTTGTCCCTGGGGTTAACTCAGGGTGTTGTCTGAGTGTTGCTTTCACCAGACTTAGTCTCTCAATTTACTAGATTATGAGGTGGTGATGACACAGATGGATTGGCAGTTCATCATTGGTATGGAGTTTTCTAGGGGGTCAGTGCCTTGTGTGGCTGACATTTCCCCTACTATTGTCAGATCCTTGCTAGGAGTCCATGCAACGGTGCTCAAAGGCCTGACAATCTGTACTGGTCCTTTGAGTGTAGACGCTATGAGTGGGGCGTTGACTGAGCCCGTACTTGATGATAGATGAGTCAGAGATCGCATCCTTCAGCAATTGTTCCTGATCATCCTCTAGGGTTATTTCCTGGTGGATAACTCTTCCACGGTGTCGTTCACTTTAGTCAGCGCCATATGAGACATGGACCGTATTGGAGAGTTTGATTGGGGCTCCTATACCTTTTCTTACTTCCTCAGGGGAATGTGTATGCGTTCGTAGGGCTTGATAGAGGCCTAACTAGGATTTTCCCATTCCTACTGGTAAGTATTTCTCTTTAGATTTCCCTTGTTCGGGTTAAGAGTGTTGACTGACCGTATATATTTTCTCTTGTATTGACAGTTTTGGGCCTATGAGAGGCTCCCATGTCTTTGTCCCGTTAGCTTACTAGGTTTAGACAGCTATCCACGGGGATGGCGATGTCACTCCACGTTAGTGGAAGTTCCTGTAGCTGAGGGTTTCACCCATTCACGGTTACAGTTGAACCTGTTGACAGCTGATGTCATTACATGGATTCCTTACTCTGAGGACCATTTGACAGTTGGCTTTAAGAGTGGTTTCCCGACTGGCATCGAGTATATATTGTGCACCCATCATGTTTCTCTCTTTACAGATGGAGGTTGGGAGCTCTATTTATGAGAGCGTGCTATCAGTAGCACCACAGGAATGATTCGTATACCGATCTGTCCTCTTACTAAGTGTTATTGGCATGTGTCACAGCTTCCGATCAGCGATATCCCGTTGGTGGGAGTTGATGGCTTTGCTTTGTCAGATGGACCGTTTACTTAGGAGGCATTCTACCACTAGTGGTCTCCTCGTACCATCAGAGCCCAAACCCGTGCCACACAATTTATGGGGGATATGGTTCCTGGCTTCGTTATGATGGCAGATTGGATTGCCTATATCTGAGAGCCTACTCATTTGACGCAGATTGATAGCTTGACCCAGCAATTGGACTAGGTCCATTTTTTCATCTGGTATTTGGGCAAAGATCCTTCCGAGGCAGATACTTTTTATCCTTCTAGCTCAGGGGTTGGCCCTTCAGGTGGACCATATTCAGATGGTTTTGCTGGTGCAGAGCTCCGTTGTATTGGCCTGACATCCCTATTGGCAGAGATTTAGTGATAAAGGAGGACTTACATCAGGTGGATAGGTTAGATGATGTGGACATCAACACTATCGACTTCTTCTGATGCATTTCTCGCTATATCTTTTGATAGGCCTCTGTTAGATATTAGGTGGTTGTGCCACATTCTTGTTATATCTTTTCATAGGCCTCTATTAGTGATTGGGCGGTTATGCCCCATTTCCCTATATTTTCTAGCTGTACACAGAGATAATGCATTAGATGATGATGTACTTAGGAATGTATGTATATTGTTTTCCATTCCCTACATCATATTGTCATCTATTGTTTATCATGCATGTATTATGTTATGCATATGTATTTCCATAGATGAGTTCAGCATTGACCCCTGGATGGTCTTATGACACGACCCTACAGATGTCTTCATCGACAGTCAGTCGGATATATCATAACCCACTAGTATTGGTGGCCTCCTATTTGAGATCGTGGTATGACAGCTTGTTCCCCCTAGATCGGGTGACAGTAGATCAACTGATGCATCACTCCATAACCCTCCTGATGTTCCAGGTTCCATTGGGTTTTGTAGAAGGCATGCTGGAGCATTGGGTACCGGAGAGGCAGGTGTTTCGGTTTGAGACCCATGAGTTGACTCCTACCTTGGAGGAGTATAAGCATTTGATAGATTTTCAATTAGATAGGCCTTGCGCTCAGATGGCTGTAGGAGATATGAGCCATCAGTTTATGACCTTCACAGGTTTGAGGTGCAGAGTTGTCCTGGATGAGATCTCCTCAGGGCGTGTAGTGTCCATGCATTTTCTGATTGACAGATTTGGCTCATGGGACAATTATGTGTTGCACTCCGGGGATTTCACCACTTCGGAGGATGATTGGTGTGTGGCCAGAGTTAATGTATTCTTGATGTGTGTAGTGGCTTATTTGTACATGCCATTGTACATGGACCACTTAGACATCAGTGTGATCATTGCAGTGCGGGCTCTCTGGAAGGGACATACCATTTTACTGATGATTCTGGTAGAGACCTTGAGGTCATCCACGTATTGTCAGTCCCATTCTACGGGGGTATTTACAAGCAATTTGGTCTTGCTGTACGTATAATTTATGACACACTTGAGACCGATTGGCACATTTTGACGCCATGGGTATTATTTTTCTCATGAGATAGACATGTCTTACTCCTTTTAGCTGGCAGAGTGTACAGACGCTGCTTCTTGGTCTATTTTCTTATCAGGGATCGAGGATCCATTTGATATTTTGTCGTATTTAGGGCTTAGTTCTCCCTACAGCTTCATCACTCATGCATCTGGCATGGATTATCTTCCCCTGGTTGGTTTGAGGGGTGTGACCACTTATCATCTACTGGCTGTGATGGCATAGTTTGACCAGTTTCAGGATGTTCATCCCTTTGATGGGGCATTAGGTCAGCGTTTGTCATCTCGGCTTTTGCCTGCAGAGGATTTATCCAGGGTTTATGCATGTTGGGCCCAGTGTGAGAGGGCTAATTTTACTACTAGCCATCCATGTCATTATGTAGAGTATTTTGCATGGTTGAAGGCAGAGATTGTATCGGTTAGGGTTGTATCCCCAGAGCCGGTTGCTGATTCTGACAGTGGGGAGCCTATGGAGAACCCTGATTCTCCCACTAAGGATGAGCTATTTGCTGGGTTGACAACAGCTCTGATTGATTCCCCCAGTATTACTGCTATTGTGACTCCACATTCTGCAGAGTATTTAGAGCAGAGTCTACATCTGATGACATTTGAGAGGGATCATGCTAGGGCCTTGATGCTGACAGCTCTTTCAGGTGGAGATGCCGCTCTAGTTGAGAGAGATGATGCTCTAGCTCATAGGGATACAATTGTTGCTGAGTGGGATGAGGCTATATCATCTAGGGATGCAGTTGTTATTGAGCGGGATGGTGCTATATTTACCCGAGATGCCGATATTATAGATTGTACTACATTGAGGTCCCATACTTCTGATATCATTACAGAGATGAACACATTCATTGATGAGCATAGTGTCACCATGCAGATGGTTGTGGATCTCTTGGCTCATGTATATACCCTTGGGTAGGAGCTCATAGAGTTACCCCCATCTTCTGAGAGGGATGGCATGTTAGATTTAATGGCGTGCCTATCCGCTGGTTTGTAGATTAGCTTGGATTTTTTCCGCACAGACTAGTTTAGCCATTTTTGTCATATACATGACACATTTTATATATCAAACAGTATTATATGGCAAGGAAATATGTTTTGATTCACTTCCCTTTTAGTTATACCTTGTTACTTTCTTGATGGTTGCCTGTTCTCCAGGGCTTGTGATCTTGATGTATTCTGAACTCCTCCTTGATGGATGGACATTGAGATGTCTCAGAATCTTTCAGAATAGATCATTGATCTTTGTATTCCTCTACCTTTTGGTGTCTTAGGACTGGGTTTTATATGTGGAGGTGGATAGGATTGTGGCTTTCCTCTCTGAGGTTGACCGCCCCACAGATGGTCACCGATACTCCTTTGTATTGGGTAGATCAGGTAGTTCCATCTCTCATGGTTGGGTTTGAAAGTGGAAATATGATCCCAGGACCATTAACAAGTTTTTGTGTTTTTGGTAGGGATGAGACCGTACCCGTGAATGGTTGCCTACGTACTCCCATTGAGAAGGGAGAGATCAGGTCTGCGTAGTTCGAACCTAACGTTAAAAGGGTCAAAGTTATATGTGGTAAAGATGGTGTAGAGATTTATTTTCTATTTTTCTGTAGTTAGACCAGACCATAAAAAAGGTTGCCTACGTACTCCTGTGTATTGGGGAGATCAGGTCTGCGTAGTTCGCCCCTGGTGGATAAACTGAAGTTGTGAGGAAGTGTTTTATCCCTGGTGGGACAAACTGAAGTTGTGAAGAGTTTTATCCCTGGTGGGATAAACTGAAGATGTGAAAGGTGTATGTTTTTCCAACCTAGCGTGAAAAGGTTGGAAGATGTATGTAGTGAGAAAGGTTTTAAAAAGCTGAATTGACTGATGGATCTAATGATCCAGAACCAGAATGTTGGTTTGAAGGTAACTTCAGATATAGTACTATTTCACGGTGTCCGAGTTGATGAGTTGAGGAAATTCCTCGCCATCCATCTCCTATAATCTGAGGGCACCTCCTGTCAATACCTCCTTGACAACAAACGGGCCTTCCCAGTTTGGGGTAAATTTTCCTTTAGATTGATCTTGGTTGTCAAGAACCTGATTCAAGACCAAGTTATGTCTTTGAACTGCCATAGCCGGACTTTCTTGTTGTGGGATCTAGCGATCCTCTGTTGGTATAACTGACCATGGAAGATGGTTGCGGCCCGCCTTTCATCTATCAGAGACAACTGGTGGTACCAATCTTGTAACCATTGGTCTTCATCCAGCTGAGCGTTTATCAACACTCTAAGGGATTCCATTTCCACCTCTATGAGGAGCACTGCTTCCATGCCATAGGTTAATGAGTAGGGGGTTGCCCCAGTGGAAGTGTTCATTGACGTTTTATAGGCTAATAGAGTCAGAGGCAACAAGTCAGGCTATCCTTTGTGATTGGCGGACATCTTTTGCATGATCTTTTTGATATTTTTATTAGCAGCTTCAACATCACCATTCATCTTAGGATGATAGATGACGGAGTTGAGATGTTTGATGTGGAATTTACTACATAGTTCCTCCATCATTTGGTTGTTGAGGTTTTTGGCATTGTTTGATACAATCACCTCTGGTTGTCCATATTAACAAATGACATTATTTCTGATGAAACCAATGATCACCTCTTTAGTAACCCTGGGGGAGGAGGCTGTTTCTACCCACTTGGTGAAGTAGTCGATCATGGTGAAGATAAATTGATGACCATTACTAGCTTTGGGCTCGATGGGCCCGATCACGTCCATTCTCCACATTGAGAAGGGTCGGGGCGAACTCATATTGTGGAGCTCCCTTAGAGGGGCATGGATAGCATTCCCATGAATTTGGCATTGGTAACATCTCTTGACGTGATCATCATAGTCAGCCTTAAGAGAGAGCCAATAATGCCCTATTTTTAGGATTTTTTTGACAAGTAGAGGGTCGCTTATGTGTGGGCCGCATACTCCACCATGAATTTCATCCATGAGCCTTTGAGCCTGGTCTTTGTCTAGGCATCTTACCAAACCTAGTCTTGTATCTCTTTTGTAGAGTGTCTCTGCTTAGGTAGAATTTAATGGCCATTCGATGGATCCACTTTCTTTCAGCTTGACTCACGTCAGCGGGTGTAGATCCATGTCACAGATACTCCTTGATGTCCTGATACCAAGGGTGTTGATGGGAGGCAATTCATCCAATACTTCTCCAATGTAATTCCCGTAGGCTGGTGCCTTTTGAGGGGAAAATGTGATATTTGGCATGTCTTCCTTATCAAGTATGTTGATCAAGGAGGTCAAAGTTGCTAGTGCATCCGCAAAGTGATCTCTATCTTGAGGAATGTTGATAAGTAGGTTTTATACCTACTTATCCGATATCTATTACTTGAATTATTTGCTTAATCTCATGTTTCTTAGTTACTTTTCATACATTTTATGTTATTTTGTAGGCGATGACACGGCATTGGCATGAAGAAGCAAGGGAAAGCAATTCGGACATCTTTTGGACTAAAATACGCAAGCAAATGCAAGAAAGGAATATTGAAAGACTTTTAACACCAAGTTGGATGCATGTTCTTGGCTTGGAATTTAGAATTTATTATAGATCTACTTCTTAGCTTTTTGGAACATCTTGAATTGTCTCAATCGGAGTTCGGATGCGAGAGTTATGGCCTTTTTATCAACAAAGATCAAAGCTAAGAGTTGTCATGCTTGCCATTTACATAGCATCTACTTCAAGCTCAATTTCTGCCATGATCCAATCTCAATCTGTCAATTCTCAAAGCATGAAAGTTGTAGATCTCGTCGATATCTTCGATTTGATAGGTGGCAGGATCCGTCACTCCAAGCGGATCAAAAGTTATGCCTATTTTACCAAAGGACGTCGCAGCAGAAAATAGAGTAGCGCGGACCGCGCTAGGGGCGCGCTAGGCCACCAGATTTTTTGACCCTATAGCGCGGACTGCGCTAGGAGCACGTTAGACAGCGGGAACACAACTGATTTGGGTTATTTGATGTCCAATTTGAGCTAGAATAGGATTCTGAGTTGCCTAACTTGCTAGGGTGTCCATTAGAACTCTAAATACTTGAGTTTAACTTGGATTGGGAGGCTAGTTCTAAGACTCCATTAAATCCCTCTCGGGATAGATTTCTATTAACTTATTTTTTACTTTCTTTCTTAGATTAGGAACCCTAGATTAGATTAGAATTGAAGATTGAAGCTATTGATTATCATTGGAGAATCAAATTGGAAGCGAGAGAATTCAGATTTGTTTATCTCAATTCTAATTTCTTTTCTTATCTATTTATATCTTTTTAATGCTTAATCAATTATGGATGATGGATTCTAGTTTAAGTATGAATTAAACTCTATTTTGAGATTACTATGGATCTTATTGTGTAGTTTACTTTGATATGCTTCTTTGTCAGTCTTATTAGCTATATTTGGTTTGTCTATTATGATTTGTTTTTAACTGCTTAATTGCCTAGCTAACAATTACCGTGATAATCTATATGAACTCGAGAGATGAAGTATATATTTAGATCTTATCATGATAGCATGTGTTTGTGATTTCTGCATAGATGGAATTCATGATTCGTGTTTAGGATAGAGATATACCTTTACGCCATATGTAGTCTAATAAGAACTTGAACTTAAACCATTTTTAATTGTAATTCACATAGAGATATAGTGGGTTAGTTAATTAGGGTGTTTAAATTAATTCTATCATCTGTGGATTTGATTTGATATGAATATGGTGCATTGAGAGATGGCCATATTTTACTTTTGTGTTCTTGATTAACAATCCAGTATAAATAATTTGACTTAAAAGGAAGTGTGTTGATTTAAATAAAATAATAAGTGAAGTTGCAATCTCAAGTCTTCAATATCTTGTTTCATTCTAAGGATAGTTAGTAATAGTTTATTTAATTATTTTAAATTAAATTATTAAATTATTTGTTTAAATAAGATTAAATTGGTCATAGGTTAGTAATTGGTAATTCTTATTAAATAATTTTATGTGGGAACGATACTTAACTTATCACTTTATTACTTGTTGACCATGTATACTTGCGTGTTGTGCGTAATTAGATTTTACCCAACAAATGTGGAGGAAAGATGTCCCTTAAAACTCCAAAGCCATCTGGATAACTTGCCGATGGTAAGGTAGTAAATGTAGATCTTTAGTGTGATAGATCCCAGTGGTTTGTCTGATTACCAATTCGGAATCTTCAAAGACAGTTAACCGCCTGACGCCCATGGATTGGGCTAGTTTTAACCCCATAATACAACCTTTATACTCAGTTGTGTTGTTGGTGTTGGCAAACTGTAATTTGACGACAATGGGATACTGTTCCCCTCAAATGGACACCAAAATTGCTCCAGCTCTAGAACCTTCCATGTTTACGGCTCCATCAAAATATATTTTCCATGGTTGGTGTGTATTGTCCTGATGGTGTTGTTGAATTTCCATTATCCCTTCATTGGGGAAATATGTTTCCAAAGGTTTGAAATCCCCTGAAGGTGCAGCGACCAGTTGATTCGCAATTCCTTGATCTTTGATAGACTTTTGAGTCACGTAGATGATGTCAAATTGCTGTAGGATCAACTGCAATTTGGACAGTCGACAATTCAACATAAGTTTGCTAAAAACGTACTTGAGAGGATCCATGCAGGATATGAGATGGGTTGTGTGACCATGAAAATAATGTTGTAATCTTATGGAAGCGCATGCCAAAGCATAACAAGTTTTCTCAATCAGAGTGTATTTGTGTTCACAGATGCTGAATCTTTTACTGAGGTAATAGATTGCTCTTTCTTGGCCTCTATCATCTTTCTGTCCTAGCATGCAGCCCATGGCATTGTCATTGATTGACAGGTACATAAACAGGGGAACACCATCCATGGGAGGTACCAAAATAGGAGCTTAAACTAGTTGCTCTTTGATGAGAAGGAAGGCTTGTTGACACACTTCGTTCCATTTCTTGGAGGAGTTCTTCCATAACAACTTGAAGATGGGTTCACAGGTTACTGTGAGTTGAGAGATGAATCGGCTAATGAAGTTGATTCTTCACAGAAACCCCGTATTTCCCTCTCTATCTGGGGTATGGGCATCTTTGTAATGGCCTGAATTTTTGTAGGATCCATCTCAATGCCTTTGTTGCTTACTAGGAATCCTAGCAACTTGCCTAACTTGACGCCAAAGGCGTACTTGGCCGGGTTTAACTTCAAGTTGTACTTACGCAACAGGTTGAAGAGCTTTTTGAGATGATCTAGGTGGTCTTCCTCCCTTCGGGACTTGACAATGATGTTATCCACATAGACTTCTATTTCTTTATGCATTAGATCATGGAAAAGAGCCATCATGGCTCGCTGATAGGTAGCTTCGGCATTGATGAGGCCGAATGACAACCGTCTATAGCAAAAGGTTCTCCAAGGAATGATGAAGGTAGTTTTCTCACGATCCTCTTCAGCAACCATGATTTGATGATACCCAGCAAATCAGTCAGCAAAGGAATACATGACGTATTGAGCTGTATTATCAATGAGTATGTGGATGAATGGTACGGGAAAGCTATCTTTGAGACAAGCTTTGTTTAGATCTCTGTAATCCACGCAAACTCGCACCTTCCCTCCGGGTTTAGTCATGGGGACTATGTTGGATAGCCACTCAGGGTATGTTCATACCATGATAATGCCAGCTTGAAATTGTTTCACAATTTCTTCTTTGACTTTTAAACTCCACTCAGGTTTTAATCGCCTGAGTTTCTGTTTGACTGGCTTGAATCCCTCTTTGATGGGAAGGCGATGAATGATGATGTCAGTGGACAAACCGACCATGTCTTCATGAGATCATGCAAACACATCTTGGAATTGGGTAAATAGAGTAGCCATGTCATTCCTTTGGCTTGGAGTAAAGTCCGTACCAATCTGGATTTGTTTGGGGTTTTCTGAGGTTTCGAGGTTAAAAGAGGTGGTTTGATCAAGATTTGGCTTGGGTTTGTCTTTGACCCATTCTTTGATCTGCTGAGGTTCCTCATAGTCCTCTTACTCAATCTCCATCATGTCTGAGTCCAACTTTATATTAAAGTTACAGTTCTTGTGAAGAATATGCATTCCATTAGCAAGTTTAGGCACATCTAACTTTAGAGTCCTAAAACAAAATGCTCTCACTTAATATATGAAACTATTTAATCATACAAAGTCTTAGCATGAAATAACAAAAGCAACTGCTAACACTGTGCAACAAAAGTAAGCAGTTGTTATTATCTACAGGGCAGAGGGAGTTTCTATCCTTTTTACCCTTTTCGGCAAATGAAAGGAGTGTTGCTCCAATTGCCAAGGGTCAAGTCCTGGTGGACAACAACGATGAAGGGGCTGTTATCTTCCTCCTTCTCTTGAATGATGACTATGATTTCTAGACAATCATCATCTGGGATGTCTCTGTTCATACCCTATGTATAGATTAGGACGCACATATTTGATAAATGTCTCTTATCTTTTGTTTGTGCCTTTTATTCCTTTCCTCCATCTCTGGGTCTGGAATCAGCACTTCCTTTCCTTTAACTAGTATCGCCTTAGGAAACAGCATAGCTACCACAAGGGCAGAAACTGTAACGACTGAGAAATTCGGATCCTATGTAAAATACTTTTAAATAATTAAATAATAAATAAAATTCTATTAATGGTTATTATTATGTGTTAGTAAAATGAATGTCATTCTATAACCTAGAAACGTCGGAACATCGTAGTATTTTAACTACGTGAAGGAATTAAAGTGTGTGAATTTCCAAGATGAAAATAAAAGTTTCCGAGAAATTTTTTGAAAAACATTATTCATTGTTTTCCGCTCAGGAATTATTTTTGAACTTCCGAGAAATACGTAATGTTATAATATCAAGGTGAGATGGATTATGTAATAATAATTCAAGTATGGAAAACGTAATATTTCGCATGCGGACTTAATTTGAGAACGTTAGGAAAATCAAGCGTTAAGAATTTAATATAATGATCGTATGATACGTATGTATTGTACGAGTAAATGAATACGAGTATGATACAAAGTATTATACGAGTATGTATGAATAACGGAATACCGTATATTAGGAATTAGTATACTAGTTAGAATACGAGGATTATATGTATAGAATACATCCTAAGTCTTTAAGCCATTTGTAAAAAGAATTGTGGATTATATAGGATATACAAGTCCAATGAGAATTAATTTGTAAAGCCCAAGTAATTGTTAATGTGAAGCCCAAATTGATTTAAGACAAGCCCAAAGATAAATTAAGCAATTTAAAACCTAAGCCCAAAGCTATGATCCATTGGGTAATTAGGATCCATGGAGCAACCCATAAGGGATCTTGGTGACCAAGGATTTGTTGTGGTGGCCAAGTAATTAAGGTGAGGAGCAAGTAAACTTATGGTAGAAGTAATAAATAGTATGGAGGTTCATTAAGGAGATGGGATTGACTTAATGACCAAAGTGCCCCAACCTTAGCCATCCTATAAATACCAAGCTTGGATTCATTATTTGCTTGTTCAAAAATCATCCAACAACTTTCCTTTACAAAGCAACTTAAGTGTTAGAGAGAATAAGCACTTATAAGCTAAACTTCCATATTTGTTTCAAGAAGAAGAAGAACTAGTTCATCAAGGGTAAGACACTTGTCCTATATTTTTCCATCTCTTCCATGATAGCTTGATAGTGAAGTGATGGTCTTGTATGCAAAGAAATAATAAGAAGGGATAAACTAATGACTTAAGTATTAATGAGTCAGGAATAAGCACTTTGTCCATGAATAGGCTATGAACTAAAGAAGAACATGAAAGACTTATATCATGTCTATATGAATGAAAAATAGTATGATAACAAGATATAGAAATGATGGTTAGAAGACTTTAACTATCATAAGCCATGAGAAACAAAGTTATATATAAATTATACTTTGATAAGTAAATAAGTTCACGAAGAACATGTAATAACTTAACAAGAAAATAAGTTGTTGTAATATATAGGTTGAGATGTCTAATTGATGGATTGAATCCATTTGGGACAATGAACAAATCATTAGTAATGAAGTTTTGCTGGAATTCACACGATTGGAGGATAATCGTCGAATTCGTGAAATTCTCAAAATGGAAGTTGGATTTTGTGTTTGAGCTCGGAAACGTTAGTTATTGATAGAGACAAGTCTTATTTGGCATTATAGAGTTGTGGACTCGAAAATGACCGGATTCCGACTTAGAACGAAGAAACGAGCGCTGAACGTTCATGAACGTTTATCGTTTTTGTTAAAAATGGACTAATAGGTGAATTTTTAGTTAACGAAGTCAAATAGATATAATTCTTGCACAAACACGTAGAGTATGTGATTTGTGAACCATAAGCTCTTGAACGAGCCAATTCGAACTTATAACGAAGAAGTTACGAGCCCGGGAATCTTACTAAAATAAAAAACTGTCAAAATTTTCTGGTGCACAGAGCTGGCGCCGCGACGCCAGGCCAAGGCCAAATAGGTGGCGCCGCAGCGCTGAGCTTGCCTGGGAAAAGCTGTGACCTAGTGGAGTTTCGCGTCGTAGTGCGACCGTAACGAAGGGGACTCGCGCCGCAACGCCGAGTCCGGGTCTTTAACCCGTAGAGTATGGCGCCGCAATGCGGCTGAAGTAAAGGGAGCTGGCGCCGCATTGCCAGCCTTAGGGTTTGGAAAAAGGGTATACTCTCCCAACTATTAGAATTATGTATTCACTTGTGTTGTGAAAGTGTCAACCACCACCCATAATAAGACTCCTCTTATTTATAGATGTAGGAAACCCTCCTTAACAATTAAGGAATAAAGTTTTATTTTAATTAATTAAACTCCTTTAATTAATTAGGCTCCCTATCTTATTAGGAATAATTAATTAAACTCTTTTAATTAATTAGTCTCCTAATCTTATTAGGATATATGAGAGTACTTTTATTAATTAATTCTCAAACTCCTTTAGGAATTAAATAATAATAATAGTAATAATAATAATAAGACTCCTCTTATTAATTTATATTTAATATTTTCAAAATATTAAATAATAAATATTAAGCTATTTAATTTATTCTATCACCATAGATTAAATTAAATATACTTAACTTATTATTACGATTATGTCATTTGCTTCTTAAATAATTATTCTTCTTTTTATGGTGTGACCCTTTAGGTTCTCCATATTAAACTGGCTGTGAATAAAATAATTAGAACAATTCTAATCTTATTTAAATAAATAAATTAGATAAATAAATAATATTTATTCTACAATAGGGATAAGCCTCCCTAGTGAATAACGACTTTTCAGATAATATAGATTTCAACATTAATCATAAAAGAACCTTTGAGTAAATAGTTACCGTACAATTTAATCCTTCCACCATACAATGTCCCAATTAAATATTAGATATGAAATTACCGTCAAGTCTTATTTTATTTAATTATATGTATTTCGACTCTTAAATGCACAACTCCAAATAATGTAAATTAGAAACTTCTTTCTAATTTCATTCTGCCTTGGCCAAGGACTACTGAGTTGTCATTTATCGAATCACATAGGACATTTCTCTTCATTTACTAGAAGCAGTAGCTTCTTTATTGATCATACATTATCTCCATGTACAACTTAGTATACCCAAGCATACCCTTTGAAATACCCTAAGGGTCTTAAGGAATAAGTCAAAGTATAATTCATCATACGCAAGATACCATGATGATTTCAAGTCCAAGGATCACTTGTACTACTATCACTACAGGAATTCCTATTGACAGACAAGTAAAACTCCATTCGGTATTCCTTAGCGAGCCACGTTCAGTGAACTTATTCTCTAATAAGTACCTACATACTTGCTTTAGTGTCTCCACATAAATGATCATGAGATCAATCATCCTCATCCAATGAGCAAGCAACGTATGCACCAATCTATCCGGATTCACTAATTCCCAATTTAGTAATACAACTATTGGAAACTATTTTAGTTTTAAGCTTTCTGAGAATTTAGATCTCATTAGAATGATCATCATCATTATTCTAAAAGCATTGCTTAAAACTATGGGTTTATCACATATTATAAAGCAGCATCATGTAGAGAATTAAAAACCTTAAATAAATTAATATTTTTTTATTAATAAATGGATGAGATTTTTACAAAGTATATGCTTTATCATCAAACATGATTGTCTTGTATGCATACTACTTTCAATCTCCCACTTGCACTAAAGTCAATCGCCATGGTATCTCATACCCTTCTTCTCTAAGTGACAATTATCTTGTTGTTGGATAAGCTTTAATTAATGGATATGTAATATTGTTCTTGAGAGTTCACTATCTTTATAGTTATTTCCCATCTTTCAATGATTCCTATAATCAAATGAAAGTGCCACAACCCATGTTTAGATCCAAGATGAGACTTAGGAACTATTCCTTGTTCTGTAATGAACTTTTCATCCAAACAATTAACTTGTAGCTTCATTTATAGCTATATACTTTGTCTTTATCACTAAACCAGTAACTCTTTGCTATTTGGAACCTTTCTAATTCACTGCACCACTGTTCAAGGTAACGCTTTACCTTAAAGTGGATTTTCTATCGTCTTGGTCTGTCTGAAAAACATGAGTTTATTAAGCCTTCTAGTTTTAATTTAGACTCACCCTAAATTTTAATCACATCCTTAGTGTTGGTTAAGTACTTTAAGATGTTTCTTTTTTTTACTGTCTTACAGTGATCTTCTCCATAATATGACTGATCAACATCAAGTCTCGTATATTTAATTGTATACATGATTGTCACTCATGCGATCTCTCTTTTCAGGAGTCTATGGGGACTATTAAGAGAGAAACACTATATGGCTCATCAACATGAGACATCTCTTGGAGTTTGCCATGCTAAATGACTTTAGCATCAAATGAATATACGTTTCTTGGGTTAAGCCGAGCATTCTTTTAAATCTATCTATATAGATTTGTATCCCCGATTATGATATTCTTCACAAATCATTCATGGAGGAATGTTTCAACAACTTTATCTTTACTGATTCTAGCATTGACATGTTATTCCATATCCGTAGTATATCAACATATAATACTAAGAATGTCACAACACTCCCACTGACCCTTTTGTACACACTAGGTTCATTCTTGTTTTTGATAAAATCAAACTCTTTTGATTTGTTTCATCAAAATGAATGTTCCATTTTTGAGAAGCTTGCTTCAATCTATTTCTCTGAGTGTCTACAACTCTTTCCTCGTCGTATGTAACTGGATCATCATCTTCTATGATGCGTACCTCATCGTCATCATTTATGATGAATCCATACCTCCCAGGTATATTCGGTACTATTCTAGATTTACGATTCGGTTGTGGTACAATAGGTCTATCTACAAGTTCCTCTTATTTGACTTATATTATTTTGTGGTTCTTGAACTCTTTAAGATTCTATTATCCTCCCACTAGCCCCTTTAATGATAAACACATTTATCTTAGAAGGTAACGTGTTTCGCAACAAACACCTTTTGCTAAGTAAGATTATAGAACATATACCCTAAACTTACTTTAGGATGTCCCACAAATCTGTACTTGTCAAATTTTATCCCAAGCTTATCCTTTGAAACCTTTTCACATAAGTTGTTAACCCTTTATCTTAACATACTTAAGATTAGGAATCCTCCCTGTCCATAACTTTTATGGAGTCTTGGGGCTGGATTTTGAGGTTATTTTTTCGTAGATATGCAGCCATTTCTAGGGCATGACCCCAAAAGGATACTAGAATGTCGGTAAAATCATTATGGACCGTACCATGTCCAACAAGGTATAATTTTTTCTTTCAGATACACCAATCAATTATTGTGTATCAGGAGGCGTCCATTATGAGAAAACCATTTGAGATGATCTAGAAACTTATTGCACAAGTATTTATTCCTTGATCTAATCAAAGAATCTTAATACTTTGCCAATTTATTTCACTTCCGAATTCTTTGAACCTTTCAAATAATTCACACTTGTATTTAAGCAAATACACACATTTAACTCTTTGAATGATCATCTCTTTTTCTTATACTAGTTTGTTCAATTTACAAAATAATTTTTCACATAAGTCAAGTATACAAAATCTATTAAGTAATATTTTAGTGTTATACAAAATATTATTATTATAAATAAAATAACAATTGTTCTTAAATATAATACTAAAGATTTCATTGTCCAACAACAAAATGAAAATAATATTTCTAACGAGAAGTGGAATACAATAACAACTTATTGACTTAATAGATTTGCCCGTAGGCAATGCTAAACTATAAGTTTCTATGGCTAATGCAGCAACCTTTGCTTCATTTCCCACACATAAGATTACTTATCTTTGTTTAGCTTTCTACTTCTGCTTGGTCCCTTTATAAATCTATATTTATGATAACCAAAGTCAGTATCCAATACCCAAGTAGAACCTTGACTTAAAGAAAAATTTATTTTAAATCATGAACAAAATTGTATTTGTAACCGAAACTTCACTAAGCTTTTTCTGGTTAGCCTCTACAAGATGCTTCTTGTAGTTTCTTTCCAGTGTCCAGGCTTATTGCAGTGGAAGCAAACTCATTTGCTATATGTATCAGTTTTGTTCGTATTATCCTTTGTTTTTACCTTTTCTATTTACCTTCTTAGAATCGTTCTTCTTTTTAGAAGATCCTTTGACCCCTACCAGTAAGACTTGGTCTTTCTTGGTTAGAAAGTGACTCTCAATATTTTTCAACATGTTAAACAAATTAGCGAAGCTGATATCTAGCTTGTTCATATGAAAAATTCGCAACAATTGTGAGAAGGAGTCCGGGAGTAACTGCAAGATCAAATCTTAGCTCAACTCTCCATCCATGACAAAACCTGTTGTCCTAATTATTCAATCAAATTGATCATGTTTAGGACATGTGTCTGTACTGTAGTGTCGTTGATCATTCTAGATCGGAAGAGCTCCTTAGACATCTGATATTTATTAGTCCTACTTTCCTGACTATCAACTACTGGACGCACAATAGTATAGTAGGAGCATCCATAGTTTCATGATGACGCTGAAGCTCGTTACTCGTGGATGCGAGCATGATGTATTAAGCCAACTGTGCATTTTCTTGCCACTTTTTAAAAGTTGCAATCTCTTCCTCAGAGGTATTGTATGCAACCATTGCAGGGATAGGCGTATTAAGGACATAAGATAACTTTTCAGCCATGAGAACTATTCTCAAATTCCTTAACCAATCCATTTAATTCGGTCTGGTTAAATACCATCTCATATGCTTCGCAGTGATAGTAATTTAGGCAATGTAAAATTCTGTAAATGAATTGGTAATTTAACAACATTATAGCATACATTCTTTTATTAATTACCAAAATAATTTAGGTCTTATTTTAAATTGGTATCTCCTACTATTTTCATCAAACTATATTACCCTCACTTATATAGTTCGGCAAAATCTAATTAAAGATTTGCTAATGAGAATAAGGATCTCATTTCAAATGTATATAGCCTTGTGGTGACACAACAAACTATATATAAATAAATAGGTAGACAACTCTTGTTAATTACATCATCATGTAACTCCTTTTATTTTGCCTCTCAGATTATTTTGATCAAGTGGTGGCACATCTGAATCAAAATTATCTAAGTTAAGTCCAACCTAGAACTTCCATATATTCAAAAAAGAAAAACATTATCCTTGTGGTGACACAACAAAACAACATTATTCAATTTTCTTTATAAGCATCAAATGTGATAAAATTAACATCTCAAAGAATTAAGATAAGCCTTGTGGTGGCACGACAAACTTATAATAATTAATTTATACTCTATTATTTTTATCATGCTAGAAGGCGACGTTAGATATTCCAAATATCTTTAAACGCTTAGGACTTAATATAAAATCTTTGAGGGGTTTGTTATTAATTTGTCTCATCTTGTTTAGTGCGCATGCACACACACACACACACACACACACACACACACACACACACACACACACACACACACACATATATATATATATATATATATATATATATATATATATATATATACGCATCATATTAATTAACATGCGAAACATGTTTGCATAATATATAATATATATAATATAAGCATGCACGTATAGAATACTATATTCTACCCGAATTGATTATAAATTTTTATTCTAGTTTGGTTCACTAAAGCCACCAAGTGAACCAAAAGGTCAAACCCTAGGGGTGCAAGAATTAATATTTAAATATAACTATTACATTTAAACCCGGGCTCCATTACAAACGGGTCTTCAAGCGCTCCGCGCTCCTTGCTCCTTGCTCCTTGCTCCTTGATCTCCAATTCTTCAAAGTTAATTCTAATTATTCTTATTATAAAACTATTTAAAATAAATAAAAACCTTGATCAGCAGTCAAGGGGAAGTACATAGAAGGGAGCTAAAATTTACATTAAGAAAAATTTAGAGAAGACAAGGTACGCAGGCCCCATTTAATAAAACTCATTCATTCATGCATCCAACTAAAATAAAATTAAATCACATTGATCAATAGTCCATAATCAATCACATTTATTATCATACACATCTACATATATATTAATAAATAAATTCATCTCATGAATAATAAACATTCAATATATATATTGATATCATTTAATGGGCAAATTTAGTTAGCATAAAATCTAATTTTGAATCAAAATAAACTCTTTTATTTTAATCCAAATTTAAATCAAAATAAACCTCTTTTATTTTAATTTATCCAATTTTGAATAAAATAAACTATTTTATTTTAATCAAAATATTTAATCAAAATAAACTCATTTATTTTAATTAATTATGAAATTCAATTCCATGCAAAAAAAACTCCTTTATTTAATGAAACACGGATTTTCTTTCCTATTCACAAATAAACTCCTTTATTTTGAATAATATGAAATCTTATTCTATATCTAAATAAACTCCTTTATTTAAGAAAACGTGGATTCACTCTCCTATTCACAAATAAACTCCTTTATTTTAGAAAATATGGAATCTAATTTTAACTTCAATTAGTTATTATGGAATCCAATTCCAACTCTAATTAGTTAGGATGAAATCCAATTTTAAAATTAAAATAAACTTTTTAATAAAATTATTAAGAAAATATTATATATATATATATATATATATATATATATATATATATATATATATATATATATAAAATCAAACTCTTTTGGAAGGTGAAAGCTTGAAGGGAGTACCAGATAATATATATTATTAACGAAATAACCATCCTGTAAACTTTATGAAGGACATAATCACGTGACACCCATTAAATCTCAATGAAACATATATGTCTACATTTATATGTTATTAAAATACATACACTTTAAGATCCTGAAACATTCATGATTCTTATGATTACGTTAATACTAACTTTACATATATATCATAGTACCGAATTTTGTAAAACAGTCGTCACAGATTTAATTTTTTTAAATAAATTTTATACAATTAAATTATGCTCAATTAAATTATTCTAAACATATATCAACATACATATCAAATAGAAACAATTAATAATTCGCATAAAGGTTTGGCTCTGATACCACTGTTAGGCTTGTAATATTCATGAACGCAATCAAATTACACAAAATAAGTGGAAGTGTAAAAAATCAGAGTTTTAAAAATTTTATAAACCATATACCCGGATCATCCTTTATGCACAATTATTAATTAAACGAAAAGATAAAGAATAACAATCATACCCTTGAAGATTCGAGCTTCCTCAAGTACAAGTTCAGCTTCAAATCTTTTTCGTGTTCAACTTGAATCCACCGGGTTTGGTTCCTTCCTTTGATCAATGTTAGCCACCCAAGTGTTTGGCTTCTAGAGGTGATCCATCAAGGAAGGAGAAATATTCAAGAAGATTGATATTTGGTAAAATCCTAGTTTTTCTATCTCTCATAGAAAAAGGGCGTACTCTCCCAACTATTGAAATTACATATTCACGTGTGTTGTGAAAGTGTCAACCACTACCCATAATAAGACTCTTCTTATTTATAGATGTAGGCAACCCTCCTTAATAATTAAGGAATAAGGTTTTATTTTAATTAATTAAACTTTTTTAATTAATTAGGCTCCCTATCTTATTAGGAATAATTAATTAAACTCTTTTAATTAATTAGCCTCCTAATCTTATTAGGATACATGAGAGTACTTTTATAAATTAATTCCCAAACTCCTTTAGGAATTAAATAATAATAATAGTAATAATAATAATAAGACTCCTCTTATTAATTTATATTTAATATTTCCAAAATATTAAATAATAAATATTAAGCTATTTAATTTATTCTATCACCATAGATTAAATTAAATATACTTAATTTATTAATACGATTATGTCATTTGCTTCTTAAATAATTATTCATCCTTTTATGGTGTGATCCTTTAGGTTCTCTATATTAAACCGATTGTAAATAAATCAATTAGAACAATTCTAATCTTATTTAAATAAATAAATTAAATAATTAATTTATTTAAATAAATAATATTTATTCTACAATAGGGATAAGCCTCCCTAGCGATTAACGACTTTCTAGATAATATAGATTTTAACATTAATTATAAAAGAACCTTTGAGTAAATAGTTACCGTACAATTCAATCCTTCCACCATACAATGTCCCAATTAAATATAAGACATAAAATTACTGTCAAGTCTTATTTTATTTAATTATATGTATTTCGACTCTTAAATGCACAACTTCAAATAATGAAAATTAGTACTTCTTTCTAATTTTATTCTGCCTTGGCCAAGGACTACTGGGTTGTCATTTATCGAATCACATATGACATTTCTCTTCATTTACTAGAAATAGTAGATTCTTTATTGATCATGCATTATCTCCGTATATAACTTATTATACCCAAACATACCCTTTGATATATCCTAAGGGTCTTAAGGAATAAGTCAAAGTATAATTCATCATACACAAGATACTATGATGATCTCAAGTCCAAGGATAACTTGTACTACTATCACTACAGGAATTCCTATTGATCGATAAGTAAAACTCCATTAGGTATTCCTTAGCGAGCTACGTTCAGTGAACTTATTCTCTAATAAGCACCTACATACTTGTTTTAGTGTCTCCACACAAATGATCATGAGATCAATCATCCTTATCCAATGAGCAAGCAACGTATGTACCAATCTATCCAGATTCACTAATCCCCAATTTAGTAATCTAACGATTGGAAACTATTATATTTTTAAGCTTTCTAAGAATTTAGATCTCATTAGAATGATCATCATCATTATTCTAAAAGCATTGCTTAAAACTATGGGTTTATCACATATTATAAAGCAGCATCATGTAGATAATTAAAAGCCTTTAATAAATTAATATTTTTTATTAATAAATGAATAAGATTTTTACAAAGTATATGCTTTATCATCAAACATGATTGGCATGTGTGCATACTACTTTCAATAGGTTTGTAATGATAATATTTGATATTATGACAAGAATAATTGTAACGGTTATAAAGAACTTGGGGGAATGTTAATTTTATTTTGAATATATATATAAGACATATTCGTTCTTTTGAGGCATTTCAATTGAATGTTTGTGTGAACTGTAGCACCATCTGTCGGGTTGAAAGATACCTGAATTTGGGGACGTCACAGGTTGGTATCAAAGCATTAGGTTATAAACCTTAAGGGGGGATTTAAACCTTAAGTCACAACCTTAAAAAAAGTCAAAGAAATAAAAGATGGAAATTAACCCTATAAAAATGCATTATATATGTTATGTGTTTTTATTATTCTACTGACGTGTACTAATCAAACTTATTTGTGTTGTTGTAGATGTCAAGAGAAAATGGAATGTCTAGAGACGTACAAGTAGTCAGTGAAGGATCAGTTAAGCAGATATAGATTATATCGAACCCCATAGCGGCAGAGCCCGAAGTTGTAGTGGTTGAGTCTGGAGACTCAGAGAGCCTAGACCTTATGTCCATGTTCGATGGCATGCTAGAAGAAGAGGTGGAGGTAGTGTCCTTCAACACAGTAGCAATAGCAGCAGAGATGGCTCCGGGGGAGTCAATGATGTCACTTTTTATGTCAGTGTTGAATAGAAACATCCATTACTGTCAGGAGGTTAATGAGCTCAAAGCAGAGCTCCAGACTGTCTTAGAGGATAAGACAGACGTGGAGTCCATGTGGGAGCAAGAGCACGATGAGAGAGTTTTCTCTAAGAACAAGGTCCATGAGCTGAAACAGGAGGTCTTTGAGCTCAGGGGGGAGCTAAAGACGAAGAAGCAAAAGATAGGGAGAATATCCTATATTCATAGGAGTTCTTATGCGGACTTCCAGCAGCAGGTAACTGGTTATCCCATAGAAGTAGGGCAGACGCGGCATACTATCAGTCGTGATATTATTGCCGGTCTTGCTAAGGCAGATTTTGATAATGCCTTGAGGCAGATGTAATCTATTAGTATATAGAATAGTTTAGATATGTAAATATTATGTATCTAGTAGTGACGTAAAACCCTCTTTTGTATAACAAAGGGTAGTCTTTTATAAATCCCAATTTTCGGAAAGCAATTG
This sequence comes from Panax notoginseng, assembly GCA_016801055.1. Classification (NCBI taxonomy): domain Eukaryota; kingdom Viridiplantae; phylum Streptophyta; class Magnoliopsida; order Apiales; family Araliaceae; genus Panax; species Panax notoginseng. The sequence continues at coordinate 108,041,788 of CM029014.1, forward strand.
CGGGATTGTAATGTAATCAGCTTAGGCTGTACAATGTAAATGATGTAGTATTATACTACAATGAATGAATCAATATAAGCCTTTTTTGAAACATATTGAGTGATGAATGTTTAAGTTATTGTTTAAATTGTGAATAATAAATAACAAATAGGAAATGAACAATAACGAAATGTGTTACTTATTGTAACAGCAAAATGCTGCCAAGAAGAGCACAACGTAATCAAGGCGCTAATGTATATCAACCGAAGGGAGGTCCGGTTAACCCAATGCAGGAATTTATTAATTTACTAACAGCAGCGTTTAATAGAACTGGGGCTAATATCCCCTTAAATCTTAGAGTAGTACGAGCTACTACGTTTAAGGATTTTAAGAGTGTGCGTCCGCTGGAGTTCAAAGGAACTATAGACCCTATCGAAGCCCAAACATTGGTAAAAGAAATTGAGAAGGCATTTGTCATAGAAAATATCGACGAGGGCTAGAAGGTTGCCTTTGCAACCTATATGATGAAGGGAGAGGCCAACTTTTGGTGGGAGGCCAACCAGGCTAAACTCGGGATTGAGAATCTCACGTGGGTAAGGTTCAAGGAGATATTCTTTAAGAACTACTTTCCCACGAGCATGCAAGGAAGGATGGAGATGTGGTTTTTGGACTTAAAATAAGGGGACATGACGGTTCCCCAATACGCCGCCAAGTTTAATAAGCTGGCGAGGTTTGCTCCACACCAAGTGGATACCGAGGTTAGGAAGGCGCGAAGATTCGAGCAGGGCTTGAAACCCTGGTTTTATAACCGAATATCGGTGTTCCAAAGTACTTCATTTGGGACCATATTAGAGAAGGAGATAATCGCCGAAGGTGGTAGCGAGGCGTTGAGCCAGTACCACAAGGATAAGAAGAATAAGGGGAAAGTGGATGGGGGAGTAAAAGTCGAGGGAGCTAGCGGGAGTGGCGAATGGTATAAAAGAAAAGTGGTTAACTCTGGGAATATCGGAGTGAAGCAAGGAGATCCAAAAAGAAGGATGGAGGCCTGCAAAACCTGTGCGAAGACTCACTTAGGAGTCTGTCTCAAGGGGAAGGTCGTATGCTACAATTGTGGACAGGAGGGGCACATTGCGCCTAACTGTCCAAGTTCGAAGAAGAACCACGGATGCTTTGTGTGTGGGTCAACTGACCACATGACAAAGAACTGCCCATAGAAGGGGACATATGGGAACAAGGGCGCCAATAGTGGTAAGTTAGCTATTGGTGGTCCAGCGCAGCTGGGTAGGCCCATTTCCCGTACCTTTAATATGATAGTCCAAGATGCAGTTGTATCAGGGGACGTAGTTGCAGGTATTATTCCGATCAACAACCTAAATACATACGTGCTGTTTGACTCGGGTGCTACTTGTTCGTTTATAGCATGTGATTTTGCTAGACGATTAGGATTATTTCCAAAAAAATTACACATACCTTTAAATATTAAGGTAGCAAATGAAGAAATAATTCTTGTTGAAGATGTTCATAGGAGTTGTTGCATAGACATTCAGGGTTATAAATTATCGGTAGATTTGATACCGATAAAGTTAGGAGACTTCGACGTAATTCACGAAATGGATTGGTTGGTTAACCATGAGGAAATTATTGATTGTCAAAAGAAAAGCATAAATATTAAAACGTTAAGATAACCTAATGTAATATTTTGCGGTAATAAATCGACGGGACGTTCGTGTTGTTTTACCATGACACAAACTAGGAAACTGTTTAGGAAGGGGTGCATGGGCTATCTGTGCCATGTTGTTGTTACCCAGAGAGTGGGGGCGACCATTGAACAAATACCTATAGTGAGTGAATTCATGGATGTATTTCCAAGTGAATTGTCGGGTCTTTGCCGGATAGGGGGACCAAGTTCGTAATAGACATTGTGCCAGGAGCGGCACCAGTTTCAAGGGCACCGTACCGAATGGCGCCTATAGAGATGAAGGAGTTGATGGTGCAGTTACAAGAACTGTTGGATAGGAAGTACATACAACCTAGTGTTTCGCCATGCAGAGCACCGATACTGTTTGTCAAAAAGAAGGACGAATCGTTAAGACTTTGTATCGACTACCGAGAGTTGAACAAGTTAACGATAAAGAATAAGTACCCATTTCCCATGATTGATAATCTTTTTGATCAGTTAAAAGGGGCAAAGTATTTTTCTAAAATAGATCTGCGGACAGGGTATCATCAGTTGAATGTTAGGAATGAGGACGTACCAAAGCTGGCATTCAGGACTCGTTATGGTCATTACGACTTTCTGGTAATGTCATTTGGGTTGACTAATGCACCGGCTGCATTCATAGATATGATGAACAGAGTGTTCGAACAATATTTGGACAAGTTCGTCGTAGTGTTTATCGATGATATTCTACTCTATTCAAAGACGCCAGAGGATCATGTTGAACACCTAAGAATAATGTTGGAAACACTAAGGAAGGAGAAGTTATATGCGAAGTTCACTAACTGTGAATTTTGGCTAGAGAGGGTTCAATTTTTAGGCCATGTCATTGACCATGAGGGGATTTCAGTAGATCCAGTGAAGGTGGAAGCTGTGATGAATTGGAAACAACCGAAAACGTCAACTGAGGTGCGGAGTTTTCTAGAGTTAGCGGGATACTATCAGAGATTCATCCAAGATTTTTTGAAGATAGCTACTCCGTTAACTAACTTGACAAGGAAGACGGTGAAATACGCATGGACTGAGAAATGCGAGGACAGTTTTCAAGAACTGAAGAAGAGGTTAAGTGAAGCGCCTATTTTGTCCTTACCCGATGACATAGGAAATTTTGTAGTTTATAGAGATGCTTCGTATAGAGGACTTGGTTACGTGCTCATGCAGCATGGCAATGTCATTGCGTATGCATCAAGGTAGTTGAAGGATTATGAGAAAGTTTACCCTACTCATGATCTGGAACTAGCCGCGATAGTGTTTGCCTTAAAGATATGACGACATTATCTTTACGGGGAAAAATGCGAGATATACACGGACCACAAGAGTCTAAAATATATTTTCACACAGAAGGAGTTGAATATAAGGCAGAGGAAATGGCTGGAGTTGATAAAGGATTACGACTGTGAAATCATGTATCACCTTGGAAAAGCCAATGTAGTAGCCGACGCCTTAAGTAGAAAGGGTCGGGAGAAGTTGTCTATGTTAATGGCTCAAATTGAGTTAATAACAAAGATGGCTAGGATGGAGATAGAGGTGAAGTTTCCAAATGAATCGGGACAAAGACTGTTTACGACGGAGATGCAATCTACCATCGTAGAGAGAGTCAAGGAGGTATAACTCAAAACTGATGAGTGTGACCAGATGAAGAAGCGGTTAACCAATGAAAAAGATATTAAGTAAAATCTTGATAATGAGGGATTATTAAGATTTGAAGGAAGAATTTGGGTTCCAAATGAGACGGAATTAATGGAGCAAGTTTTATAAGAAGCTCACAGTTCGAGTTACTCGATTCATCCTGGTAGCACTAAGATGTATCAAGACCTTCGATAGAGTTTTTGGTGGTCGAACATGAAAAGAGAGATAGCCGAGTATATGAGTAGGTGCTTGACTTGTCAGAACGTTAAGGCCGAACATCAATAGCCAAGTGGCTTGTTACAATCATTGGAGATTATGGAGTGGAAGTGGGAGCATATCACGATGGACTTTGTGGTGAGACTTCCGACTACTCGGAAGGGGTATGATGTGATTTGAGTAATAGTGGACCGGTTGACAAAGTCGGCTCACTTTTTGCCAATTCGGGTTATGTATAACTTAGATCAATTAGCTAAACTTTATGTTAAGGAAATTATTTCCCGACATGGGGTACCAGTTTTGATTGTGTCAGATCGTGACCCACAATTCACGTCGAACTTTTGGAGGAGTCTATAAGAGCAGTTGGGGATGCAACTAAAGTTGAGTATGGCATATCATCCACAAACCGATGGACAGAGCGAGAGAACAATTCAGACATTAGAAGATATGTTGAGGTCTTGCGTCATGGATTCCAAGGGTAGTTGGGATGATCATCTACCATTAGTAGAGTTTGCGTATAACAACAGTTATCATGCAAACATAGGTATGCCGCCTTACGAAGCCTTATATGGAAGGAAGTGCCGAACACCGTTGTGTTGGGATGAAGTGGGAGAACGCCGAATGCTAGGACTAGAATTGGTGCAACAAACAGCGGACGTAGTGAAGTTGATACGGATGTATCTTGTAGCAGCTCAAGACAGACAGAAGAAGTATGCAGACTTACATCGAGAAAATAGAGAGTTTGAGGTAGGCTCGTACGTATTTCTAAAGGTATCTCCCTAGAAAGGAAAGATACACTTTGGAAAGAAGGGAAAACTAAGTCCAAGGTTTATAGGACCTTTTGAAGTGTTAAAACGGGTAGACGAGGTAGCTTATATGGTAGTGTTACTTCCAGACTTAGAACGAATACATAACGTATTTCACGTATTGGTGTTACATCCATACAAACCAGACTATAAGCACGTAATAGAGTATGAGCCTATTCAGATCGAGAAGAACTTAACGTACAAAGAGATACTGATTCAAATCATTGATAGAAAAGAGCAAGTTCTGCGGAACAAAGTTATACCTTTGGTAAAAGTGTTATGGAAGAACCACGATGCCGAAGAAGCAACGTGGGAATTGGAAGAAAAGATAAGGAATGATTACCCTCATTTGTTTGCGTAATGTGAAGCGAGATTCTGGGGACAAAATCTTTATAAGGGGAAAGAATGTAACGACCGAGAAATTCGGATCCTTTGTAAAATACTTTTAAATAATTAAATAATGAATAAAATTCTATTAATGGTTATTATTATGTGTTAGTAAAATGAATGTCGTTCTATAACCTAGAAACGTCGGAACATCATAGTATTTTAACTATGTGAATGAATTAAAGTGTGTGAATTTTCAAGACGAAAATAAAAGCTTTCTGAGAAATTTTTCAAAAAATACTATTCATCATTTTTTGCTCGGGAATTTTTTTTGATCTTCTGAGAAATACGTAACGTTATAATATCAAGGTGAGATGGATTATGTAATAATAGTTCAAGTATGGAAAACGTAATATTTCGCATGCGGACTTAATTTGAGAACGTTAGGAAAATCAAGCGTTAAGAATTTAATATAATGATCGTATGATACGTATGTATTGTACGAGTAAATGAATACGAGTATGATACGGAGTATTATACGAGTATGTATGAATAATTGAATACCATATATTAGGAATTAGTATACGAGTTAGAATACGAGGATTATACGTATAGGATACGTCCTAAGGCTTTAAGCCATTTGTAAATAGAATTGTGGATTATATAGGATGTACAAGTCCAATGAGAATTAATATGTAAAGCCCAAGTAATTGTTAATGTGAAGCCCAAAGTGATTTAAGACAAGCCCAAAGATAAATTAAGCAATTTAAAACCTAAGCCCAAAGCTATGATGCATTGGGTAATTAGGATCCATGGGGCAACCCATAAGAGATCTTAGTGACCAAGGATTTATTGTGGTGGCCAATCAATTGAGGTGAGGAGCCAGTAAACTTAGGGTAGAAATAATAAATAGTAAGGAGGTTTATTAAGGAGGTGGGATTGACTTAATGACCAAAGTGCCCCAACCTTAGCCATTCTATAAATACCAAGCTTGGATTCATTATTTGCTTGTTCAAATTTCATCCAATAACTTTCCTTTACAAAGCAACTTAGGTGTTAGAGAGAATAAGCACTTGTAAGCTAAACTTCCATATTTATTTCAAGAAGAAGAAGAACTAGTTCATCAAGGGTAAGACACTTGTCCTATATTTTTCCATTTCTTCCATGATAGCTTGATAGTGAAGTGATGGTCTTGTATGCTAAGAAATCATAAGAAGGGATAAACTAATGACTTAAGTATTAATGAGTCAGGAATAAGCACTTTGTCCATGAATAGGCTATGAACTAAAGAAGAACGTGAAAGACTTATATCATGTCTATATGAATGAAAAATAGTATGATAATAAGATGTAGAAATGATGGTTAGAAGACTTTAACTACCATAAGCCATGAGAAACAAAGTTATATGTAAATTATACTTTGATAAGTAAATAAGTTCATCAAGAACATGTAATGACTTAACAAGAAAATAAGTTGTTGTAAAATGTAGGTTGAGATGTCTAATTGATGGATTGAATCAATTTGGGACAATGAACAAATCATTAGTAACGAAGTTTTGCCGGAATTCACACGATTGGACGATAATCGTCGAATTCGTGAAATTCTCAGAATGGTAGTCGAATTTTGTGTTTGAGCTTAAAAATATTAGTTATTGATGGAGATAAGTATTATTTGGCATTATAGAGTTACAGACTCAAAAATGACCGGATTCCGACTTAGAACTAAGAAACGAGCGTTGAACGTTCACGGACGTTTATCGTTTTCATTAAAAATGGACTAATAGGTGAATTTTTAGTTAAAAAAGTTAAATAGATAAAATCCTTGCATGAACACGTAGAGTATGTAATTTTTGAACCATAGGCTCTTGAACGAGCCAATTCAGACTTATAACAAAGAAGTTACGAGCCCGGGAATCTCAGAAAAATAAAAAACTGTCAAAATTTTCTGGTGCACAGAGCTAGCGTCGCGGCGCCAGCCCAAGGCCAAATTGGTGGCGCCGCAGCGCCTAGCTTGGCCGGGAAAAGCTGTGACCTATTGGAGTTTTGCACCGCAGCGCAGCCGTAACGAAGGGGACTCGCGCCGCAGCGCCGAGTCCGAGTCTTTAACCCCTGGAGTATGGTGCCGCAACGTGGCTGAAGTAAAGGGAGCTGGCGCCGCAATGCCAGCCTTAGGGTTTGGACAGTAAAGAATGTTTATAAGTAGAGCATGATTGGTAATTGATTAACAATGAACTAAAGAACTTAATGAAAAGTTATTAAATCATAATTAAACATCAAGTATGATCACTTAGGGTTAAGGTAAGTCAATTGGATGTGAACGTAAGAACAACGTAACAAAAATCCGGAACCAATAATAACAAATCTAATACGTAATTAGATTGAGAAGAAGGGTAAGATTCGTTAAGAACCATGTATGTTATTCATGACCTAATGTGCTATGTGATGTTATTATCTACTGTAAAGACCTTAAAGACTTAAAGTGCATGTGTTATAACTGTAGCAGACGCTAAAGGCAAGTATTCTAACCCTTGTTCCAGTTCAATCTGGACAAGCTTTGTGATTCATGTATTCTTACGCATGAACTAATGTCTGATGAAGTCAACGCCAATTCTTTTGGCTAGACTTACGTTATGTCAGATTTCTTATAATCTATCAAGGTATTGTCAATGTTTTACCAAACTATGTTGGTGTGGTTTTTAAATGAAGACTGAGTATGCTAAATTATTTTATCGTCAAACGACAGGCACGTGAGGTTGCCACAACTTAAACGTACAAACGTTTAATGAATGTAGTGTTGATCAACATAGAGTACTATAAGCTGATCACCTAGACGTGCTCGTAAGCTATGCCGGACTTATGAACTTAGTGTCGGGATGTCCTTTTCAAAGAACTTATGAAATGCTCATGGTCTTAGATCGGAATTGATGTTTTCTTGAATATTGTCTTTGTAAAACGTTTTGAAGGAAAAGAAGTGTTATTTTAAATTATCAATAGTACTTCGTAACTATTGTTCAGTAGTTGAAGATATACGATTCTTATGTTTCTAGCATGCTATTTTATTGAAATTGTTGTACTTGCTGAGCTAGTTAGGCTCACCCTTGCTTGAACCATATGAATGTAGCTAAGGTCGAACGGACTGACGGATTCGACAAGGATAAAGGGAAGGCTAAGGCAAACCTGTAGATTACCTATGTAATAGTATAGGTTTGTAATGATAATATTTGATATTATGACAAGAACAATTGTAACGGTTATAAAGAACCTAGGGGAATGTTAATATTATTTTGAATATATATATATATATATATATATATATATATATATATATATATATATATATATATATATATATATATATAAGACATATTCGTTCTTTTGAGGCATTTTATTTGAATGTTTGTGTGAACTGTAGCACCGTGTAGCACCATCTGTTGGATTGGAAGATACCCAAATTTGGGGGCGTCACAGAAACTTTCAGTGAAGACCGTATAAAATCAGCATCTATAGGTTTAGGCAGCAACCTTGTAGATGAAGGAACCAATTTATGCTTGTGAGGGTTCCTGTGACTGGACCCAAAGGAGTAACCTAGTCCGACCGTCCCTGTCTGGCTGGGAACTTGAATTGTGCATTTGATTCTCTGCTAATTCTTTCCTAACCCTTGTCCAGGTTGGAAACCCAAGGATACCATTTCTTGAGTTGCTGACATTACTTCGGCAAAAACTTTGGTTTTCAGAGCTGGAGCCCTAATGGGTTGGTAATGAGTGTTGCTCACTTCAAGGGCTTGGAAGCTAACAAGCTCAACTTTTGCATTAAAATTGATGAGAGGTACATCACTTTGAATAGGACATTCGGGCTCAATATTAACAGTGACCAGATTACTGTTGATGATATACTTAAGTTGTTGATGAAGAGTGGATGGGACGGCTCCCGCCATATGGATCCAAGGTCTTCCCAATAGTAAGTTGTATCCTGTAGTGATTTTGAGCACTTGGAATGATATGTAGAATGTATGTGGACCAATTTTCACGGGTAATTCAATCTCTCTAACAGCATTTCGTCGAGATCCATCAAAGGCTTTGATGATTGTATGGCTGCTTCGAATCCTGTTGAGATTGATGTTCATTTTCTCCAATGTGGCATAGGGGCAGATGTTTAGGGATGATCCCCCATCTATTAGCACTCCTCCGACCACATATCCGGAAGACATAATAGCTATGTGAAATGGTTTGCAATTACCCATCCCTTTGGGAGGTATGTCATCATCAGTGAAGGATATCACATTGCTATTGAAGATGTGATCAACCAGATGATGGAATTTTTCAACATCCACTATCTTTGGCAAGTGGGCTTCTTCTAGAACTTTCAGTACGACCTTCCGGTGATCTTCTGAAGAGAAAACCAAGTCCAGAATAGAGATCTGTTATGGAGCTTCCTTCAAGCTTTGAACCACCTTGGCTTCATTGTGTCCCATCTTGCGGAGGAATTCTTCAATCTTCTCCCTGGGCACTTTCCCCTTAGATCTGATAATAGGCTTCATCACTCATGGAGGAAGATATAGTGGATTTTCTTTAGACACTGCAACAATTATATTTGATGTTGATCCTTCAGCCTCTCCATAATTCCATGGAACTTTCTTAAGGCTGATGACAGGATATTTTGGCCTGAATGGCAATATGATTGGCTTTGGTGTAGCCACTTTCAAAAGGTTTTCAACTCCGTTGAGCTGAATTGGTTGAATTGTAAGTGATGTGGCAGCCAAATCTCCCTCAAAGGATATAACTGCTACGACTTCCTTCCATCTCGGAGGAAATGTGTATCCACTCTCAAGTGATACAGTGTCCTCGTCTGCCATTTGCAGGTCACCGCTGTCAATCATATTTTAGATAAGATGGCAGAGTACCCAACATTCCTCAGTGTTGTGACCGGGAGAATGGGAGTGGTATTGACATACTCCAGTAGCATCAAACCATTTTGAGTGCGATTTGACTGGAGGTAGCAGTGTAACGCCCCAAATTTAGGTACTTGAAACCCGAACTCGGTGCTTTACGATTCCATTTCTATGAGCAGAATAATACTAATAATAATAACAATAATATGAATATCAAACTTATCTTACATTTATCAGTGTATAATCCCAAGTACGCAACCTTTACTATAATTCTTTACATGATATATAATACATATCATTATATTAATACAGTCTAACTATTACAAAAGATACCACTAAACATATTCTGTTTGCTTTCCTTTTCACTTCTTCTTGTCTGAACCTTTAGGTTGATCACGCCTAGCTGAAAACATTTAAATTTAAAGCAAGAATGAGCATTTGGATGCCCAGCAAGTAATAACAATTATAAATATAATTAGCTAAAAGAATTAAATGTTTTCTTTGTACATCACTTCTACAACAAATCTATAGTTGTGAAGTAAACTGAACCGATAATAATAACATAACAATTCTATCTCAAAATTTTAAAACTACGTAATGACTATATATGGGGTTTAGTTGACATGCTATGAACATTGTTTTCAATTTTCGAATAGGTTTATCAGAACTTCATCTGCAAACTGTCATAACTTACGAGCACGAGGGTGTACATCTCATGGACCCTGTATTGATCAATACTACATTGCAAGAACGATGTTATCGTTCACTCTATCCGCCTTGGGCGTATAAAAGTTTTTCCTTGATCGGGATGTTCATATTTAGTCTGGAATCCGAAACAAAATAATTTGATTGGATACAAAAAGGTTTTATTATATTCAACGATATTTCTAAATCTATGTCTAGCTGGTCAAATAGCTTAGACGGCTTATATATATATATATATATATATATATATATATATATATATATATATATATATATATATATATATCAACATGTGATTAAATACAATGATTATCCAAGTGGGGACACTTAAATAATCATATTTTGAAATTAACGAACAGAATATATATAGGAGTTATATAATATAATGTCATGTTGATAAATAATGATCGAATATAATATATACAACAATAAAGTTAATAATCTAGTACAATAATAATATAATTCCGAAACTTCTTACTCATGTCCATTGCATAAAAGAAATACAAAGGTAAGATACTTGTCTGGTCTGCTACTTACAGTTATGTAACTTAGTTTTATCTTTTATACCAAAACATATAAGTAATAAGATCATTTTACTGATTAGAATAACATATCGTAACACATAATACTGCTTATTACAGTCAGCACATAACCTAATCACATTGTCACACATATTCAACAGTCATTGAATCACAAACAAACATTAATACAGTCAAAATATCTAAGTCCAGATCAATTTCAGAAACATGTCGGTGTACCGACGGCTTTATCGAGTAATTAGCGAGTCTAAGACTCTATCCTATAGTTCAACATCTATTTAGACTATTTAAATAACAGTCATAGCATTTTTAAATGACTTGCAATAATTTTTAAACATTTATTATAATAAATCATGAATTTTCAAATACCGGAATCATAATTAAATGATTTAAATATTAAACAATTCTATTATCATTAATATTTAATTAATATTAAACTATTAATGAAACTATTGCCAAAATATTAAAGTTATTTATAATAACTCAAAATATTTTTAAAGTATTAATATTACCCTTAAATAATTTTTGAAAAAATTAAAATCATTTTTAAATAATTATCATTAATATTAAAATATTAATGTATTATTTATCAAAATATTAAAAGTCATTGATTATAACTTAAAATATTTTTAATTTATTTATATCCTTTTTAAATGATTTTTAAATAAATAAAATTATTTTTAAATTCTTTATTTAATATAATTATTAAATAAACTTAATATCAATAATTAATATCATTAATATTAAATTATTAATAAAATTATCCCTTACATATTAAAAGTTACTTTTTATAACTTAAAATATCTTTAAACACTTTATTTTCATTTAAAATAATTTTTATAATTATAAAATCATTTTTAAACTAATTTATTTAATATAATTATTAAATAATTCTAATATCATTAATAGTAAATAATTAATAAAATTTCCCTTTAAATATAGAAAGTTATATTTTATAACTTAAAATATTATTAAACTCTTTATTTTCATTTGAAATTATTTTTCTAATATTAAAATCATTTTTAAACTAATTTATTTAATATAAGTATTAAAATATCATTAATATTAAAATATTAATATTTTTCACGACAAAATATCAAAAGTTATATTTTATAACTTAAAATATTTATATAACCTTTATATAATTTTTAAATCACTAATTCTATTTTCCATCATTTATTTAATACATTTATTAAATAACTTAAATATCATTAATATTAATTTATTAATGAAAGTTCATCAAAAAATATTAAAAGTCATTAAAAATAACTTAAAATATTTTCTTATATCATAATATAATTTTAAATGATTTTTCATGTATAAAAATCATTTTTAAATAATTTATTTAATATTATAATTAAATAAATTAAATACCTTTAATATTCCAAAAATATTAAATATTTATGAAATATATTCAAAATAATTAAAAACTAATTTTCGAATTTTAAAATAATTTTTAAGAATTTATTTTATATTTTTTATAATTAAAAACTAATTTTCTATAATTATTTAATAAAAATATAGTTTTTATAAATAAACTGTCGCTATAGGTGTTTTAGGCTATAAAACTGTCGCTGAATGTGTTCTTGAGTGTTCTTGGGCTAAACCCAGAACTTCATGTCAGATAACAAGTGCACTACTTTGACCAACAATATCAAACAGATCATAACGCTTCCGAACCATTTTAGACATTTATCATGTAGTATTGATGTAATACTACATGATCCAACCTTTATCTAGGCCATATCATCAATCAAATGCAAGATCTAACCTACAGAAAAACATGTCAGAGCTGTTCTGGGTTTTCTGGGTAACCCAGAAACCCAGTCAGCCTTGAGTAGTCATTTTGAGGCTCATTAAAATTAGGGTTCTGATATTTGTTAATGTGTTCTAATGATTCAGGTTTGTAGACCATATAACAGAGTACAAATAGCCATCATCAGGTTAGACAATCAACATCAGAATCACAAGCTAGCGCCCGGTCAACCCATGTCAGAAATGTTTTTCATCACATTTCTGGAAATTCCAGAAACTTAAAATCAGGTCGTGAAGGTTACTTTGACCATCGATTACTTTCAGTCTGTTGGTTATTTAGGTTATCTATAAGCCTTAATCTGTAGTTCATATATCAGTCTACAACTTTGTTACAATAACAAAAATAAAACAACAAAAACCAGCAAGATCTACACGCGCGAACATGTTGTTAGAGCGTTCTGGGCAGTTTCTGGGCTGCCGAGATTTCTCATGGTCATGGCCAGTCAACGTAGTTTGACCACGATTATCTTACAATATATGATAGATCTGACCCTGATTCCAGTCCCAGATCAAATACCACCTATCAAACTACATATATAACACATAAAACAACAAAAACCATTAACAAACAAAGATTTAAAGCCCTGACATTCATTGTCAGACCACAGAAAGAAATTTTTCCAGATTTTTGAAAACACCAATTTCGTGTATTTAAATGTTATGGATCTATCAAATACCAACCCATATCATCTATAGACACGTCATACAACATATTCAACACAAAAATTTTAACATCTTACACAACATACAAAATCAGATTGTAAGATTAGTTTTATACCTTCACATGAGCAAATCTTGATTCTATGTTTTTGATTTTTTATTGGTGATCGTGGGGCTGTAATAAAGGACTAAAATGCTATAACTTTTCGTGAGTTTGAAGAGGTAGAGACTTGGTTGAGTGTATGAGAGAAAATGAGACAAATAATGCACTTTTCTCTCTCTAATATATATATATATATATATATATATATATATATATATATATATATAAAGCTAGATGCATGGAATGGCTGATCAAATGGCTGATGGCTGTCAATAAAGAGCACATGGGGATGTTGGATTTGGTCACCAACTTCCCCTATTGTCAAAACCTACAATTTAGACTCAATTATATAAGAGGGTCATTTTTGTCATTTGGTTTATAAAAGTAATGACACAATTGTAACTTGTCCAACCCTTAGGGTTTGACTCTTTGGCATAAAATAAAATATAATTGCTAATTAGGGTTTTACATAATTAACAATAATACTTATAATACAAATCACATACCACATATCACAATGACTTAACATATTTTACAGTCGTAAATGACTTTCAAATTAGGGTTTTATCAGGTCATAAGGAAACTGTTCCCCAGATTAACCTTACAAACATAACATACATATTTATAGCACTGAAAAATCAAAATATAATTAATATTATATTATTATTCTCATTCCTTGTTCAAAATCCAAAATTAGGGTTTGGATTCCATATCTGATTTATCTACCATATATAACATTAATAATTAAGTTAAATAATTAACTTAATAATCTGCACTAAAATTTATATAATAAAATAATTATTATAATAATTCTAAAAATTATTTCCTATATTATTTTAAATAATATAATAATCATATTTTTATGAAAAATAATTTTAAAAATATTTTTACTATTAAATTGATTATTATAAGAATATAATTGATAATGAGCAATAATTCTAAAATAAAATTATCTAAAATTATTCATGTAATAAATTAATTTTATATTCATTACATAAATACATACACATTATCTGGCACATATTTTCAACTTTAATAAATAAATAAAAAATTCATACGCAAAATTTCTAATTTAATTATATAGAAAATATCGGATTATTACAAGCAGTGCTGTGATTTTTCCCTCATTGATCAGAGTCTGCAATATCTCTTCCATCGGTTGACCTAAATAGGTGAATTCTTATTTGTTGGCAAAATTCCGACGGGCTTTAGCTTTTACTCTTTTTGCAAGCTTTTCCTCCAATGTTTCACTTTCTGGAGTAAGTGGTGGAGTATTTGTGATAAGAGAAAGGAGGCTAGCATGCTCCTGACTGAACAACTAATGTATGACTTGGTGTTGATGAATCACCAGTTCTGCTAATTGATTGACTTGTTCGCCAAGAGACTTTAACTCCCGTTCCATCATGAATTAGAACTGTGAATAATCCTATTTGTCAGCATTATCCTTGCTGGTTTGGGATGAACCCCCTACATATTTGAGGTATTTGGAGCTCTCTCCACTGCCCCTGTTGATCATGTTAACCTCATCTTCCTTGTGTTGAGGGAGAGGGTTGTCTTGAACATGTGGTTGCTCGGACTTGGTCACAGCGATCTCACCACTGTCAATTAAGTCCTGGATCTTATGCTTAAGGGCTTAACAATCCTGAGTGTCGTGGCCTGGAGCTCTAGAGTGATAATCACACTTCTTGCTTGTGTTGAAGCCCTTTCCACTTAGATTAGCTGGTGGAAAGAGATGAGTGATTTTCTTCTGAGCTGTCAGAAGTTTGAAAATATTTTCAAGTGAATCCCCTAAGGGTGTGAACACTCTTGAACGTCTAACCTCTCCACTCTTTGGCAATGGAGGATTTGAAGACTGTGCTTGAAAAGGGGAATAGTTTCTCCTCTGAATTACCAATTTTTGATTACCTTTTTGTCCTTGCAGTATCAAGGAAAAATTCTCTTCTTTCTTCTTATGGACCCTTGATGAGTGGGATTTATACCCGCGAATCGAATCTTTTAATGCTTAAATAGTTGCTAGATCTTCGTAGGTTTTATATAGCTTTTATATGATTATGGTATTATTTTTCTTATCCGATGTGTTATAGGGCTAAATAGGTCTTTTCCAGCTTTCAGGGGGGCGAAACGGTCATTTTCCATACATTCGCGCCGTAGCGCCAATGCCAAGCTTTAAGCTCGCGCTGTAGCGCGACCCCCCAATCCATGTTGACATCATCCTGGCACTGTAGTGCCACAGTTCCTTCATGAACTCACACTGCAGTGCGACCTCCGATGTTTTTCATGCTGACGTGGTGCTGCAGCGCCACCCTAAACTTTACTCTTCGCGCTGCAGCGCGACCTCTGGTGTCCAGACAGTGAACAGCTAGGTTTGACCTAGCTACAAGGAGGGACTGAGATATATATGCAGTGCGAGCCTCTAAACATATCATCTATTAGAATAGGATAGATATCTCCCCCTCTAGGATAGTTTTAGTTTCTCTTCTTTGTAATTTCTTCTCCATATCTTAGGTAATGTCTATAAATATAGAGTAGGTAGATTAGGGAGAAGTTTGGGATTTCCTTGGAGCAACAAGAGCAGTGAGCAATACGGATTAGAAAGCTTGAAAGGATTGGAATTCGTGGAAACTGAAGAGCTTTGACAGAGTTTATTCTTATCCATTTATTTCCTCTGATTTTGTAATCCATAAATGTTGTCTTTATTGCTACTTATATTTTGTTCAAGAGCTATGAACTAAGTATTGGCTTGAAGGTTATAATGGAACCCTTTGTTATTTAAATTGAATGTTTTATCTCTTTGGTTGGCACCATATGGTTTGGTTTAATATATTCATTCTTAATGATTCTCGTTAAGACATTAGTGATGATTTTGGTAATCTATATGATATTGAAAGAAGGATTGTAGATTTACACCTAAATATATTAGCATGTGATTATGGGTTGTCGATTTGTTTCGACTGCATAAGTTGTGTGTAGAATAGACATATATATGTGCACCACGTGTGACCTATGTCGACATCGAGATTTTTATTTGTCTCTCTTCCGTTCTTGTCTTTTGGTGTTCTCATGTTAGGTGAGATTTGTTTGAAACAATAAGTTGTGAAAAGGTCCGACATGTACATGTCGACGAGCAGACTGTAAGAGTTGCCAGTTGGTTTTTTAAATGGTTGTACCAACACAATCAAGAAAATATTTGCACATTGACCTAGAAATGTGACACTGCTTGACGGGCCTTTGAAACCGAGATTCGTTAGGGTCCGAGGACTTGGTTATGCGGAGGGAAGGTGTTAGGCACCCCTGACATCCATGTTGCCATGGTGACCGCCAATTTTCAATTAAATTATTATATGAATGAGTGTGTGAGTGTGGATCAATGTGCAATTAGCTGGAAGTAGTGTTATGCCTCGTTCGCACCTATATAAAAAGGGTTTGAATTTCTGTATAAAAATTCAGTTTTAACAAGATATAGCAATGATGTTTTGTAAAAAGAGATTTTTTCAAACCCTTATGTTCAATAGTAATTGAGGCCTTTGATACTTCCATTTTTTAATTAAATGTTCGGCTTGATTGCTTTTATTATCGAGATGTGAAGCATCTTTGAGAAAATAATATACATAGCAATGCCGAACTCCTTATGGGCATGAGAGCCGTCTAAAGAAATTCAAACACCGTGAATAATTTACAAGCTGGTTACAAGTGAAAATGTCCATCACAGGAACCGAATCTATATTATAAAACTGAATCTGTGATCACATGATTCCTAGGCTTATATGACGCAATTTATATGAAAGCTGTAATCAGTTATATATATATATATATATATATATATATATATATATATATATATATATATATATATATATATGTAAATGATCAGCCACCACGAAGCACCTCCATGGGGGATCAAAAATGTAAATAAAGCAATAAAGTGATCAACCGCCTCGAAGTAAACTCTAGGCGGGACAAAACGTAAAGAAAGCAATAAAAGACTACGAAGTAAACTCCAGGCCTGACAAAAATATAAATATATATATATAAAAGTTGTAAACGCACCGGATGTAAAATCCAGGCTCATCGAACAGAGTTCGACAACAATTTATATATATATATATATATATATATATATATATATATATATGTATATATAAGTAGTAAATACTTCGGATGTAAAATCCAGGCTCATCGAACAAAGTTCGAGAACATTTTATATAAAAGTATATATATAAAAGTAATAAACACTCCGTATGTAAAATCCAGGCTCAATCGAGGCATAACTCGATAATGTTAGTGATATATATATATATATATATATATATATATATATATATATATATACAAATGAAATGAAAAGCCACAGACTGAAGTCCGGGCATACACACGCTACACGACTCTCAACGTGAAGAACAGTGTTTGTTCTATAGTGAAGAAAGGCTTAAGAAAATAAGAAGGCTTATAGTGGACTGCCAAAGAAGACTTCAATATCTTTAAATGGATGAACACTCGGCTCCCGTCGGTAAAATATAGCAAAGTATAAGCTCACAAGTGTTTAGAAATGAGAAAGCACTTAGTTTTCCGTTCTTTCAATTTTTTTTTTCTATCATGGCATTGGTTGAATTCAGCCTATTGTTGAGATGACATATTGTCTTGCTTTTTCCAAATGGGGGGACTGTAGTTTGGTCTCCTAGATTGCCCATGTACAGCAAGGGTTACATCTTCATTGCCTTTATCGGGTACCCCCTTTGGATCGCTCGCATACTTGCCATTCTGTACATGTTTGGCGACTTCTTCCAAGGCAGTGAAGTCTTTAATCTTTCCTGCCTTTAGGCCCATCTCTGCCATTTCGCCGTGTTTGATCATTTCCGAGAATGGCTTTCCTATGCCTGCTAGGATTCTCTCATAGTAAGGCGCCTCTTGAATGTCTATGAAATTCATCACCATTTCAGTTTATGTCATTGATGGAATGACTTGTACTGCCAGATGCCTCCACCTTTGGGCATATTCTCGGAAAGACTCAGTACTTTGCTTTTGGACTTTAGTCACTTGGTGTCGATCCGGTGCCATTTGTGACTGAAAACTGTACTGATTTAGAAAGGTGTGGGCCAATTCTTTCCAGTTGTGGATTTTGGCATTTTCAAGTCGGGCATACCAGGCTTTAGCCTCTCCAGTGAGACTTTTTTGAAAAAGTCACATTTTGAGGCTTTCATCTTCAGCATAAGACCTTAGTTCGCCACTTTATACTTTTAAGTGGGTATAGGGATCGCCTGCCCCATTGTACTTTTTAAACTCTGGGATTTTGAATTTGTCAGGATTCCGATCGAGCCCCTGGGAATATGCAGAGATTTGAATAGGTGACACTTCCATAGTTTCCAGTCCCTTTGATAGAACGGATGGTCTCTTCCATTTAAAGGACTTTCTTTTTGATATCACCGGTGTCTAGATCTTCCTTGAGATGGGTGGTATCATGGATTTTGTTGGTTTCTTTATTGGAATGAGGTTCAGGTATCTAGGTTTCCATCTTTTTGATAATACCCTGACTACCCCCTGGTGTGAATGACTCTAGTTGAGTAGGCATTGTCTGGCCCCGAGTGTTTTTACTTTGTTCTTTTAGAAAGACAGCCAATTCTGCTATTTGATTCATTAATCCTTCGAACTCCTTGCAGGAAACAGGAGTAGGATCAGGATGGGCACTTGTAGTCATGTCAGACGGTGGGCTTAGTGCCTTTTTGGATTTTGAACGGGCAACGGGACCAATTGTTTCCCTACAAAAAGACTTATGTAGTTTAGTCTTAGTGAATGTAGGAATATTACATGCTACTTAATGTGTCCATTTAGGAGTATTATCTTGCGAAACGGATGTCAGTTGACCAGATAGCATGGCAAGTTTTGATATGAAAGGGAATGCATGTACACATATTCCTTTATATTTTCCATTACATTGAGATTGACATGGAAATGAAATTACAAGTAATTAAAATTACAAGTAATTAAAATTACAAGTAATTACAATGGGAAGGTATGAAGAGACTTCCCTCCACGTTTAGTTTATCAGAGGATGACCTATCTTAGGCTACTATCGCGGCTTTTTGGCATGAAGGTTCCTAAATCATCGCAATTTAATCGACGGGAAGTTAATCCGGTCTTTCAACTGGAGCAAATCTAGGTGGTGCATTTCCTGAGCCTCGTTGGGATTAGTCTCCCTACGAGTTCAGTAATCAAACACCGACAGGATAGCCTTCTGATGGAGGAACCACACAACATACATACAACGTGTCTTACCGTGTGAAAATGATGGCATGTGCGAAGCACTAATATCATAAGCAGATATAGTGTAAAACATTAAATATAGTACGTAAATGCATTCATACACATCCATCAAATGCAAATGCAACATCCACACACAAGCATATAATAATTTTAAAAAGCTTGTAATAGCGGCTTAAGTCCTCTTACTGGATGTCCTCAGCAGAGTCGCCACTTGTCGACGTCAGGATTTTTATTTGTCTCTCTTCTGTTCTTGTCTTTTGGTGTTCTCATGTTAGGTGAGATTTGTTTGAAAAAACAAGTTGTGAAAAGGTCCGACATGTACATGTCGACGAGCGGACTGTAAGAGTCGCTAGTTGGTTTTTTAAATGGTTGTACCAACACAACCGAGAAAAGATTTACACATTGACCCAGTGATGTGACATTGCTTGATGGATTTGTGAAACTGAGATTCGTTAGGGTCCGGGGACTTGGTTATGTGGAGGGAAGGTGTTAGGCACCCCCCGACATCCGTGTTGCCACGGTGACCACCACTTTTCAATTAATTAAACTGTTATATGAATGTGTGTGTGTGTGTGTGTGTGGATCAATGTGCAATTAGCTGGAACTAGTGATATGCCTCGTTCGCACCTATATACAAAGGGTTTGAATTTCTGTATAAAAATTCAGTTTTAACAAGATATAGCAATGATGTTTTGTAAAAAGAGGTTTTTTTAAACCCTTATGCTCAATAGTAATTGAGGCCTTTGATACTTCCATTTTTTATTAAATGTTCGGCTTGATTGTTTTTATTATCGAGATGCGAAGCATCTTCGAGAAAATAATATACATAGTAGTGTCGAACTCCTTATGGGCGTGAGAGCCGTCTAAGGAAATTAAAACTGTGAATAATTTACAAGTTGGTTACAAGTAAAAATGTCCATCACGGGAACCGAATCTAGATTCAAAAAACTTAATCTGTGATCACATGATTCCTGGGCTTACATGATGCCGCAATTTATATGAAAGTTGTAAGAAGTTATATATATATATATATATATATATATATATATATATATATATATAAAAGATGTGACAACCCGGAAAATCGGATTGTCAAGAATTTAAGTTAATGAATTAGTTATTAATAAAATGAATTTTTATTAATACTATTCTGTTCTAAGTGTTTATTAATCGTTCTATAACCTAGAATGATTATTAATCGGGAGGATTCTGGCTACGAGCTAGATTGAACGAGTAAGAATTTTCAAGACGAAAATGAAATTTTTCCGGGAATAAAATATTTTTCGGGGAAAAAGACGAAATAGGCACTATTCACCCGTTTCTGCTCGGAGATTTATTTTGAAATTCCGAGAAGTTATAGATTACGTTTAATTCTGAGACGTTATGGAATATTCAATAATATTTCAGTTATGGCAAAAACGAAGTTTTCGCCTGCGGACTCAAAACCTAAGGGTTAGGGAAAGTGAGTTTCGAGAATGTTATGAGTATGTATAATAACTATGGTTATTATGCGTGAGAAATACGAGTATGATACGAGTTATTATACGAGTATATTACGAAGATTAGTACGACGTATAATACGAATATCGTACGAACAATATACGAAGAGAATACGAGCATACGAGAATGGAATGCGTAGAATACGATTAGTCTTAATGGACTTTGTGTTCATAGACTTTTGTAGAATCCAATTGGACTTGGATTATGTCAAGCCCAATGATTTGTGAAGTTAAGCCCAAGTTAGGCCCAAAAAGAATTAGGGTTAAGGCCCAAACCAAGAAAAGAAACCGCGGATCGAACTGATGGGTAAACGAATGGGTAAGAACCATTGGGGCAACCCATGGGGTGACCCATGGGCATGTGGGCCGGCCACTTGGCCACCAAGTAAGGTTGGTGGCCAAGTTAACTTGGTGGCTAAGTTGTTAAGGAGGTGTGAATAGTAAGGAGGTGGGGGCGAAATAACTATTTTGCCCTTAGCTTTGGTTTTCTATAAATAGAAACCTAGAATTTCATTTTCTAGGATTTTTGAAAATCCTACCTTGAGAGAGATAGAGAGAGCTTGGTTGGGAGAGAAGAGGAAGAGCATGATCATGAACGCTCGAATCAAAAGTGATCGTGAAATAGAAAAGCTAGCAAATCGCCGGCTTTGTCTAACGGAAGAGGAATAAAGAAGAACGATAATCTGAACCCTAGTTTCTTCTACTATTTTCTTTAAGTTTAATATGTTTAAAACATAACTTAATGAGAATAAGGAGTAAAAGATGTTAGTAATGATTTCATATGGTTGAAATCGTGAGAAAATAAGAAATGAGAAATAAGAAATTTATTTTATAAATTTCTTAAGCAAGTATAAGATTCGTGAGGATTTTGAGCGATCCGAATGAATATTATGAACGGGTAGGTGAATTAAGTAAGGAATGATGTTCTATAACATCAAATTCCAAGAAAAAGTGAAATCGTAATCCAAAATATCGATTAAAAATGAAGAACGCGAAGAACACGCGAAGAACACGAAGAACGTTGTTGATGGACAAATTTAAAACCATCGTAGTGTAATTGTTGTTGATGGACAAGTTTAAAACCATCGTGTATAAGTTAGTTGCTTCTTGCTTGGTTAGGAGTGTTAGAAACGTTCATGAAAAACGGATTTAAATTGAGCTATAACGAAGTTATGGCGAAATTTTGTAAAAGACGAATGAGAATTAGAAAGTAAGTAAATGAACCCGAATGTGTAGGGTTTCATAAGAATGTAAGAGAACGTATAAAACGTGAGTCGTGGACTCAAGAACGAACGAATTCCGAGTTCAGATGACCGAATTACGGACGAACGAACGAAGAACATTAAAAGCGTAAAATGAACGAAGGGTTAAGATTAAGTCAATTGAATGGCATGTTAACGGATTCAGAATGAAGTTCTATCCAAGGCATATTAAAGTATGTAAGATAAGGAAGAGAATGGCTTTGGAACGACCTCGTTCTGAGTTATAACGAAGAAGTTATGAGATCGTAAAGTAAGCATCTCAAACTTGAGAAGGGGCGCCGCAGCGCGAGCTCGACCATACACTTCTGGAGAGTGGCACCGCAGCGCGAGAGGAAAGGCAAGGCACGGTGCCGCAGTGCCAGTGCAGTGCAATACCCAGAAATGAGATTTTAACTGCTCAATTTCTCGGGGGATGTGCAAGAAAGAAGTATGAACATATAGTTCACATAATGTAGCACTTAGTCAAGTGTTTTAAACCTTTAGCAAAGGTTGAACGAAAAGATTAAACGAGAATAAAAGACAAATAATGTAGATGTGGTTTACGGAACCGATGTCCGGGGACCGTAGTCGCGATAAACGAATGTGAGGGATTGTTATGGTTGTGATTCCTTAGACGTTGGTTGACGATGTTAATGTATAACATTTTGATGTTATGACAGGGCATTGATAGATGAATGTAAAGCGTATAGACGCTATGAACGCAACGTTGTTGCGATGAATGATCAGTCTTAGCATACAGCGAACCGTATGGCTTTGACATTAAGAAAGAATAATGAACATGGGGTTCATGGGATGGATAATGATGAAAGTAATTGAAACCTTGAGTAAAGGTTGAATGAGAGATTAAAAGACGAACAAGTAAAACGTTGAATACGTAAACGATCCTTGTGAATTGTATTCGCGTTGGACGAACGTTCTAAGTATACCGTGGTTGTATGACATAGACGTTGACGAAGATAGTAAGTAAGATACGAATGGTATCAAGAAAGCCGTAGTGAACGGTAATAAGAGTAATGAAAGTCTGATATAAGTCAGATGAGAATGTTAGATTGAAATGTAAACGTTGAACACTTTAACCAGCGTAAGGGTTGAGTGTAAGCGAGTGTTAAACGGGCAGAACCTACACCCTGTGTATGGTTTAACCGTAATATAATGAAGAATGTTGATTAACCCTGAACGGTGAAGAAACTAAATTGAAGATAATAACGTATAACGTCAAGAAGCCGAGTTAAATAGTATAACTTGGACAATGTTCCGAGTTGAGGGAACCGGACGTTGTAAGATATGAATAAGTTCATATGAAATGTTTAACGCTATGGTCTCATAGTATTGACATTGAATGATCGTTCCGAGTATACAAAAGATTGTATGACTTGGACGATAAAGAATGAATCCTGAGGTATGGCATTTAGTTGCCAGAAAGCCATAAGGAATAAGAAATTGACTTAACGAACATTATAATTTAATGGTTCGGATAAGTTAAGGTAAGTTTGGTTGTAGTACAATCGTAACCTTTGATGGTTGACATATGGGAGCTGGGCTAAACAATTCCTTCAGAGAGCGAAGGTATATACAAAACTGGCAACCGATCTAACTCACTGTGTGGGAAGTGTAGATGAGACGGGAACTTGTTTGTTGGTTGTTTTTGGGAAACCACTCAGAGTACCATATGGACTACTAGCAGAAAAATGATGTGTGCTGAGTCCTAGAGAAGTATAAGAAGAAGATAAGAATGTGAATCATCAAAGATGATGAACGTGTTGAGTAAGACATCTCCGAATGTCATAAAGCCATAAGCTAGTAAAGAAAGTTAGTCGCGTAAACTTAAATTACAATAACGCGAACCTTAAGAAGTAAAGTTAAGTAAACCAATGCGTAAGTCAAGTATATGACTAATTGGTGTACTTGTTATTTCCTTATTTGTTATATATGGTTTTGGAATAAGCATTTCAGCGTAAACTGTAAGTTGTAGCTATGCGTAAGGCATGTTTCCTAACTTCATTCATATTTGAAATGAATGCTGGTTTCTAAAACTTCTCAGATGTTGAATTTGAGAGGTTCTGTCTATGTGTGAATGTGCGATATTTGTACAAGATGGTAGTATGTATGAGGCCTTGAGCCACAATGTGAGCACTTTGGTGTTTTTATGAGATGAACTATTTTGTGATCGAACTGTTCAATACAAGTATGTTCGGTTTATACATGAACCGTTATTGTTAAGTCTGTGCTATTGATTCTAGCCAGACCGATTGTGCATGAAAGAAAGTAGAGAATGAAAGTATTTCAAAGTGCATGTGACTAATGTTTTAAAATGATAGGAGTCATGACTATTCATATTATTCAAGCTGCTTCATAACCTTTGTTCGGTTATTGAAGTTCTGAAGAATGTTTACACTCTTGAAGTTGTTTGTTCAACTGTTATGACTTGCTGGGCAATTGAATGCTCACACTTGCTTTAAATAAAACATTTTCAGCGAACGATGTTAGAAAGAACTTAAGGATCCCGTAAAGATCAAGCTGAGCGGTATTCAGATGAAGTGCCATTCATTATATGAATGTGCGTGAAGAGCAAGTGAAGACTTGTGATATAGAATGATAGAATTAAACTATAGATTAGTTTAATGAACAGTTATGAATCCTTTGTGGCGGATGAAAGTCACTCGTGTAAGATGTAAAGAATAATGTAATTATCATTATTTGTAATGAAAGAGGTTTTGTGGTTATAGAACTTGGGATTTTAGAATATATGTTATTATATTTTAGTATATAATGATGTATGTTTGGAAGAAAATGGGATAGTGACGTACGGAATCCGGATGTGAAAATAGACCAGAGTTCGGGGCGTTACAGGTTGGTATCAGAGCTGATAGGTTATAAATCTTAGGTAAGAGTACCTAAGACTATAATCGTAGAGAGAATGATAAGAAGATCACCACGTGATCATAGTAAATCATAGTAACAGATGAGCTGTTAAACGATGAATGATTTATAGCTAATGCTATGAATGAATGGTACTACGAAGTAGTACGGGAAGAAGAACTCAGATTGAGTTGTAAAGGTTACTATACGAATTAAAGAAAATTTGTATTAAGTACAGAGGAAGTCAGAAGTTGTAAGATTTCAATTGAGGACTCATGTGATGACTGAGTTGTATGAACCTTTGTATGGGAAGAGGTTTGTGCTTGGTGTAACAACTGCTCAGTTTATTATAGTGATAATCATTGGAATTGGTCGCGTTATTAAGATGTATATGACGGGAAGGTGAATCTTTTCTCATGTGTATACTTGATAGATAGAGAAGGTTAAGGTAGGTGCAAGTCTTGAAACTCATACTTATGGTAAGTTTGTGACTCATAATAGTATGGTATGTTTTCGAATGTTTCAGCGAATGGACGCCAAAGGTCTGTCTGGATGTTCTTAAACTCATATTATTGTGGAAAGTTCCTGAACCCATAATGTGTGGTAAGTTGATGGACTGTACTAAGAAATAGGAATGTTTAGACTGAAAACGAAGTATTTTCAGTAGACTTAGCATTGAAGGTGCTAGAGAAGTTTAAGTATTGTCGCAGAAAGACAATGAAGGAAGATGGAGAATAGGATATTCCAAATCCTCTAGCTATGCTAGATTTCGAAGTTTATTCAAATCGTGCTGAATTGTACATTTTGAAAAAGAAAAGAATTGGTTCAACTTTTTGGAACCAATGGATTTTAAAAGAGCTATGCTTTTTATGTCTATGCCAATTGTTTCGGTTAGACAGAAATTGATTTAAAATATCAAAATGAATTTTATATCATCAGTGCATTTGATGCAAGAATGGTAAAAAGATGGAGTTGTTAATGCAATTAAACCTGATATGGAATTTGATCAGAGGATCAATAACCTGCTATGGTATGATGTATAATGACGAAGTCATAAACTGATGAAGTCCTCAACGTACTGTGAAGAGTACGGTATCACGATGTCATGAAACGTTTTGAAAAGAATTTAAAGAAATATTCGAGGTCAAGCGAGTTGACTAGACGAATGATTCAAGAAATATCCAAATTTTTTGGTACTAAGTCTGAGGTGAACATACCCTGAAATGGGGTTATACGTTAGGCTGATCACCTACGTATGGAAGAGGTAGTTTACCTTCTTTGTGATTGTAAACTTACCGTGTAAGAAAGGTTTACGGCGAGAGGCTGTTTAACCTTGTAAGAGTTCATGGTCAATTTGATCCCTCAGCAAAAGAATGAAATGTTTTAAAGGAATCTTTATATTCCTAGTTATTCCTTTCGCTTCATGATTCTTGATAGGTTATGGAGGTTAGGAATGATGGAAAGATAAGAACTTCTTTGAAGAGAAGTTGAGGGGAAGGGTAAGCTGAAATTTCGAGGACGAAATTCTTTGAAGGAGGGAAGAATGTGACAACCCGAAAAATCGGATTGTCAAGAATTTAAGTTAATGAATTAGTTATTAATAAAATGAATTTTTATTAATATTATTCTGTGCTAAGTGTTTATTAATCGTTCTATAACCTAGAATGATTATTAATCGGGAGGATTCTGGCTACGAGCTAGATTGAACGAGTAAGAATTTTCAAGACGAAAATGAAATCTTTTCGGGAATAAAATATTTTTCGGGGAAAAAGACGAAATAGGCACTATTCACCCGTTTCTGCTCGGAGATTTATTTTGAAATTTCGAGAAGTTATAGATTACGTTTAATTCTAAGACGTTATGGAATATTCAATAATATTTCAGTTATGGCAAAAATGAAGTTTTCGCCTGCGGACTCAAAACCTAAGGGTTAGGGAAAGTGAGTT
This sequence comes from Panax notoginseng, assembly GCA_016801055.1. Taxonomy (NCBI): domain Eukaryota; kingdom Viridiplantae; phylum Streptophyta; class Magnoliopsida; order Apiales; family Araliaceae; genus Panax; species Panax notoginseng. Next base: position 108,068,995 of record CM029014.1, read on the forward strand.
CCGAGAATGTTATGAGTATGTATAATAACTAGGGTTATTATGCGTGAGAAATACAAGTATGATACGAGTTATTATACGAGTATATTACGAAGATTAGTATGACGTATAATACGAATATCGTACGAACAATATACGAAGAGAATACGAGCATACGAGAATGGAATGCGTAGAATACGATTAGTCTTAATGGACTTTGTGTTCATAGACTTTTGTAGAATCCAATTGGACTTGGATTATGTCAAGCCCAATGATTTGTGAAGTTAAGCCCAAGTTAGGCCCAATAAGAATTAGGGTTAAGGCCCAAACCAAGAAAAGAAACAGCTGATCGAACCGATGGGTAAACGAATGGGTAAGAACCATTGGGGCAACCCATGGGGTGACCCATTGGCATGTGGGCCGGCCACTTGGCCACCAAGTAAGGTTGGTGGCCAAGTTAACTTGGTGGCTAAGTTGTTAAGGAGGTGTGAATAGTAAGGAGGTGGGGGCGAAATAACTATTTTGCCCTTAGCTTTGGTTTTCTATAAATAGAAACCTAGAATTTCATTTTCTAGGATTTTTGAAAATCCTACCTTGAGAGAGATAGAGAGTGCTCGGTTGGGAGAGAAGAGGAAGAGCATGATCATGAACGCTCGGATCAAAAGTGATCGTGAAATAGAAAAGCTAGCAAATCGCCGGCTTTGTCTAACTGAAGAGGAATAAAGAAGAACGGTAATCTGAACCCTAGTTTTTTCTACTATTTTCTTTAAGTTTAATATGTTTAAAACATAAATTAATGAGAATAAGGAGTAAAAGATGTTAGTAATGATTTCATATGGTTGAAATCATGAGAAAATAAGAAATGAGAAATAAGAAATTTAGTTTATAAATTTCTTAAGCAAGTATAAGATTCGTGAGGATTTTGAGCGATCCGAATGAATATTATAAACGAGTAGGTGAATTAAGTAAGGAATGGTGTTCTATAACATCAAATTCCATGAAAAAGTGAAATCGTAATCCAAAATATCGATTAAAAACGAAGAACGCGAAGAACACGCGAAGAACACGAAGAACGTTGTTGATGGACAAATTTAAAACCATCGTAGTGCAATTTTTGTTGATGGACAAGTTTAAAACCATCATGTATAAGTTAGTTGCTTCTTGCTTGGTTAGGAGCGTTAGAAACGTTCATGAAGAACAGATTTAAATTAAGCTATAACGAAGTTATGGCGAAATTTTGTAAAAGACGAACGAGAATTAGAAAGTTAGTAAATGAACCCGAATATGTAGGGTTTCATAAGAATGTAAGAGAACGTATAAAACGTGAGTCGTGGACTCAAGAACGAACGAATTCTGAGTTCGGATGACCGAATTACGGACGAACGAACGAAGAACGTTAAAAGCGTAAAATGAACGAAGGGTTAAGATTAAGCCAATTGAATGGTATGTTAACGGATTCATAATGCAGTTTTGTCTAAGGCACATTAAAGTACGTAAGATAAGGAAGAGAATGGCTTTGGAACGACCTCGTTCCGAGTTATAACGAAGAAGTTATGAGATCGTAAAGTAAGCATCTCAAACTTGACTTAACACTTAGAAAAAATTTCTAGGTTTTTATCTTGGCGCCGCAGCGCGAGAAGGGGTGCCGCAGCGCGAGCTCGGCCATACACTTCTGGAGAGTGGCGCCGCAGCACGAGAGGAAAGGCAAGGCACGGCGCCGCATCGCCAGTGCAGTGTAATACCCAGAAATGAGATTTTAACTGCTCAATTTCTCTGGGGATGTGCAAGAAAGAAGTATGAACATATAGTTCACGTAATGTAACACTTAGTCAAGTGTTTTAAACCTTTAGCAAAGGTTGAACGAAAAGATTAAACGAGAATAAAAGACAAAGAATGTAGATGCGGTTTACGGAACCGATGTCCGGGGACCGTAGTCGCGATAAACGAACGTGAGGGATTGCTATGGTTGTGATTCCTTAGACGTTGGTTGACGATGTTAATGTATAACATTTTGATGTTATGACAGGGCATTGAGAGATGAATGTAAAGCGTATAGACGCTATGAACGTAACGTTGTTGCGATGAATGATCAGTCTTAGCATACAGCGAACCGTATGGCTTTGACATTAAGAAAGAATAATGAACATGGGGTTCATGGGATGGATAATGATGAAAGTAATTGAAACCTTGAGTAAAGGTTGAATGAGAGATTAAAAGATGAACAAGTAAAACGTTGAATACGTAAACGATCCTTGTGAATTGTATTCGCGTTGGACGAACGTTCTAAGTATACCGTGGTTGTATGACATAGACGTTGACGAAGATAGTAAGTAAGATACGAATGGTATCAAGAAAGCCGTAGTGAACGGTAATAAGAGTAATGAAAGTCCGATATAAGTCAGATGAGAATGCTAGATTGAAATGTAAACGTTGAACACTTTAACCAGCGTAAGGGTTGAGTGTAAGCGAGTGTTAAACGGGCAGAACCTACACCCTGTGTATGGTTTAACCGTAATATAATGAAGAATGTTGATTAACCCTGAACGGTGAAGAAACTAAATTGAAGATAATAACGTATAACGTCAAGAAGCCGAGTTAAATAGTATAACTTGGACAATGTTCCGAGTTGAGGGAACCGGACGTTGTAAGATATGAATAAGTTCATATGAAATGTTTAACGCTATGGTCTCATAGTATTGACATTGAATGATCGTTCCGAGTATACAAAAGATTGTATGACTTAGACGATAAAGAATGAATCCTGAGGTATGGCATTTAGTTGCCAGAAAGCCATAAGGAATAAGAAATTGACTTAACGAACATTATAGTTTAATGGTTCGGATAAGTTAAGGTAAGTTTGGTTGTAGTACAATCGTAACCTTTGATGGTTGACATATGGGAGCTGGGCTAAACAATTCCTTCAGAGAGCGAAGGTATATACAAAACTGGCAACCGATCTAACTCACTGTGTGGGAAGTGTAGATGAGACGGGAACTTGTTTGTTGGTTGTTTTTGGGAAACCACTCAGAGTACCATATGGACTACTAGCAGAAAAATGATGTGTGCTGAGTCCTAGAGAAGTATAAGAAGAAGATAAGAATGTGAATCATCAAAGATGATGAACGTGTTGAGTAAGACATCTCCGAATGTCATAAAGCCATAAGCTAGTAAAGAAAGTTAGTCGCGTAAACTTAAATTACAATAACGCGAACCTTAAGAAGTAAAGTTAAGTAAACCAATGCGTAAGTCAAGTATATGACTAATTGGTGTACTTGTTATTTCCTTATTTGTTATATATGGTTTTGGAATAAGCATTTCAGCGTAAACTGTAAGTTGTAGCTATGCGTAAGGCATGTTTCCTAACTTCATTCATATTTGAAATGAATGCTGGTTTCTAAAACTTCTCAGATGTTGAATTTGAGAGGTTCTGTCTATGTGTGAATGTGCGATATTTGTACAAGATGGTAGTATGTATGAGGCCTTGAGCCACAATGTGAGCACTTCGGTGTTTTTATGAGATGAACTATTTTGTGATCGAACTGTTCAATACAAGTATGTTCGGTTTATACATGAACCGTTATTGTTAAGTCTGTGCTATTGATTCTAGCCAGACCGACTGTGCATGAAAGAAAGTAGAGAATGAAAGTATTTCAAAGTGCATGTGACTAATGTTTTAAAATGATAGGAGTCATGACTATTCATATTATTCAAGCTGCTTCATAACCTTTGTTCGGTTATTGAAGTTCTGAAGAATGTTTACACTCTTGAAGTTGTTTGTTCAACTGTTATGACTTGCTGGGCAATTGAATGCTCACACTTGCTTTAAATAAAACATTTTCAGCGAACGATGTTAGAAAGAACTTAAGGATCCCGTAAAGATCAAGCTGAGCGGTATTCAGATGAAGTGCCATTCATTATATGAATGTGCGTGAAGAGCAAGTGAAGACTTGTGATATAGAATGATAGAATTAAACTATAGACTAGTTTAATGAACAGTTATGAATCCTTTGTGGCGGATGAAAGTCACTCGTGTAAGATGTAAAGAATAATGTAATTATCATTATTTGTAATGAAAGAGGTTTTGTGGTTATAGAACTTGGGATTTTAGAATATATGTTATTATATTTTAGTATATAATGATGTATGTTTGGAAGAAAATGGGATAGTGACGTACGGAATCCGGATGTGAAAATAGACCAGAGTTCGGGGCGTTACAAGTTGGTATCAGAGCTGATAGGTTATAAATCTTAGGTAAGAGTACCTAAGACTATAATCGTAGAGAGAATGATAAGAAGATCACCACGTGATCATAGTAAATCATAGTAACAGATGAGCTGTTAAACGATGAATGATTTATAGCTAATGCTATGAATGAATGGTACTACGAAGTAGTACGGGAAGAAGAACTCAGATTGAGTTGTAAAGGTTACTATACGAATTAAAGAAAATTTGTATTAAGTACAGAGGAAGTCAGAAGTTGTAAGATTTCAATTGAGGACTCATGTGATGACTGAGTTGTATGAACCTTTGTATGGGAAGAGGTTTGTGCTTGGTGTAACAACTGCTCAGTTTATTATAGTGATAATCATTGGAATTGGTCGCATTATTAAGATGTATATGACGGGAAGGTGAATCTTTTCTCATGTGTATACTTGATAGATAGAGAAGGTTAAGGTAGGTGCAAGTCTTGAAACTCATACTTATGGTAAGTTTGTGACTCATAATAGTATGGTATGTTTTCGAATGTTTCAGCGAATGGACGCCAAAGGTCTGTCTGGATGTTCTTAAACTCATATTATTGTGGAAAGTTCCTGAACCCATAATGTGTGGTAAGTTGATGGACTGTACTAAGAAATAGGAATGTTTAGACTGAAAACGAAGTATTTTCAGTAGACTTAGCATTGAAGGTGCTAGAGAAGTTTAAGTATTGTCGCAGAAAGACAATGAAGGAAGATGGAGAATAGGATATTCCAAATCCTCTAGCTATGCTAGATTTCGAAGTTTATTCAAATCGTGCTGAATTGTACATTTTGAAAAAGAAAAGAATTGGTTCAACTTTTTGGAACCAATGGATTTTAAAAGAGCTATGCTTTTTATGTCTATGCCAATTGTTTCGGTTAGACAGAAATTGATTTAAAATATCAAAATAAATTTTATATCATCAATGCATTTGATGCAAGGATGGTAAAAAGATGGAGTTGTTAATGCAATTAAACCTGATATGGAATTTGATCAGAGGATCAATAACCTGCTATGGTATGATGTATAATGATGAAGTCATAAACTGATGAAGTCCTCAACGTACTGTGAAGAGTACGGTATCACGATGTCATGAAACGTTTTGAAAAGAATTTAAAGAAATAGTCGAGGTCAAGCGAGTTGACTAGACGAATGATTCAAGAAATATCCAAATTTTTTGGTACTAAGTCTGAGGTGAACATACCCTGAAATGGGGTTATACGTTAGGCTGATCACCTACGTATGGAAGAGGTAGTTTACCTTCTTTGTGATTGTAAACTTACCGTGTAAGAAAGGTTTACGGCGAGAGGCTGTTTAACCTTGTAAGAGTTCATGGTCAATTTGATCCCTCAGCAAAAGAATGAAATGTTTTAAAGGAATCTTTATATTCCTAGTTATTCCTTTCGCTTCATGATTCTTGATAGGTTATGGAGGTTAGGAATGATGGAAAGATAAGAACTTCTTTGAAGAGAAGTTGAGGGGAAGGGTAAGCTGAAATTTCGAGGACGAAATTCTTTGAAGGAGGGAAGAATGTGACAACCCGGAAAATCAGATTGTCAAGAATTTAAGTTAATGAATTAGTTATTAATAAAATGAATTTTTATTAATATTATTCTGTGCTAAGTGTTTATTAATCGTTCTATAACCTAGAATGATTATTAATCGGGAGGATTCTGGCTACGAGCTAGATTGAACGAGTAAGAATTTTCAAGACGAAAATGAAATCTTTTCGGGAATAAAATATTTTTCGGGGAAAAAGACGAAATAGGCACTATTCACCCGTTTCTGCTCGGAGATTTATTTTGAAATTTCGAGAAGTTATAGATTACGTTTAATTCTAAGACGTTATGGAATATTCAATAATATTTCAGTTATGGCAAAAATGAAGTTTTCGCCTGCGGACTCAAAACCTAAGGGTTAGGGAAAGTGAGTTCCGAGAATGTTATGAGTATGTATAATAACTAGGGTTATTATGCGTGAGAAATACAAGTATGATACGAGTTATTATACGAGTATATTACGAAGATTAGTATGACGTATAATACGAATATCGTACGAACAATATACGAAGAGAATACGAGCATACGAGAATGGAATGCGTAGAATACGATTAGTCTTAATGGACTTTGTGTTCATAGACTTTTGTAGAATCCAATTGGACTTGGATTATGTCAAGCCCAATGATTTGTGAAGTTAAGCCCAAGTTAGGCCCAATAAGAATTAGGGTTAAGGCCCAAACCAAGAAAAGAAACAGCTGATCGAACCGATGGGTAAACGAATGGGTAAGAACCATTGGGGCAACCCATGGGGTGACCCATTGGCATGTGGGCCGGCCACTTGGCCACCAAGTAAGGTTGGTGGCCAAGTTAACTTGGTGGCTAAGTTGTTAAGGAGGTGTGAATAGTAAGGAGGTGGGGGCGAAATAACTATTTTGCCCTTAGCTTTGGTTTTCTATAAATAGAAACCTAGAATTTCATTTTCTAGGATTTTTGAAAATCCTACCTTGAGAGAGATAGAGAGTGCTCGGTTGGGAGAGAAGAGGAAGAGCATGATCATGAACGCTCGGATCAAAAGTGATCGTGAAATAGAAAAGCTAGCAAATCGCCGGCTTTGTCTAACTGAAGAGGAATAAAGAAGAACGGTAATCTGAACCCTAGTTTTTTCTACTATTTTCTTTAAGTTTAATATGTTTAAAACATAAATTAATGAGAATAAGGAGTAAAAGATGTTAGTAATGATTTCATATGGTTGAAATCATGAGAAAATAAGAAATGAGAAATAAGAAATTTAGTTTATAAATTTCTTAAGCAAGTATAAGATTTGTGAGGATTTTGAGCGATCCGAATGAATATTATAAACGAGTAGGTGAATTAAGTAAGGAATGGTGTTCTATAACATCAAATTCCATGAAAAAGTGAAATCGTAATCCAAAATATCGATTAAAAACGAAGAACGCGAAGAACACGCGAAGAACACGAAGAACGTTGTTGATGGACAAATTTAAAACCATCGTAGTGCAATTTTTGTTGATGGACAAGTTTAAAACCATCATGTATAAGTTAGTTGCTTCTTGCTTGGTTAGGAGCGTTAGAAACGTTCATGAAGAACGGATTTAAATTAAGCTATAACGAAGTTATGGCGAAATTTTGTAAAAGACGAACGAGAATTAGAAAGTTAGTAAATGAACCCGAATATGTAGGGTTTCATAAGAATGTAAGAGAACGTATAAAACGTGAGTCGTGGACTCAAGAACGAACGAATTCTGAGTTCGGATGACCGAATTACGGACGAACGAACGAAGAACGTTAAAAGCGTAAAATGAACGAAGGGTTAAGATTAAGCCAATTGAATGGTATGTTAATGGATTCATAATGCAGTTTTGTCTAAGGCACATTAAAGTACGTAAGATAAGGAAGAGAATGGCTTTGGAACGACCTCGTTCCGAGTTATAACGAAGAAGTTATGAGATCGTAAAGTAAGCATCTCAAACTTGACTTAACACTTAGAAAAAATTTCTAGGTTTTTATCTTGGAGCCGCAGCGCGAGAAGGGGCGCCGCAGCGCGAGCTCGGCCATACACTTCTGGAGAGTGGCACCGCAGCACGAGAGGAAAGGCAAGGCACGGCGCCGCAGCGCCAGTGCAGTGTAATACCCAGAAATGAGATTTTAACTGCTCAATTTCTCTGGGGATGTGCAAGAAAGAAGTATGAACATATAGTTCACGTAATGTAACACTTAGTCAAGTGTTTTAAACCTTTAGCAAAGGTTGAACGAAAAGATTAAACGAGAATAAAAGACAAAGAATGTAGATGCGGTTTACGGAACCGATGTCCGGGGACCGTAGTCGCGATAAACGAACGTGAGGGATTGCTATGGTTGTGATTCCTTAGACGTTGGTTGACGATGTTAATGTATAACATTTTGATGTTATGACAGGGCATTGAGAGATGAATGTAAAGCGTATAGACGCTATGAACGCAACGTTGTTGCGATGAATGATCAGTCTTAGCATACAGCGAACCGTATGGCTTTGACATTAAGAAAGAATAATGAACATGGGGTTCATGGGATGGATAATGATGAAAGTAATTGAAACCTTGAGTAAAGGTTGAATGAGAGATTAAAAGACGAACAAGTAAAATGTTGAATACGTAAACGATCCTTGTGAATTGTATTCGCGTTGGACGAACGTTCTAAGTATACCGTGGTTGTATGACATAGACGTTGACGAAGATAGTAAGTAAGATATGAATGGTATCAAGAAAGCCATAGTGAACGGTAATAAGAGTAATGAAAGTCTGATATAAGTCGGATGAGAATGTTAGATTGAAATGTAAACATTGAACACTTTAACCAGCGTAAGGGTTGAGTGTAAGCGAGTGTTAAACGGGCAGAACCTACACCCTGTGTATGGTTTAACCGTAATATAATGAAGAATGTTGATTAACCCTGAACGGTGAAGAAACTAAATTGAAGATAATAACGTAAAACGTTAAGAAGCCGAGTTAATAAGTATAACTTGGACAATGTTCCGAGTTGAGGGAACCGGACGTTGTAAGATATGAATAAGTTCATATGAAATGTTTAACGCTATGGTCTCATAGTATTGATATTGAATGATCGTTCCGAGTATACAAAAGATTGTATGACTTAGACGATAAAGAATGAATCCTGAGGTATGGCATTTAGTTGCCAAAAAGCCATAAGGAATAAGAAGTTGACTTAACGAACATTATAGTTTAATGGTTTGGATAAGTTAAGGTAAGTTAGGTTGTAGTACAATCGTAACCTTTGATGGTTGACATATGGGAGCTGGGCTAAACAATTCCTTCAGAGAGCGAAGGTATATACAAAACTGGCAACCGATCTAACTCACTGTGTGGGAAGTGTAGATGAGACGGGAACTTGTTTGTTGGTTGTTTGTGGGAAACCACTCAGAGTACCATATGGACTACTAGCAGAAAAACGATGTGTGCTGAGTCCTAGAGAAGTATAAGAAGAAGATAAGAATGTGAATCATCAAAGATGATGAACGTGTTGAGTAAGACATCTCCGAATGTCATAAAGCCATAAGCTAGTAAAGAAAGTTAGTTGCGTAAACTTAAATTACAATAACGCAAACCTTAAGAAGTAAAGTTAAGTAAACCAATGCGTAAGTCAAGTATATGACTAATTGGTGTACTTGTTATTTCCTTATTTGTTATATATGGTTTTGGAATAAGCATTTCAGCGTAAACTGTAAGCTGTAGCTATGCGTAAGGCAAGTTTCCTAACTTCATTCATATTTTAAATGAATGCTAGTTTCTAAAACTTCTCAGATGTTGAATTTGAGAGGTTCTGTCTATGTGTGAATGTGCAATATTTGTACAAGATGGTAGTATGTATGAGGCCTTGAGCCACAATGTGAGCACTTCGGTGTTTTTATGAGATGAACTATTTTGTGATCGAACTGTTCAATACAAGTATGTTCGGTTTATACATGAACCGTTATTGTTAAGTCTGTGCTATTGATTCTAGCCAGACCGATTGTGCATGAAAGAAAGTAGAGAATGAAAGTATTTCAAAGTGCATGTGACTAATGTTTTAAAATGATAGGAGTCATGACTATTCATATTATTCAAGCTGCTTCATAACCTTTGTTCGGTTATTGAAGTTCTGAAGAATGTTTACACTCTTGAAGTTGTTTGTTCAACTGTTATGACTTGCTGGGCAATTGAATGCTCACACTTGCTTTAAATAAAACATTTTCAGCGAACGATGTTAGAAAGAACTTAAGGATCCCGTAAAGATCAAGCTGAGCGGTATTCAGATGAAGTGTCATTCATTATATGAATGTGTGTGAAGAGCAAGTGAAGACTTGTAATATAGAATGATAGAATTAAACTATAGACTAGTTTAATGAACAGTTATGAATCCTTTGTGGCGGATGAAAGTCACTCGTGTAAGATGTAAAGAATAATGTAATTATCATTATTTGTAATGAAAGAGGTTTTGTGGTTATAGAACTTGGGATTTTAGAATATATGTTATTATATTTTAGTATATAATGATGTATGTTTGGAAGAAAATGGGATAGTGACGTACGGAATCCGGATGTGAAAATAGACCGGATTTCGGGGCGTTACAAAAGCTATATATATATATATATATATATATATATATATATATATATATATATATATATATATATATATATATATATATATATATATATATATATATATATATATATATATAACGATCAACCACCACGAAGCACCTCCATGGGAGATCGGAATGTAAATAAAGCAATAAAGTGATCAACTGCCTCGAAGTAAACTCCACGCGGGACAAAATGTAAAGAAAGCAATAAAAGGCCACGAAGTAAACTCCAGGCCTGACATTAATGTAAATATATATATATATATATATATATATATAGAGGTAAACGCACCGGATGTAAAATCCAGGCTCATCTAACAGAGTTCGACAACAATATATATATATATATATATATATATATATATATATATATATATACAAAGTTCGAGAACAGTTTATATATAAATATATATATATAAAAGAAATAAACGCTCCGGATGTAAAATCCAGGCTCAATCGAGGCATAACTCGATAATGTTAGATATAAGATATATATATATATACAAAAGAAATAAAAGGCCACGGACCGAAGTCCGGGCAAACACACGCTACACGACTCTCAACGTGAAGAATAGTGTACGCACTGTAGTGAAGAAAGGCTTAAGAAAATAAGAAGGCTTACAATGGACTGCCAAAGAAGACTTCAATATCTTTAAATGGATGAACACTCGGCTCCCGCCGGTAAAATATAGCAAGGTATAAGCTCACAAGTGTTTAGAAATGAAAAAGCACTCAGTTTATAGTGTGTACAGAGCAAATTGGACAGGGCTTCCTCGCCTATTTCTATTCCAAAATGGCCACCCCAAGCCCTCTATTTATAGGGGGGGAGCCGCAGGTGTACCTGCGGTAGCAGCAATTGTACCTATAGCTGCCCCGAGCAATATGGGTCCCGTCGTCTAGAAGTACGTGCACTCGGACAACGCGTTGTTCGCTCGAACCTTCATAACTTTCAATACGGGAATCCGATGGAAGTGTGACATACCATTTCGGAAAGCTCTTTCTGAGGGCTATGCAATGACATATGATTTATCCTTTTTTGAATTCGGGAAGATAGGTCCATGATCGAAATGGCATTTTTGGGTTTCTGTCAGGCAGTCCGTTGAGCCATTTTGCATAGTTTGCGCTCGGAAGTTAGGATATGGTTCTTGTGGGACTTCTTTTGAAGCCATTTGAGTTTAAATGAGTTTATTTTATTTGAGTTGAAGTTGAGTTGGCACAATGACCATTTTGCCCCCCGGGGTTATTTACGGGTTTTGCGCAGTTGTAGTAATCTTTTCTCAGGGTTATCTCTGAGGTTGACCTGATGTTAACTTTGACTGTCCTCAGGGTTATCTCTGAGGTTGGCTTGAACTCATGGGGTTATCTTCAAGCTTTGAACCTAATTTTCCCAGGGTTATCTTTGGGGTTGGAAACTGATTTCCCGAGGTTATCTCTGGGGTTGGAAACTGGATCTCTTGGGGCTATTTTCGGGGTTGGAATTGATGTTGTGGTCCTCCATGGTTATCTCTGAAGTGTGGAAAAAATGCTTTTGTTCTTTTACATAGTTAGTAACAGGAAAACAAAATTTTGAGTGTCTACAACCTAATTGAGAACTTATGCTTAAATCCTTGTTATGGTTAATTCACATAAACATGTGTAGGAATACCTCCTAGCTTGGATGTTCTTTTCTATTCTATTCCCTATTAGGTGGATCTAGAGATGATATGTTTATGCATACCTCGACAGAGGTGTATGAGCACTTGTGTGTTCTCGGTCGACAAACTGTCATGACCATTAAGACCAAAGAGAGAAGGGTAGGAAGTTTGATAAAGCATAGCACACCAGGTGTTTGATAAAATGCATGTATGGGGTGAAGTTATGACCTTAGCTTGTAGCACCTTCGATACCATTCATTATCCAATTAACTGCTTTGATAATTAGATATAACTAGATTAATCACAATTCTATTAGTCTGTTGTTCGAATAAGACTTAAGCGATACAAAGTCAGTATTTGGTAAATATTAGTGATAGTTCCTCGTGGGTACGACACTTTCCTTATCACTGTATTACTTGTTAAACCGCGTATACTTGCACGTGTTTAGTGATCGGTTTTTCGACCAACAAATTTTTGGTGCCGCTGCCGGGGAACTATTATTCTAATATTGTCCAATATTGATTTCAATCAATTTAGTCTTAATTTGAACGTATATATATTTCTTTTATTTGTTTGATCTTCCTTTTTATTTTTAAGTTTACAGGTTATGGACGATCATTGTTATCAATGGCCTTATGAGAGGACGGCACAACAAAGCTCAGAATAAGGACTCGAGCAATTGCAAGTTTAAATTGCAAATCTCTTGAGATTTTCTGACAATCTTGAGTGTCAGTCCACTCAAACTGCCTACTGTCAGGAACAAGCTAACATTGAACTGATTTACGATCATCCAAACTGATAGGGTTATCCAAACTCTTGGGACTGCAGTTAAGAGCAATATCATGATCCGAATTACTCCTATCCGAATTAATTTGGAAATCAGTCTTCACTGCAATATATATAAGGTGACTCTCAACCCAATGAGAGTTTTTTTGAATACTCAACACGAGAAGAAGAAAAAAGGCTTGAAGAGCTCATCACCAACTTTATTGAGAGAAATGAGGTAATTCGAATGGCGAATCAAGATGCCTCATTGAAGAACCTCGAAAGGCAATTGGGACAACTCATCATTTCCATCACAAAGCCATCGCAAGGCAATCTACCAGTCAGAATTGATCTTAATGATGAAGAAGTAGAGCATTGCACGGTGGATACGCAAGGAGAAGGTGATGAGTCTCACACAGTTGTTGAGGGAGATGTCAAGGTGCAAATTAACCAACCTGTGGAGTCTAAAGTAGGAGAAGAGAGGATGAAGAGTGTTTATATTGTCAAGACCAATCAAAAGTTAGAAACCACGCTCACAATTGTGGAAACCCTAGAGGGCCCACTAGCGCATAAAGAACGCTTTCAGATTGATGAAAAAGGCGAATTAGTGGATAATTTCAGTGGTGAAAGATTCTTTGTGACAATGGGTGAAGAAAAGGGGGATGACCAATCATCCATGTCTACCATAAATTTAAAGGAGTTGACAAATAGGCGGCATGAAATGGTCATTTTCGCATATGAGCCTGACTGAATGGCAATGGTATAGTCAAGTCGACGACTTTAAAACAAGCGCTTAGTAGGGAGGCAACCCCATCTCAGTATCAATTTCTCTATTTTTCTTTACTTCTGTCTAGTTTACATTGTGTCTTTTCCTTTTAGTTGTTAACGTAGCTGCCAGTATGATTAGTTCTGCAATGTTTATTCTCCTATACATATTCATATTTTTATGACTATAGGAAAGAGGCAGCATGTTATTTTGTATGTGGTGTTGTATATATAGTGGTTAGGTGGTTTTTAATAGTGTATCTTTGCCTTTATAGTATACTATCTTATACATTGCTTGGTTTGTGTAGGAAAAACTCATATATAAGGCTGGCACTGCATCACCAACATATACAATGGAACTTGCGCCGCATCACCGTTCTCACAATCCCAATTCTCTACCTTGTGCTGCAGCGCTAAGTAACAATGGGGACCTTGCAGCGCAGCGCCACCAAAAATCCACTCATACTACATTCTCGCGCTGTAGCGCCAGCAAATTGCCTTATGCCTCGCGCCGCAGCGCCACAAGCGAGCCTAAGCTATTTTTTTCTCGCGCAGCAGCGTCCCTCAACAAAACAATACCCGCACCGCAGAGCCACAAAATGAGTTTTCATTTTTAAAAACACAATGAAACCAGTAGTTTTTCCCACTACTCCTCTTTTCTCTCGACATATCTTGGCAGCCCAAGTAACCCAACAGTCCCTCTTCTCCATAAAACCCCCACCCTCTACATAGCACGACCCCTCATTCATGACATCATTCATTACAAAATCAGACTAACCTCAAGTCAAGCATGAATCCAAAAGGAGATCAGAATCAAGCTAGGGTTTCCCACTCAAGGTAATTTGGGATTGCAGTCAATTTTTTTTTATGTTTTGGGATTTTTTATGTCCTTCGATTAATTGGCTTGGGAAAATTCTTGCCTACTTCTGATTGTTGGGCTAGTGTTATTATTGTTATGCACTTGGGCTTGAGGATTCAAATTAGTGCTAGAAAAATGGGTTTAAGGTAACGCATGACAAGTTTTTGGTTTATTGTCTGAGTAAGGTTTACTTGCACTTTGCTCCTGTTGTGGTATAATTAGGCTTGTGATTTGTTTAAAGGTGTTGCAGCCAGCTAATTAAGGATCTTGGCTGTTATTTTTTGGGATCTTTTGCCTTGTGGTATATTGTTGACTGCGACTTCTGACATGGCTCCAAAAAGGCAAAGACTTAGTGTCAGCGGTTCCTCGTCCGCATCACCATAGGCATGGGACAACACCAAAATTGTTAGCAAAGAGGCGTGGAAACGGTACAAGAACTCCTTTGACCAACAAAACTTGATTCCTGAGCGGGGATTGAGGCCTGATAAAATAAAGAATGGCGAGCTGGTGGCCATTATCCTGGGACACCAGTGGGTGCACTTCACAAAACCACCCAAGTCGGTCATCGTATCTGTGGTCCGTGAGTTATATACAAATGCCAGTCCCGAAGGTCCTGCTGTTGTTTAAGTCAAGCGGCGATCAGTGGCGTTTGGAAGCTAAGCCATCAATGCTCTATTTACGATGCCTAGCTATGAAGGCAGGGACTATATGGAGCCGGGACTTCGCAGCTATAACCTGAAAGATATTTTTAGGAGGCTCTACAAGCCTGGGACAACATGGAAGACAAATGACATGACGGGTGAGAAGACTAATTTTCCGCATTCTGCACTCAGTCACTATAGGAAGGCATGGTTCAGTTTTGTATGTGCCAATATGATCTTGACTCGTCACCTAAGTGACGTGACCAAGGATAGAGCGATCCTATTATTCGCCATTGTCACGGGTCTGGACGTGGATATCGGAGTTCTCATTCATGAGTCCATCCTGAAGGTAATCAAGAGTGCCACCTCTACGGGACTTCCACACCCATCCTCGATCACCCGATTGTGCAAAAGGGCAGGTATTCATTGGGGGCCAGAAGAGATAGCTTTGCCACCCATGCCAATCATCGACCATCAGGTCATCTCACACTTCAATGTATGGGACGGGGCGGCTTCACATATCAGAGGCAAAGGGTACGAGCCACCTACTGAGCCACCTCCTACATCAGAGGCCGAGCACTCGCAGCCACCAGACGCAGGCCCAACTTCATAAGGACTGTTGGTAGAGATTATGGCATCCTTCACCCTGCTACATCAGAACCAAGATGCTAATGCTCAGAGGTAGCAGAGGCACATAGTAGCTATTGCCCAGAGGCAGGACATTGTGATGTAGTATCAGGCTGAGCTGGTCAACACTATACAGAGCGTCTACACTGTGTATAGTGGCGAGTGTAAGACCCCAACTAATTATAAATAAAATCCAATTTCCTCTAATTATTATTTTAAATAATAGGGTGTTAATTTGATATAAAGCTTTGGTTATGGGTGAAATGTTCAAATTTTGTAAAATAAGCAAGTGGTTATAAAATATTCATTTTGTCGGGGAATATTCGTTTGGTCGTGAAATATTCTTGCTGTCGGGGAATATTTGTACGGCGACGCAGTCATTTGTGGGCCCCATAACGGAAAATGGTCGGAAGAAGAAAATGACAAGTTTGAGTTTTTATAAATAACGGCGTAGTAGTTATCGTTAACACTGTTAGAATACCCGGTGGTTAAAATACAGTAATACGCATGTGTGCACAGTAGCACACGGTATTGCATAGTATTATTGAATTATTGATCCTTACGTAAGAAGCTCAAAAATTGGTACAGTGATTACTGTTCAATATTTTATTTTATTGGTTCAATAATTGCTGCGTTGATATTTTATATTATTATTGTTTCAATAATTGTCACTACACAGTATCTCCATTATCAGATCAATAATTC
Source organism: Panax notoginseng (assembly GCA_016801055.1). Classification (NCBI taxonomy): domain Eukaryota; kingdom Viridiplantae; phylum Streptophyta; class Magnoliopsida; order Apiales; family Araliaceae; genus Panax; species Panax notoginseng. The sequence goes on from CM029014.1 coordinate 108,085,346, forward strand.
ATATTATTTGAATAATATTATTATATAGCATTATTGATAATGTCTAAGCAAGTTCTGTCTAAGGAGAGGTTTGGTCACCTAATTACGCGCCAATAAGGAGAAATCCTTATCGGAAAACCCCATCTTTCCTGGGAACGACCTGGTTGTCATAATTGTGACTATGTAATATTATTTGTGAATAATTAATTATTAATTTATATGATAAAGAAATATTTGTTTTTATGTGGATATAAATGAAGGATTTAATTTTGAGGTGTTTTATCAGTATTTTGTCGGAATGGAGGTTTTAAAATTCAAAACAGTGTTCTTAAAGCTCTATTGAGTGAATTATAATTTAATCCGACCGTTAGATCGTTGTGATTTTTAGATATATTATACATATATAAGTTGAGTATATGTCCACAAATTTTGAACCATTAAAAACTAACGTATGATTTGTTATGAATTTTATGAGGTATTAAAAATCATCCGTTTGTGGATTTCGGATATTCTCGGTTTGGAATTTAGAAAAACTTAAAGCTACAAAGTTATAGAGAATTCGATTTCGTGTGGAATGGACAAGAGATTCAAATTTTTATGATAAAAGGTTTATTTTATATGAATTATTAAAGTTACTGATTATTTAAAATATTTTAGAAATTTCTAGAATTGGTGGACCCCACTTTTGGTTGGTGAGAAATGTGTTAAAAATTTATTTCAAAAGTGGTGGGGGGAATAGTAGCAGGTAAAGCCATCGGTAGCAGGTTAAGTCTGCTTCGGCATTCTAACAATTTCCTATAAATAGGGTGCTGAGTTAGAATTGAAAATCACACCAGAAACAAGTTTTATCTCCATATATATATATATATATATATATATATATATATATATATATATATATATATATATATATATATATATATATATCGAGCGTATTTTGTGAGTATTTAGATACTTTGAGAGTTACTATTCAGTGCAAGTTTCTTTCAGCGTCATATCCGATATTCCGGTCAGAAATACTGTATTTTGAGGTAAGGGATGTTATTTTTTCATAAATGATATTATTTCTTTCAATATCATTATGCCGAAATATTGGTCTGAACTTTTTATTAAATTTGGAACTTTTTGTGTCGGGGTTACTATTCACGTATACGGCACTATTCACGTATACGGTCTATTCACGAATACGGCACTATGCACCAAAAAATGAAATTTTCTCTTCTTTGTCCCAGATGTCTATTATGGTTACTATCTTTGATTGTATCCATGTTTTGATCGTCATTCTTGAATTTTTCTCCATTATATTTTATTATGGAGTATTTTTAAACTTGAATATCTAAAGCACGAATCTCTAAACTTTGTCCTTTTATCGTACGGGATTCGTTCTCTAAAATGTTTTTCATCATCCTCAGTGATTAATGGTGATGCTTGATGAATATCTTTAGCCTGTAGTGCAAAGATGAATGATTACCTGATGAATATCTTTGGCCCGTAGTGCAAAGATGAACAGGTGTTGAGATGAACATGACCAATTGGTGATACAAATGAATATCTTTGGCCCGTAGTGCAAAGATGAATATTTGGTTCAAGATGTATATTGATTGATGTTACAGGGATAAAATATTGATGATGGACTTTTAAATTCATAGATGATAGTAGATTTCATTCTCTACTTAACTCTTCTAATGAATTATTGTTTCCACTGCAGTTGTTGATCTAAAACTTGTTGTTTATTATATTCTATCAGATTTTTCCCTGTTGAAAACTAATGATAATTTGGTGTATATTATCTTAATAATAATATTCTTTACTGGGCTAGTTGAGCTCACCCTTTTCCTTTTTTTTCATTTTTCTTCTCAGGAGGTGAGAATATAACAGGAACTAGTCGGGGTATGGAGTGATGGTTCTAGAAAGTTTTTTTAGCTGTCCTCACTATTTTTATAAAATAGTGTATCAATAATTATAATGAGGACTCCTTTTGAGTTTTAATACTGTCTATTAGACAATATTTGTATTTAAACTCACAGTTTATGTGTTGTCGTATTTTGCACGACAATTATAGTACTGAAGTTGTATTTATTTCTGTACCATGTATTTGGTGACTCAGAATGGGTGATGTATACCTATTTTGGGGGTGTTACAGTTGGTATCAAAGCTTAGGGATTTGGTCTCTGGCGGAGATCGGGGAATAGAACTAGGAGGGGAGAGACGAGTAAATTCTTCGCTAGTGTGTCCTTCCTAAGCTTATTTGTTGGTCGGTCATAATATAGGGATATTATGTGATATGTTAATTTGTTTAAATAACCCTTGCTTTATGACAGTATTTAAGAATGGCAGCTGAGAACGTTAACAATGGAGTAAATGAGACCGTGGAGACACCTTTAGCCACAACCCAAGAGAACGTGCAACAGGAAGGCAATATTTCTCCTGTAAACAACACTACCGAACAAATGATGAATGATGGGTTGTTTAGAAGCTTTTTACTGTTTGTGCAAAATCAGACGAGGGAGACTCGTGTACAAAATATGGGTGGAAATGATAGCAACGCGCAGTTTGTCACAGCTAAACAGTTTAAAGAGTTGGGACCACCAGAATTCTGGGAAAAGCCGGATCCGATTAAGGCGGAAACGTGGGTCAAGCTAATTACCAAGATATTCGATGACTTGGGATGCACGGAAGAACAGAAGGTTCTATTCGCCACCTTTATGTTCCGTGGTGAGGCAGATTACTGGTGGGAATCTATGAAGCGTACCCAGCCTGCCGCACTCAGCATATCTTGGGAAACGTTTCAAAAGCTGTTCAATGATAAGTACTTTTCTGAAAGTATTCGTCATATGAAGGAGGTAGAGTTTATCAGACTAGAACAAAATAACATGACTGTGTCTCAGTACGAGGCGAAGTTCACAGAATTATCCAGGTTTGCACCTCATTTGGTAGAGAATGAGGAACGAATGACACGGATGTTTCTGAGAGGTCTAAAACTCGAGATTCGACAATATCTTATCTCTCATAAATTTTCTTTATATTCAGATGTTGTAAACATGGCTCAATTATTAGAGCGAGATAATGAGTATGTTCAACCGAGGGACCACAACCAGGGTCATACCGGTGACAGCAGTCATCGGAGCGATGAGAACCAGCGCGGAGAGAAAAATATAGACAAAAGCGGTAACCACTCGGGTGGTAATCGTGGCCGTGATAACAGGAGAGGTGAGTCAAGTGGAAATTTCAAAAAGAGGAGATTCAACAATGATGGTAAGACATCAGCAGCAGCACCAGCACCAACAACAAATTCTAAGGGAGGAGAACAACCGCCAGTTAGATGTTACAGATGCGGAGAGGAGGGACACATAAGTCCAAACTATTCACAGCCTTCCATGGTGTGTTTCAATTGTGGAAAAGACGGTCATATAGCCCGATTTTGTCCGGTAGCAAAGTCAAGTCCAACTAGGACGGCGGCACCAAAGGCAACTATGGACCAAACAAAGTCAGTGGTTCAAGGGAGGGCGTTTCTCGTGACTTGCCAAAACGCGAGAAACCCGAACGAGGTGATCACGGGTAAGCTAATCTTAAACTCTTGCGAAGTCTATACCTTATTTGATATCGGTTCTACCCATTCTTTTATTTCTCCTACTTGCGCTCAACGTTTAAACTTGACTCCGAAAAAATTAGACTTTGACTTATCTGTGGAGACTCCGTTAGGAGAAACTTTTATTACATCCACTATTTATAAATCTTGTTTGATCCAAGTTGGCACCATCACATTACCTATTGATCTTATTTCTTTAAAGATACTTACTTTTTATGTGATTTTAGGGATTGATTGGTTAACTACTCATCATGCCAAAATTGATTGTTTTTGTAAGGTTGTTAGTTTTCATATTCCTAACCAACCTGTTATGTGAATTCAAGCAACTAAACCACTAAAATTAATTATTGTCATATCAAGCCATAAAGCTATTCGTTTATTAAAAAACGGATGTCAAGCTTTCTTAGCCCATGTCACGGACTTGAACAAAAATACGTCAGAGTTGAATAATATTTCTATTGTTACTAAATTTCCTGAAGAACTTCCCGGTCTACCTCCAGAACGTGAAGTTGAATTCTTTATTGACCTTGAACCTGGTACAAAGCCCATTTCTAAAACCCCATATCGAATGACTCCTATTGAACTTCAGGAGTTAAAAGTCCAACTACATGAATTGTTAGATATCGGTTTCATTCGTCCTAGTACATCTCCTTGGGGTGCTCCTATTTTATTCGTAAAGAAGAAAGACGGGAGTATGCGACTTTGTATCGACTATCGGGAATTGAACCATGTCACCATCAAGAATAGGTATCCGCTACCTCGCATTGATGACATGTTCGACCAGTTGCAAGAAGCATAATTCTTTTCAAAGATCGATCTTCGTTCTGGATATCATCAGCTGAAGATTAAAACTGAGGATATTCCGAAGACTGCCTTCAGAACTCGATACGGGCATTATGAATTCTTAGTCATGTCTTTTAGATTGACTAATGCTCCTGCTGCTTTCATGGATATGATGAACCGTGTATTCAAGAAATATTTGGATCAGTTCGTTGTTGTCTTTATTGATGACATCCTCATATATTCCAAAAGTCGTGAAGATCATGAGCACCATTTAAAGCTGGTACTCCAAAGGCTTCGCGATAACAAGCTATATGCCAAGCTGAAGAAATGTGAGTTCTAGCTTAAGGAAGTAACATTCCTTGGGCACGTGGTGTCAAAACATGGAGTATCTGTTGACCCAGCGAAGATTGAAGCCATACAAAGTTGGGAGCAACCGAAGTCGGTAACCGAAGTACGTAGTTTTCTGGGCTTAGCTGGTTATTATCAGAGATTTGTGGAAGGATTTTCTCGAATCTCTACTCCGTTAACTCAGCTGACTCGAAAAGATACAAAATTCGTATTGAGCGAGGAATGCGAGAAGAGTTTCCAAGAGCTTAAGAGGAGACTCATTTCGGCACCTATTCTGACAATACCATCTGCTTTGGATGGATTTGTTATCTACAGCGATGCTTCAAGCAAAGGGTTATGATTTGTTCTCATGCAACATGGAAAAGTCATAGCCTATGCCTCGCGATAACTCAAAGAATATAAGAGGAATTATCCTACTCATGATCTAGAGTTGGCAGCAGTCTTTTTCGCATTGAAAATCTGGACGCACTACCTGTATGGGGAGAAAGTGGAGATTTATACGGATCATAAAAGCCTCAAATATTTCTTCACCCAAAAGGAACCCAACATGTGGCAATGACGTTGGCTCGAGCTGTTGAAAGACTACGATCATATCATCCAATACCATCTTAGAAAAGCAAACGTAGTAGTTGACGCGTTGAGTAGAAGATTATATGCGGGTACAAGTGCGATATTGTCAACACAAAGGCCCATTTTGTATGACTTACAAAGGATGGACATAGAGGTAAAGGCTCCACGTACCCATGTGATGATATCAAATATACGAGTAGAACTGACTTTAATTGATAAAGTTAAAGCTACTTAAGCTACGGACCTGGAGCTAATGCGTATGAAGAAGAAAGTGCAGGAAGGTACTATTCCAGAAGCAAGAATCGATGAAGAAGGAATACTTTGAGTCCACTCCAGACTTTGTGTTCATAACGATTCTGACTTGAAGTATAGAATCATGATGGAGGCACACAACACACCGTTTGTAATCCATCTTGGGAGAACCAATATGAAGAGAGAGATCGCGAAGTTTATCTCGAGGTGTTTAACTTGTCAACGAGTAAAGGCGGAGCATCAAGTACCAAAGGGTCCATTACAACCACTTGAGATTTCGAAATGGAAGTGGAAACACATTACCATAGATTTCGTTACGGGTCTTCCCAAAGTTTCTCAAAGCATAGATGTGATTTGGGTTATTGTTGATAGATTAACCCAGTCTGCTCATTTTTTGCCTATACGGGAGACTTATTCCCTTGAACGTCTTGCTCGTATTTACGTGAATGAGATTGTGAGATTGCATGACATGCCAGTATCCATAGTTTCAGATCGTGACCCAAGATTCACTTCACAATTTTGGGTTAGCTTGCAGAAAGCTATGGGAACGGATTTATAATTCAGTTCAGCATACCATCCTCAAACGGACGGGCAATCAGAGAGGACTATTCAAACTCTTGAAAATTTATTAAGACTCTGTGTCTTAGATTTCAAAGGGAGTTGGGATAAGTACCTACCATTGGTAAAATTCTCCTACAACAATATTTATCAAGAAAGTATAGCCATGGCTCCATTCGAGGCGTTGTATAGAAGAAAATATCGTTCTCCAGTATGCTGGGACGAGGTGGGTGAAGCAACGTTGTTGAGACCAGAATTGGTACGTATGACTACAGAGAAAATCTAAATGATCCGACAACGTATACAAACGGCACAGGATCGACAAAAGAGTTATGCGGATCTTCATCGAAAGGACGTGGAATTTATTATTGGGGATCATGTATTGTTACGTATTGCTCCATGGAAGGGAGTTACAAGATTTGGGAAAAGAGAAAAGCTCAATCCAAGATTTATTGGTCCATTTGAGATTCTTGACCGAATAGGAAATGTGGCCTATAGACTCGCATTACCTCTAAGCATGTCTTGTGTTCATAATGTTTTTCATATATCTATGCTTCATAAATATGTGAAAGACCCAAACCACATTATTGAATTAGAACCAGATGAGATAGATGAAGATTTAATGTACAAGGAGGTACCTGTTAAGATCTTGGATAGGAAAGAGCATGTCATACGCACCAAGGTTATACCACAAGCTAAGGTTTTGTGGATGAACCATGCTATTGAGGAAATGACTTGGGAGTTGAAATCGAAAATGAAAGTGAGGTATCCTCACCTTTTCGAAACACTAGGTACGTACGTCAATTTTGAGGACGAAATTTCATAAGGAGGGGAGATTGTAAAATCCCAACTTATTATAAATAAAATCAAATTTCCTCTAATTATTATTTTAAATAATAGGGTGTTAATTTGATATAATACTTTGGTTATGGGTGAAATGTGCAAATTTTGCGAAATAAGCAAGTGGTTATAAAATATTTATTTTGTCGGGGAATATTCGTTTGGTCGTGGAATATTCTTGTTGTCGGAGAATATTTGTACCATGGCGCAGTCATTTGTGGGCTCCATAATAGAAAACGGTTGGATGAAGAAAACAATAAGTTTGAGTTTTTGTAAATAACGGCGTAGTAGTTACCGTTAATACTGTTGGAATACCCGATGGTTAAAATACAGTAATACGCGTGGGTGCACAGTAGCACACGGTATTGCATAGTATTGTTGAATTATTGATCCTTACGTAAGAAGCTCAATAATTGTTACAGTAATTACTGTTCAATATTTTATTTTATTGGTTCAATAATTGTTGCGTTGATATTTTATATTATTGTTGTTTCAATAATTGTCACTGCACAGTATCTCCATTATTAGATCAATAATTCATATTATTTGAATAATAGTATTAGATAGCGTTATTGACAATGTCTAAGGAAGTTCTGTCTAAGAAGAGGTTTGGTCACCTAATTGCGCGCCAGTAAGGAGAAATCCTTGTCAGAAAGTCCCCTCTTTCTTGGGAACGACCTAGTTGTCATAATTGTGATTTTGTAATATTATTGGTGAATAATTAATTATTAATTTATATGATAAGGAAATATTTGTTTTTATGTGGATATAAATGAAGGATTCAATTTTGAGGAGTTTTATCAGTATTTTATCGGAATGAAGGTTTTAAAAATCAAAATAGTGTTCTTAAAGCTCTATTGCGTGAGTTATAATTTTAATCCGACCGTTGGATCGTTGTGATTTTTGGATATGTTATACATATATAAGTTGAGTATATGTCCACAAATTTTGAACCGTTAAAAACTAACGTATGATTTGTTATGAATTTTATGAGGTATTGAAAATCATCCGTTTGTGGATTTCGGATATTCTCGGTTTGGAATTTAGAAAAACTTAAAGCTACAAAGTTATAGAGAATTCGATTTCGTGTGGAATGGACATGAGATTCAAATTTTTTTGATAAAAGTGCTATTTTATATGAATTATTGAAGTTACTGATTATTTAAAATATTTTAGAAATTTCTAGAATTAGTGGGCCCCACTTTTGGTTGGTGAGAAATGTGCTGAAATTTTATTTCAAAAGTGGTGGGCGATAATAGTAGCAGGTAAAGCCATCAGGTAGCAGATTAAGTCTACTTCGACGTTCTAACATTTTCCTATAAATAGGGTGATGAGTTAGAATTGAAAATCACACCAGAAACAAGTTTTCTCTCTTTATATATATATATTATCGAGCGTATTTTGTGAATATTTAGATACTTTGAGAGTTGTTATTCAGTGCAAGTTTCTTTCAGCGCCATATCCGATATTCCGGTCAGAAATACTGTATTTTGAGGTAAGGGATGTTATTTTTTCGTAAATGATATTATTTCTTTCAATGTCATTATACCGAAATATTGGTCTGAACTTTTTAGCAAATTTAGAACTTTTTGTGTCGGGGCTAGTATTCACGTATACGGCACTAATCACGTATACGACACTATTCATGAATACGACACTATTCACCAAAAAATGAAATTTTCTCTTCTTTGTCCCAGATGTCTATTATGGTTATTATCTTTGATTGTATCCATGTTTTGATCGTCACTCTTGAATTTTTCTCCATTATGTTTTATTATAGAGTATTTTTAAACTTGAATTATCTTAAGTACGAATCTCTAAAATTTGTCCTTTTATCGTACTGGATTCGTTCTCTAAAATCTTTCTCATCATCCTCAGCCCTTAATGGTGATACTTGATGAATATCTTTGGCCTGTAGTGTAAAGATGAATGATTACCTGATGAATATGTTTGGCCCGTAATGCAAAGATGAACAGGTGTTGAGATGAACATGACCAACTAGTGATACAAATGAATATCTTTGGCCCCTAGTGCAAAGATGAATATTTGATTCAAGATGTATATTGATTGATGTTACAGGGATAAAATATTGATGGACTTTTAAATTCATAGATGATAGTAGATTTCATTCTCTACTTAATTCTTCTAATGAATTATTATTTCCGCTGCAGTTGTTGATCTAAAACTTGTTGTCTATTATATTCTATCATATTTTTCCCTGTTGAAGACTAATGATAATTTGTTGTATATTATCTTAGTCATAATATTCTTTACTGGGCTAGTTGAGCTCACCCTTTTCTTTTTTTTCTATTTTTCTTCTCAGGAGGTGAGAATATAGCATGAACTAACCGGGGTATGGAGTGATGGTTCTAGAAAGTTGTTTTAGTTGTCCGTACTATTTTTTGTAAAATAGTGTAACAATAATTGTAATGAGGACTCCTTTTGAGTTTTAATACTGTCTATTAGATAATATTTATTTTTAAACTCGCAGTTTATGCGTTGTCGTATTTTGCACGACAATTGTAGTAATGAAGTTGTATTTGTTTCTGTACCATGTATTTGGCAACTCAAAATGGGTGATGTATACCTATTTTGGGGGCATCACAATGAGGTTCCTGATTTTACGCCATTCCAGTTCCCAGAGCCTCCTGTTTTCCCACCATACCCTCCACCATCACCGCCCGCCGAACATGAAGAGGACGATGCTGCTGCCGAGTGACCGATCTTTAGAGAAGCCCTCTTGTATTGATTGATATATGCTTAGAAATGAGGGCATTGCTCATCTTAAGTTTGGGGGTATTATTGTTCATTATCTGTTTATTCTGTCTACTGCCATGATAGGTTGCCATATCTTAGTATTTTGCACATGTTTAATCAGTATTGTAGTGCAGTCGTTTTGAACTGCGATTTTTATGTGCTTTATTAGCCTTTGGTTTATTATGTTTTAGATTAATATGGATGGATGCCATGAACAGTTTTTATTATTATGTATGGATGCTTTGATTATTATCAGCATGTTTGTTTGGTTTATAGCCATCTTTTTGGAACTTATACAGATTTGTATGCTTGTGCCATGTAAATAGCCTTTTTACCCTATTTTGAGCTGTTATTATGCAAGGGTTTTATATATATTATTAACTTTTGATTGTGGCTAATGACAAGAGCCAGTGATTATGGCTATTTCTTAGAGTCGTGTCAAGCATGTATGAACTAGGGGTTTGTCCAATCAATAAGTTGAGACTGTTATTGATCCGTCCTTCTTAGCATGCACCGACCAACTATTTTAACTAGTTATATTTCGATTTTAGTTTGCATGTTTATTGCTTTGAGAATATGTTCACTCTTTAAACTTTCATTTTTATAAGGTAATAAAAGACTTTGACGCCTACACAATTTAGAATCTTGGATTCTTGCATGTTGACAAATATAAAAAAATAAAGAATAAAAAGAAAAGAAGAATAAATATCGAAAGTCTTGCGGTGGGTCGAGATGGAGCGTGAAACGCACTCGCCCATAAACGCAGGACCGATGTTGAGATGGAAAATAAAATGCACTCGCTTAATAATCTTCAGAGTTCGTAAAGTCAAATTTAGCTTATGTTGGTTACGTGGCCTTTGTTGCTCGAGTTATTACATTCATAGGGGTGTTCTACACCTAGTGCCCTAAAGTCATCTGGCTTGGGAGTCATTGATCAAAAGCTCATTAATGGGTAGCTCTGAATAGCCTAAGGTAGTTAAGGATTGTCCGAGTCAGATTTTACTATCTTCATGCTAGAGCCTTTTGATCCTTTCCTGCATTTGCGTCTTATTCTTAATGCTTGTTGAATGTTTAAGTTACTGAGTGAGCATATTGGTATCTGCAATCGATTATATGAGCTTCTTTTGAGCTATGCTTAGTTAGGATGGTTGGTCTCCACACACACATAGAATGGATCGAATACAATCTTATGCTTGAAATGGATTCAACCCTTATTCATATCTGTGTTTTCCCTGTTCTCTGGGAGTAGCTATGATTGAGCTTAGAAGCCATGATGCTAGTATATAGTTTTATATTTCTTTCGCGTGTTGATTTACTATTGTTATTTTTGTGTTAGATAGTTTGGTTGAGGACAAGCAAAGACTTAAGTTTGGGGATATTTGATGAGTGGGATTTATACCCGCGAATCGGATCTTTTAATGCTTAAATAGTTGCTTGATGTGACGCTCCCAAAATAGGTCTACACAACCCATTCTGAGTCGCCAAATACATGGTACAGAAAACAACTACAACTTTATTATTACAATTATCGTGCAAAATACGATAACACATATGTTATGAGTTTAAATACAAATATTCTCTTTTAGACAATATCCAAACTCAAATCAGTCCTCATTACAATTATTGATATACTATTTTACAAAATAATGAGGACTGCTAAAACAACTGACTTAAAACATCACTCCACACCCCGACTAGTTCCTGCTATATTCTCGCCTCTTGAGAAGAAAAATAGAACAAAAAAGAAAAGGGTGAGCTCAACTAGCCCAGTAAAGAATATTATAACTAAGATAATGTAGAACAAATTATCGTTAGCCTTCATAAATCAAATAAAATATAATAGAAAACAAGTTTTAGATCAATATTCGCAGCAGAAATAACAATTCATTAGAAGAGTTAAGTAGATAATGAAGTCTACTATCTTCTATGATTTAAAAGTTCATCATCAATATTTTATCCATGTAACATCAATCAATATACATCCTGAATCAAATATTCATCTTTGCACTACAGGTCAAAGATATTCATTTGTATCATCACCAGTTGGTCAAGTTCATCACAACATCTGTCCATCTTTGCACCACGGGCCAAAGATATTCATCAAGTAATCATTCATCTTTGCACTACAGGCCAAAGATATTCAGTTATATCATCATTTAGGACGGAGGATGATGAAAAATATTTTTAAGAAACGAATCTACTGAGATTAAAGGACAAAGATTAGGGATTCATACTTTGGTTTATCCAAGTTCAAAAATACTCCATAATAATCAATTGTGGAGCCAAAATCAAGAATGAAGATCAAAACATGGATACAATCAAAGATAGTAACCATAATAGACAACTTGGACAAAGAAAAGAAAATTTAATTTTTTTGTGAATAGTGTCGTATACGTGAATAGTAACCCCGACACAAAAAGTAAGAATTTCATAAGAAAAATCATACTTCGTGAATAGTACCGTATTTGTGAATAGTGTCGTATACATGAATAGTGTTGTATACATAAATAGTAACCTCGACAAGAAAAGGTAAAATTTTCATAATAAAATTTATACCAATATTTCGGTATAATGATATTGAAAGAAATAACATCATTTACGAAGAAAATAACATCCCTTACCTTAAAAGAATAGTACTTCTGGCTGAAATATCAGATATAATGTTGAAGGAAACTTGCACTGAATAGAAACACTGAAAATGTCTAAATACTCACAAAAATACGTTCGATATTATAGAGAGAGAAAACTTCAGATTCTGGTGTGATTTTTAATTCTAACCTAAGCACCCTATTTATAGAAAAATGCTTAGAACGCCAAAGCAGACTAACCTGCTATCGGTGGCTTTCATCCATTGCTATTCACGCACACCACACTTGAAATTCAGCAATTTTTTCCACAACAACCAAAAGTGGGGTCCACCCTTATTTTTAATAAAACCATTTATTTCTGAAACTTCAATAATTCATAATAATTAGCTCTTTTATTAGAAAAATATGAACCTTATGTCAGTTCCATATAAAATTTAATTCTCTACAATTTTGTAGAAGAACATTTTTCCAAATTCCAAACAAAAAATGACTGAAATCCACATACGGATGATTTTTAATACATTCATTCCGACAAAATACTAATAAAACACCTCAACATTAATTTCTTCATTTATATTCACATAAAATAAATATTTCTTTATCATATAAATTAATGATTAATTATTCACAAATAATATTACAGAATCACAATAATGACAATCAGGTTGTCCCCAGATCATCGCAATTTACTCGATGGGAAATTAATCCGATCATTCAACTGGAGCGAATCTGGGTGGTGCCTTTCTTGAGCCTCGCGGAATTAGTCTCCCGACAAGTTCAGTAATCAAACACCGACGGGATAGCCTCCTGGTGGAAGGACCACACAACATACTTTCACATACATTGCGTCTCACTGTATGGAAATGATGACATATGTGAAGCACTAATATCACAAGAAGATATGGTGTGAAGCACTAAGTGAAACAAATAAAGCATTAGTACACATTCATTCAAATGTAAATGTAGTATTCATAAGTAAGCACACAAAGTTTTGTTTTGAAAAGATTGAATAGCGGCTTAAGCCCTCTTACTGGAGTCCCCAGCAGAGTCGGTATTTTTATTTGTCCCTTTCTATTCTTGTCTTTTGGTGTTCTCATGTTAGGTGCGATTTGTTTGAAAAACAAGTTTGAAAAGGTCTGACATGTATATGTCGACGATTTGACTGTAAGAGTCGCCAGTTGGTTATTTTTTAAATGGTTGCACCAACTCAATCGAAAAAGGGTTTGCACAAAGACCTAGCGATATGAAACTATTTAACTGGTCTGCAAAACCAAAATTTGTTAGGGTTCGGGGGCTTGATTAATCGGAGAGAAGGTGTTAGGCACCCCCGACTTTCGTGATAACACGGTTACTGCCACTTTTCATTTTAAAACTTTTATCTGCGTACGTGTGTGTGTGTGTGTGTTTATGTGTGTGTGCTAGGTCTATGTGCAGTTGTTTGGAAGTAGTGATATGCCTAGTTTGCACCTATATACAAAGGGTTTGACTTTTGTATAAAAGTTCAATTTTAACAAGATATAGCAGTGATGTTTTGTAAAACAAGTTTTTCAAATACTTATGCTCAATAGTAATTGAGACCTTTAATACTTCCATTTTATTATGTGTTCGGCTTGATTGCTTTTATTTTCGAGATGCGAGGCATCTTTGAGAAAATAAGACACATAGCAGTGCTGAACTCCTTATGGGCATGAATGTCATCTAAGGATATTCATACACCGTGAATAATTTACAAGCTGACTGCAGCTAAAAATGTCCATCACAGGAACCGAATCTAGATTCAGGAACTGAATCTGTGATCATATGAGGCTCACAAGAACAAGCAATATGTACAAAAGCCAAAACAAGAACTAGATTTGAATAAATCTAAACTATTTCAGCTTCATCGGTTCCAGTTTAGTCACCATGAACCGGTCAAAGTGAGAAATAGTCAGATTTAGGCAAATCTAACCCGCAGGCTAAATAACAGTTATATATATATATATACACAAGTATTTATGTGACGTCCCCAAAATAGGTATACATAACCCATTCTGATTCGCGAAATACTTGGTACAGAATTCAAATACAAACTTAATTATACAACTATCATGTAAAATACGACAAAACATAAGCTGAGAGATTTAACACGAATATTGTCTCGTAGACAATATCCAAACTCAGATGGAGTCCTCATTACAATTATTATCACACTATTTTATAAAATAGTGAGGACTACTACAGCCACTATCTCGGACCGTCACTCCATTTCCCGACTAGTCCCACTATGTTCTCATTTCATGAAGAGAACAATGAAAGCAAAGGGTGAGCTCAACTACCCCAGTAAAGAATATTATGAGTAAGATAATGCAGGATAAATTATCGTTAGCCTTCAATAGTGTAAAACTGATAGAATACAATAAATAACAAGTTCAACTGCAGTGGAACAAGCAATCCATTAGAAGAGTTAAGTAGAGCATGATATCTACTATCTTCTATGATTTAAAAGTTCATCATTAATATTTTATCGCTGTAACACAGCTCAATAAATAATCCACATCATCGAATTATCCACGCACTATGCGCCAAGGATATTCGTTAGTATCACATCCACGAATTATCCATTCACTACGGGCCAAGGATATTCGTTATTATCACCAATGATCATGATCATGCCAACAATTGTCCATCAATGCACTACGGGCCAATGAGGGCTTTTACCACATTATTTGTAACATTACAGGTCATGATTATACCGATACATAATTTCTGGTCATAATCAACAGTCCATCTATGCACTACGGGCCAAAGATGACTTTCATCACAATATAAGCATGAGGATGATGACAATGATATAAGAATTCAATTAAGTGAAAGCAAGGATAAATTTTAAAGATTTATAATTCAATTTATCATGAGTTTAAGAAAGTCCAAATTGTCAACATGAAACCAATGTCTAATAATTCCTGCAGTTGGGTTTTTAACTCCTGAAGTTCAATAGGAGTCATTCGATATAGGGTTTTGGAAATGGATTTTGTACTGGGTTCAAGGTCAATACAAAACTCGATTTCACGCTCTAGTGGTAGGCCATGAAGTTCTTCAGGGAATACGTCAGGAAATTCATTAACAATAAAAATATCATTCAAATCTGACGTGTTTTTGTTTAAATTTTTGACATGGGTTAAGAAAGCTTGACATCCGTTTTTCAATAAACGAATGGTTTTATGGCTTGATATGATAGTGATTGAATTTAGTGGTTTGGTTGCTTGAATTTGCATAATAGGTTGGTTAGGAATATGAAAGCTAACAACCGTACGAAAATTATCAATTTTAGCATGATGAGTAGTTAACCAATCAATCCCTAAAATCACATCAAATTCAAGAATTTTCAAAGAGATAAGATCAACAGGTAACGTGAGGGTACCGATTTGAATCAAACAAGATTTATAAATAGTGGATGTAATGAAGGTTTCTCCCAATGGAGTTTCAACAGATAAGTCAAAGTCTAATTTCTCTTGAGTTAAATTTAAACGTTGAGCGCAAGTAGGAGAAACAAAAGAATGGGTAGAACCGGTATCAAATAAGGTATAGACTTCGCAAGAGTTTATGATTAGCTTACCTGTGATAACTTCGTTCAGGTTCCTCGCTTTTTGGTAGGTCATGACAAACGCTCTCCCTTGAACTATAGGCTTTGACTTGTCTGGGACAGCCTTTGGTGTCTCCATCCCAGCTGGACTTGACTTCACTACATGACAAAATCGGGCTAGGTGACCTTCTCTTCTGTAATTGTTATACGCTTTGGGTTACTGCGTACAGTTTGGACTGATGTGTCCCTCCCCTCTGTATTTGTAGCATACGACCGGTGGTCGTTATCCTTCCTTGAAAATGGGTGCTAGTGCTGCTGTCTTTCCATCATTATTGAACCTTATCTTCTTGAAATTTCCACTTCTATTATCTTGGCCATGATTACCACCAAAGTGGTTACCATTTCTGGCATGTTGATTTCCTCCACGTTTGTTGTCACTGTTTCGATGACTGCTACCACTGGTATTATCATTTCGTCGGCTGCTATCTTTTGGTTGGGCTGAATCATTATCGCGCTCCAATAACTGAGCCATATTCACAACATCTGAATATAAACAAAGTTTGTGAGAAATGATGTATTGATGTATTTCGAGTTTCAAACCTCTTAGAAACATTCGCGTCATACGCTCCTCATTATCTGCCAAATGGGATGCAAACAGGGATAACTCTGCAAATTCAGCCTCGTACTGCGATACTGTCATATTATTTTACTCCAGCTTGATGAATTCTACCTCCTTCATATGACGAATACTTTCAGAAAAGTACTTGTCATTGAATAATTCTTGGAACTTCTCCCAAGACATCTTTAGTGTGGCAGGTTGAGTACGCTTTACAGATTTCCACCAATGATCTGCCTCTCCTCGCAACATGAAGGTGGCAAAGGGAACCTTTTTCTCCTCGGAGCATCCTAAGACATCAGATATCTTGGTGATCTACTTAATTCACGTCTCCGCCTTAAGTGGTTCTGGCTTTCCAAAAAACTCCGGTGGTCCCAGCTCCTTGAATTGCTTAGCGGTGACCATCCGTGAGTTGCCAGTGTTTTCACCTGTATTTTGGACAGGATTCTCTCTCGCCTGATGTTTCATGAATTGCAGAAAGCTTCTGAACACCCCGTCGTTCATCATTTGGTCGGTGTTGTTGTTTACCTGAGGATTATTGCCTTCATGATGCACATTATCCTGGTTATTGATCGGTGGTGACTCAACGGTCTCATGTGCTCTATTGCTTATCTCAATATTTTCAGATGTCATTTTCAAACACAGCCACAAACAAGGGTTAATTGACATGCCACATATTATCCCTATATTCTGATCGACTAATTAAATAACAAATAAACTTAGGCAGGTCATATTAGCAAAGAATTTACCCGTCTCTCCCCTCCTAGTTCTAGCCTCAAATCTCAGCCAGGGATCATATCCCTAAGCTTTGATACCAACTGTGACGCCCCCAAAATAGGTATACACAACCCATTCTGAGTCGCCAAATACATGGTGCAGAATTCAAATACAAACTTAATTATACAACTGTCATGTAAAATACAACAAAATATAAGCTGAGAGTTTTAACACGAATATTGTCTCATAGATAATATCCAAACTCAAATGGAGTCCTCATTATAATTATTATCACACTATTTTATAAAATAATGAAGACTACTACATCCACCATCTCGGACCGTCACTCCATTCCCCGACTAGTCCCGGCTATGTTCTCATTTCCTGAAGAGAACAATGAAAGCAAAGGGTGAGCTCAACTAGCCCAATAAAGAATATTATGACTAAGATAATGCAGAATAAATTATAGTTAGCCTTCAACAGTGTAAAACTGATAGAATACAATAAACAACAAGTTTAACTCCAGCGGAACAAGCAATCCATTAGAAGAGTCAAGTAGAGCATGATATCTACTATCTTCTATGATTTAAAAGTTCATCATCAATATTTTATCGTTGTAACACAGCTCAATAAATAATCCACATCATTGAATTATCCATGCACTACGGGCCAAATATATTCGTTAGTATCACATCCACGAATTATCTATGGACTACGGGCCAAGCACTAGTACAAAACAGTAAATAGACAATACTGAAATAATAACATTTTTATAAAAAACGTTGTGATATTTTTTTTTCACAATTTTTTTTAACAAAACGTTGTAGATGCATATGAAAAAACGTTATTTATTTATAAGGGTAATTTTTGATTTTAAATAAATAACGTTTTTTTAAAAAAACGTTATCTATGTCAAAAACACGGAGCTACCCAGAAAAAACTAAATCCCTTGAAAAATAAAACAAGGGAAGCGTGGACTGGACTCTCCCTCTTTCACGTTTTATCTTTATACCAGTTCACTACCCAGTTCTGCTGACCTACTGGGAAATACTCCCTCTCTCTCTCTCTCTATACTGTTCCGCCAAAACCCCTAACCTTTCGTTGCGTACTACTACTATACCGTCATCACCTTCTTCAGTTTGCTTGGGTTTTCAAGTTTAAAACTTTCCTCCGCAGTTCAGGTTTTCGATCGTCAAAAAGGTTAAATCTCTTCTTTTGATTATTATTACTCCTCTTTATTCACAAACCCATTTTCATCTTTCATTATGCCTCAGTTTTTAGGGTTTCATCAAAGTTTTCGATCACACGCTTTTAAAGGGATTTTTTGAGATTTTGAACCAGAAACGGGAAAAAAAATCACCTTCTGACTATGACTATGAATATGAAACGAATTACTTTTATATGCGACACATCATTTGGTGATAGTGTATCTGTTTTTGTGTAGAGACTCGGTTATTATTATCCATCGATGGGGGATGAAAAGGATGCCTTTTACGTTGTGAGGAAGGGGGACATTATGGGCGTTTACAAGAATTCAACTGATATTCAAACTCTCCTTGTATGTTCCTTAATCCCTTCTTCTTATATCTTCAATTTGTACATTTTCGTGCTACTGTACTTAGTAGGCTTCTAGTGCACTAAAGTAATTGATTTTTGTTAGCTCCTAATTGATCATGGTCACACTTCAGGGTTTAGTATATATAGACCAAACAATAGTAATATAAAAGGCTGTAGTATTATCTCAACTAGACTCCACAATTCCTTTTAATCTTACTAATTTGGAAGGCTGAAAATGAAGTTTATGTGGCAAGGAGATGAATAAAAAAGTAAAATTAGGTTAAAGTAAGAAAAAAATTACTTAAATCATTCTTGGAAAAGATTTCTGTAAATTAGTATGGTAATGCTTCAGATTATTACATATCTTCACTTACACTCTACTAATTCCCTCTTATTTTTAGATGTATGATCCTTCTATTACTGTGTTCAAAGGATATTCTCAGCGGAAGGATGCTGAGGAATACCTGAACTCACGTGGGCTTAAGAATGTGATTTGTTCAATTGGTGCCTCAAATGTGCAAGCTGATCTTTTTAGTCCACTTGTTGTTTGCCCATTTCAGATTCAATTGATGCATCTAAATTATAGGCAACTAGTTACCAATTCTTCTCCCATTCACACTAATTGGTTATCATGGAAGTGCATAATCTTGCTAAAGCTTATAACAGAAACTAGATCTTTTAGAATATGTTATTTATACATGTCAATATATATATATATATATATATATATATATATATATGTAAATTTCTTGATTCTATGCTTGTAATCATTTTATATTTTTGATGAAGTTCCTTAATTCTTGTTAAAATATAGAATAATTAGTTGAAAATGATGAAAAATCTTACCATGACTAACATGACTATATGGATTCTATATTCTGTGCTTCTTTTTAACTTTCATGCCCAAAGTGTTATACAAGAACTTTGTTGGTATCCAACATTGTTAAATATTTTTTGGTGGAATGAATGCCAAATTTTCACCTATATCTTGTTTTGTGTATTATGTTATGCATGGTTCTTTTCCTGATGCAACGAAGCTATGATAAGCACTAGATTCATGACATTTATGTCTTCTATTGTATGTTTATGTAGGGAGTGAGATGTATATGTTGTCAGAATTACATTTTCTTAACATATCTCCTGTACATCATTTATATCCACAAGTTATCCTACTTTTAATCAAATAAATTTGTCAATGCTAAAAATTTGACCTAGTTTCCTCTATATTTGTTAAATCTGTGTTGTGTTTGTCACCATATTCCTATAGGAGTAAATGCTAATATTTGTTTTGTTTTTATTCTTTTGATTTTTTAAGATGAATCTATTACAAGTGCTTTAGAGCTGTGATGCCATTTCTAGGTAGACCGAAATGACCATTTGTAAGACCCCAATTTATTATAAATAAAATTAAATTTTCTCTAATTATTATTTTGAATAATAGGGTGTTAATTTGATATAATACTTTGGTTATGGGTGAAATATGCAAATTTTGCAAAATAAGTAAGTGTTTATAAAATAATCATTGTTGTCGGGGAATATTCGTTTGGTCGTGGAATATTATTTTTGTCGGGAATATCCGTACAACAGCGCAGTCATTTGTGGGCCCCATAATAGAATAACTGTCGGATGAAGAAAATGACAAGTTTGAGTTTTTATAAATAACGGCGTAGTAGTTACCGTTAACACTGTTGAAATACCCGGTGGTTAAAATACAGTAATATGCGTGGGTGCATAGTAGCACACGGTATTGCATAGTATTGTTGAATTATTGATCCTTACGTAAGAAGCTCAATAATTGTTACAGTAATTAATGTTCAATATTTTATTTTATTGATTCAATAATTGCTGCGTTGATATTTTATATTATTGTTGTTCTAATAATTCTCACTGCACAGTATTTTCCATTATCAGATCAATAATTCATATTATTTGAATAATATTATTAGATAGCATTATTGGCAATGTCTAGAAAGTTCTATCTAAGGAGAGGTTTGGTTACCTAATTGTGCGCCAGTAAGGAGAAATCCTTATTAGAAAGCCTCATCTTTCCTGAGAACGGCCTGGTTGTCATAATTGTGATTCTGTAACATTATTTATGAATAATTAATTTATATGATAAGGAAATATTTATTTGATGTGGATATAAATGATGAATTTATTTATGTGGTTAAAAATGAAGGAATTAGTGTTGAGGGATTTTATCAGTATTTTGTCGGAATGGAGGTTTTAAAAATCAAAACAGTGTTCTTAAAGCTCTATTGCGTGAGTTATAATTTTAATCCGACCGTTGGATCGTTGTGATTTTTGGATATGTTATACATATATAAGTTGAGTATATATCCACAAATTTTGAACCGTTAAAAATTAACGCATGATTTGTTATGAATTTTAAGAGGTGACTGATTCAGAAATTATTGATTGTTGTCGGAAAATAAGCAAGTGGTTATAAAATATTCATTATTGTCGGAAAATATTTGTTTGGTCGTGGAATATTCTTACTGTCGGGGAATATTCATACGACGGCGCAGCCTTTTGTGGGCCCCATAATGAAAAGCGATTGGATGAAGAAAACGACAAGTATACGTTATTTATAAATAACGGTGTAGTTGTTACCGTTAATACTGTTGGAATACCCGGTGGTTAAAACACAGTAATACGCGTTGTTGCACAGTAGCACACGGTATTGCACCAATTATTGATTCTTACGTAAGAATGCACTATTCAATAATTGTTACAGTAATTACTGTTCAATATTTTATTTTTGATTCAATAATTACTGCGTTGATATTTTATATTATTGTTGTTTTAATAATTGTCACTGCACAATATTTTCTATTATCAAATCAATAATTCATATTATTTGAATAATATTATTAGATAGCATTATTGACAATGTCTAGAAAGTTCTGTCTAAGGAGAGGTTTGGTCATCTAATTGCGCGCCAGTAAGGAGAAATTCTTATTGGAAAGCCCCCTCTTTTCTTGGGAACTGCCTGGTTGTCAGTATTGTGATTCTGTAATATTATTTGTGAATAATTAATTATTAATTTATATGATGAGAAAAATATTGATTTTATGTGGATATAGATGGAGAAAATTTTTAATGTGACAATTGTTAAAAATTAATATTTTATCTTTTTCTGATAAAATAATTCATTTAAACTTATTATTATATTTTAATAATATAATAATGGTGATAGTTTTACAATTAATGTGGGATATATGAGTATATGAGGAGAAAGAGTATTTTTGTTGCATTAAATGATTAACACATATTTTGTGTGTCGGTGGATCCCATTTCTTGACTGAAATTTGATTATTGCTTGTAAAGTCATCCGTATGTGGATTTCTGTCAATTTCTGTTTGGAATTTGGAAAAACTTTCTTCTGCAAAGTTGTAGAGAATTGAATTTCCTATAAAAATTCGGTAGATTCGAATTTTCTGATAAAAAGGCTATTTATTATGAATTATTGAAGTTTCGTAATTCTAAAATAATTGATTTTTGGAAGTTTTAAATATTTATTTATGAAAAACATTTTTCTTACCTTTTTTCTAGAAGATTGGCATGTGGGAAATGCTAAGATCTAATTTCAAAGGTGGGATTAAAAATTTATATATATATATATTAATATTATATTAAATTTTCTGCTTTGGTGTTCTAAGCAATTTCTTATAAATAGGGTGCTTAGGTTAGAATTGAAAATCACATCAAAAACTGAAGTTTTCTCTCTATTTCTCTCTCTATATTATCGAGTGTATTCTTGTTAGTATTTTGATATCTTGAGTGTTGCTATACGGTGCAAGTTCGTTCAGCGTTATTCCAGTCAGAAGTACTGCTCTTTTGAGGTAAGGGATATTGTCGTTACTATGAAAGGGTCATTATGTTTTTAAATTTCGAAATTTTTCTGAACCTTCAAAAATTCTGGAAAAATTTAAAATGATATTTTGATGAGTTTTGTAGATTGTGTCCAAAAATGACGATTTTTAGATGTATAGATTAGGAGTTATGGATTTTATGAGAAAATACTATTTTAAAAGTAAACGCTTATAACTCCTTGTGGTTAACTCCAAAATTGATGAAGTTTTTATTGGGAGTACACCTATATAATATCAGTATACTATGTGAATTTCGGAATTTTTGGATAAAAGTACAATTTATGATAAATGTCTAAATATTCAGAGGTTTTGGCCATATAAAAAATGGTAAATGAATTTTAAAAATTCTGAGAAAAATATATGTTTAATATGAGACTATATTATGCTAAATCCCAGAAAAGAAATATTTTTGAAACTGATTTAGTATTTTTCATGAAAATGGACTAGTTATGAGTAAATGAATTAAATATGTTATGTGAAGTAAAAAATTTGGAAAATATGATTTTATGGCTTGAGAATCATACATGAGTTATATGCAGATTTTTGATGAGGGTTTTGGTTATTGGTGATGAAATCTTATGAGTTTGGCATTTTAGGATGATTAAATGCATTATTTAGTAAAGTGTAAACAATTAAAATAAATTGTTTATAAGTTTAAGAAATGTTATTTCAATATCATTATATCAAAATATTGGTATGAATTTTATTGTGGAATTTCTACCTTTTTGTGTCGGGTTTACTATTCATGAGTTACTATTCACGAGTTACAATTCATGGGTTGCTATTCACGAGTTACTATTCATGACAAAATTGGTTTCTTTTTCTAACCAAACTATAGTTGATTTATGAATATTACTCTTGAGATTAAAACTATATGTTGATCATATTATTTTTATTATCATATATAAAATTTTTATAACTCTAATGATGATATTTCTCTTTGACTTGAGTGTAAAGATGGGTCGATTTTTGGTATGATCATGACTATGGGTTCTCTTTGGCCAGTAGTGCAAAGTTAAATTGTTGACTGGTATGAGCATGACCATTGAATTTATAATTGAATATCTTTAGCTTAAGTGCAAAGGTGAAATGATCAACATGGTTATAATTATTGGTTATATAAATTCTGAAATGATTATATATTTCTTTGAGATAATAATATATTTAGCCTGTAGTGCAAAGTTAAGTTGTTGATGAATATCTTTGGCCAGTAGTGCAAAGATGAACATGTGTTGAGATGAACATGACCAACTGGTACAAATGAATATCTTTGGCCCGTAGTGCAAAGATGAAATTATTAGTATGATTATGAACAGGAACTGTGATTTGGTATAACCATGATATTTGATGTTTCAAGTAAAGACAAGTGATGAAAATTATCTTTGTCCTGGATGAGAAGAGGAATTTAGAACCATAAATATAATTATGAGTTATTCACATGAATGTGGATAGGAACTGTTTATTTATGTTACAGGGATAAAATATTGCTGGTGGATTTTTAACATGGAGAAGATAATAGACTTTATGGTCGAATTAACTCTTCTAATAGATTGCTCGTTCCGCTGCAACTATGGTTGAAAAGTTTTATCATCTACCATATGTTCTAAATCTCTGATTTATTACTGATGAAGGCTATTGATAATTTATTTATCTTTAGTCATTATATTCTTTACTGGGCTAGTTGTGCTCACCCTTTTGCTTCACAATTCCTTTTAGGTAATAAGAGTGTAGCTGGGTCGAGCGAGGGTAACAGGGAAATAGAATGGTGGTCTCTAGCTGTGGAGTTTTTCCCGAAGCAGTATAGAAAAGTTTATTTAGTAGTTTTATTTGGTGAATCCAATAGGGTAAGGTGTACCCAACGTTGGAAGGGTGTTTTGCCACTATCATATAAGATGTCTAACGACATACAACCTCGTGTCATCATAAGACATGGTTGTGCACATCCACTTGCCGAGTATATCTACGAGCACTACCTATATAATCTTGGTGTTTGTTTGAAGTATAATTCTCAGTTAGAGACAGTGGAGATAATGATATGTCAAGAGAAGACTCACCATTGGGAAGAATATGATAGTAATCTTCTCGTTTTTCTTTGGAGTCTATTGGGTCAACCAAGGATAATTCTGTGGCCATATGATATCTATCATAATCTAGATGCATGGCCTCCCATGTATGAAGGTTTCCTTGAGCACTTCCCAAAGGTTTTAATTTCTAAAACAGTTTTTGATTGTACCTTTATGTAAGGTGTCATAGTGACGTGCTATCCAAGTTGGTGTCCAGAGTCGCAGTTGATATATTTTAGTATCAAAACTCACAACATATGTGTTGTTGTATTTTGTACGACAATTATTGTAATAAAGTTGTAGTTATTTTTTGTACCATGTATTTGGCGACTCAGAATGGGTTGGATGGAATGGACCTATTTTGGGGGCGTCACATTCTCTCTCTATATTATCGAGCGTATTTTGTGAGTATTTAGATACTTTGAGAGTTTCTATTCAGTATAAGTTTCATTCAGCATCATATCCGACATTTCATTCCGAAGTACTGTTTCTTTGAGGTAAGGGATGTTATTTTTTGTAAATGATATTATTTCTTTCAATATCATTATGCCAAAATATTGGTCTGAACTTTTTATCAAATTTAGATCTTTTTGTGTCGGAGTTACTATTCATGTATACGATACTATTCACGAATACGACACTATTCATCGAAAATAAAATTTTCTCTTCTTTGTCCCAGATGTCTATTATGGTTACTATCTTTGATTGTATCCATATTTCGATCGTCATTATTGAATTTTTCTCCATTATGTTTTATTATGGAGTATTTTTAAACTTGAATTATCTAAAGTACGAATCTCTAAACTTTGTCCTTTTATTGTACGGGATTCATTTTCTAAAATGTTTTTCATCATCCTCAATGATTAATGGTGATACTTGATGAATATCTTTGGCCTGTAGTGCAAAGATGAATGATTACCTGATGAATATCTTTGGCCCGTAGTGCAAAGATGAACATGTGTTGAGACGAACATGACCAACTGGTGATACAAATGAATATCTTTGGCCCGTAGTGCAAAGATGAATATTTGATTCAAGATATATATCGATTGATGTTACAGGGATAAAATATTGATGATGGACTTTTAAATTCATAGATGATAGTAGATTTCATTCTCTACTTAACTCTTCTAATGAATTATTATTTCCGCTGCAGTTGTTGATCTAAAACTTGTTGTCTATTATATTCTATCAGATTTTTCCCTGTTGAAGACTAATGATAATTTGTTGTATATTATCTTAGTCATAATATTCTTTACTACGCTAGTTGAGCTCACCCTTTTCCTTTTTTTTTTCATTTTTCTTCTTAGGAGGTGAGAATATAGCATGAACTAACCGGGGTATGGAGTGATGGTTCTAGAAAGTTATTTTAGCAGCCCTCACTATTTTTGTAAAATAGTGTATCAATAATTGTAATGAGGACTCCTTTTGAGTTTTAATACTGTCTATTAGACAATATTTGTATTTAAACTCACAGTTTATGTGTTGTCGTATTTTGCACGACAATTGTAGTAATGAAGTTGTATTTGTTTCTGTACCATGTATTTGGCGACTCAGAATGGGTGATGTATACCTATTTTGGGGGCGTCACAGTTGGTATTAGAGCTTAAGAATATGGTATCTGGCGGAGATCGGGGAATAAAACTAGGAGGGGAGAGACGAGTAAATCATTCGCTAGTGTGTCCTACCTAAGCTTATTTGTTGGTCGGTCATAATATAGGGATATTATGTGATATGTTAATTTGTTTAAATAACCCTTGTTTTATAGCAGTATTTAAGAATGGCAGCTGAGAACGTTAACAATGGAGTAAATGAGACCGTGGAGACACCTTCAATCACTAACCAGGAGAACGTGCAACAGGAAGGAAATATTCCTCCTGTAAACAACACGACCGAACAAACGATGAATGATGGAATGTTTAAAACTTTTTACAGTTCGTGCAAAATCAGACGAGGGAGACTCGTGTACAAAATACGGGTGGAAATGATAGCAACGTGTTGTTACTCATAGCCAAGCAGTTTAAAGAGTTGGGACCACCAGAATTCTGGGGAAAGCCGGATCCGATTAAGGTGGAAACATGGGTCAAGCAAATTACCAAGATATTTGATGTCTTGGGCTGCACGGAGGAACAATAGGTTCCATTTGCCACCTTTATATTCCGTGGTGAGGCAGATTACTGGTGGGAATCTGTGAAGCGTACCCAGCCTGCCGCACTCAGCATGTCTTGGGAAAATTTTCAGAAGCTGTTCAATGATAAGTACTTTCCTGAAAGTATTTGTCATATGAAGGAGGTAGAGTTTATCAGACTAGAACAAAACAACATGACTGTGTCTCAGTACAAGGCAAAATTTATAGAGTTATCCAGGTTTGCACCTCATTTGGTAGAGAATAAGGAACGAGTGACACGGATGTTTCTGAGAGGTCTAAAACCCGAGATTCGACAATATCTTATCTCTCATAAAATTTCTTTATATTCAGATGTTGTAAACAGGGCTCAATTATTAGAGCGAGATAATGAGTATGTTCAAACAAGGGACCACAACCAGGGTCATACCGGTGACAGCAGTCATCGAAGCAATGATAACCAGCGCGGAGAAAAAAATACGGACAAAAGTGGTAACCACTCGGGTGGTAATCGTGGCCATGATAACAGGAGAGGTGAGTCAAGTGAAAATTTCAAAAAGAGGAGATTCAACAATGATGGGAAGACATCAACAGCAGCACCAGCACTAGCAACAAATTCTAGGGGAGGAGAACGACCGCCAGTTAGATGCTATAGATGCGGAGAGGAGGGACATATAAATCTAAATTGTTCACAGCCTTCTAATGTATGTTTTAGTTGTGGAAAAGACGGTCACATAGCTCGATTTTGTCCTGTAGCGAAATGAAGTCCAGCAGGGACGGTGGCACCAAAGGCGGATACGGACAAAATAAAGTCGGCGGTTTCTGGAAGAGCGATTTTCATGACTGTCCAAAACGTGAGGAACCCGAACGAAGGTATCACGGGTTAGTTAATTATAAATTTTTCGAAATCTATACCCTGTTAGATACCGATTCTACCAATTCTTTTATCTCCCCTACTTGTACTCAACGTTTAAACTTGACTCCGGGAAAATTAGACTTTGACTTATCTATGGAGACTCCGTTAGGAGAAACTTTTATCATATCTAGTGTTTATAAATCTTGTTTGATCCAAGTGGGCACAGTCACATTACCTGTTGATCTTATCTCTTTAAAGATACTTGCATTTGACGTGATTTTAGGGATTGATTAGTTAACTACTCTTCATGCCAAAATTGATTATTTTCGTATGGTTGTTAGTTTTCATATTCCTAACCAAACCTGTTATGCGAATTCAAGTAACCAAACCATTAAAGTCAAACACTTTCATATCAAGCCATAAAGTCATTCGTTTATTGAAAAACGGATGTCAAGCTTTCTTAGCCCATTTCATTGAGTTAAATAAAAATACGTCAGATTTAAATGATATTTCTGTTGTTAGTGAATTTCCTGACGTATTTCTTGAAAAACTTCCTGGCCTACCCCCAGAGTGTGATATTGAATTTTGTATCAACTTTGAACCCGGTACAAAACCAATTTTCAAAAAAATCCATATCAAATGGCTCCTATTGAACTTCAGGAGTTAAAAACCCAACTATAGAAGTTGGTACCCGAGCCTCTATTTTGTGACTTCCTTTGTGGAATGTGTGAGACCCCGAATTTTATGAAATAAAAGTATTCAATTTTTCTATTTTGGTAAATGGTTAAATTGATAAAAGGTTAAAGTTAAGGGTGATATGTAAATTTTTTTTAAAGTAAACAAGTTGTCATAAAATATATGGTCACTATTCACGAGTTACTATTCACGGGTTACTATTCACCCAAATTACTATTCACTCTAGTATCGTTCACTCGAGTATTTGGGATACTTTTTGTGTCAGAGTACTATTCATGAGTTACTATTCACGAATTACTATTCACAGGTTACTATTTACCTAAATTACTATTCACTCTAGTATTGTTCACTCGAGTATTTAGGACACTTTTCGTGTCGGAGTTACTATTCATGAGTTACTATTCATGAGTTACTATTCACGGGTTACTATTCATCTAAATTACTATTCACTCTAGTATTATTCACTCGAGTATTGGAGACACTTTTTGTGTCGGAGTTACTATTCACGAGTTACTATTCACGAGTTACTATTTACAAGTTAATATTTAGGAGTTACTATTCACGAGTTACTATTCACCCGGATAATATATTTATTTTCGGTCCAAATCATTTTTGGGTACAATATTATTCCATGAGGAAATGTGCTAATTTTTCAGATCGTTGGTTGAAATTATATTAGTAATAATTCATTTAAATATATTATTATAATATTATATTATAGTAGTATAATGTGATTATATGATAGTATGTTTTTTTTTATAATTTGAATGGTAACATTATTATAGTAAATTCATGGTATACAAGTAAAATGAGGTGAAAGAGAATAATTTGAATTTGAATTCTGATGATGTAAGCGATTATGTCATCAGAACGATGAGGTAAGCAATGATGTCATCAGAAGGATGATGTAAGCAATGATGTCATTTTGATCGATGATGTATGCAATGATGTCATCTGATCGATGATGTAAGCGATGATGTCATAAATTATGGCGAAAAGACTATTTTACCCTTACTCTACCAAGCTTATAAATAGAAGCTCATTCCTTCATTATTTCTTACGAATTCACTGAACTCTAGAGAGAGAAACTATAGAGAGAAAGAAGAAGAGTATTCTGTCACTTAACTACTTCTTTATTTCAGTTCTTCTTTAAAATGGTAAGGGGTGTTATTCTTTCTTATTCATGAAGAGAACTTATGTTATTCCATTCTTTATTATTCTGTTGGAATAACCTGTATGCGTGGTTTACCCTATACTTGGTGGAATGACCTGTATATGCGGTTTACCCAATACTTGGTGATCTTCTTCTGTTATTCCATTCTTTATTATTATGTTGGAATAACCTGTTTTTGCGAAGTACCGCATACTTGGTGAAATTCTTTTATTATTCCGTTCTTTACGATTCTGTCGGAATATCCTGTCAGTGTGAATTTCACCTGACCTGGTTCCATCATTTATTATTCCGCATTTATTATTCTGTCGGAATTTCCTGTCGGTGTGAATTTCACCTGACCTGGTTCCATATTTATTATTCCGCATTTATTATTCTATTGGGAATAACCTGTCTGTGCGGTCTCTATCGCATGCATGGTGAATCCTTCTGTTAATCTATTCTTTATTATTCTGTTGGAATAACATGTCTATGTGGATTGCCACATGCATGGTGAATGATCCTTTATATTCATTCCTTATTAAATTGTGGAAATGATCTGTATACGTGGATTACCGCATGGCTGGTGAAAATCCATTTGCAGTTTCATATATTCTTTATTATACTCATTTGGTTAAAGTTTTGATTTCTATACTCCATGAAATTAGTGGAATATCCTTGATATTTGCACTTCATCCAGTATCTTTTCATGAAAATATTCTTCTGAGCATTATTGACTGTTACTTTACAAAGAAGTATCATGTTGATAATTTGGATATTATTAGTTCCTGGATAAACTAATTCTTGAACTTGTTTAATTGAATTCCTATAACATTGTCATCATCCTCATGTTTATTTTATGTTAAAAGTCATCTTTGGTTTACGTGTATAGATGGACTTAGTATGATTATGACCAGGGATCATTCGGTATAATCATGAACTGTGATGTTATAAGTGGTGTGGTAAAAGTCCTCAGTGGCTTGTAATGCATTGATAGACAGTTTGTGGTATGATTATGACCAGGGATTTTTCGGTATAGTCGTGATCATTGATGATTTAATGAATATCCTTGGCCCGTAATACAAGGATGATTAGAAGATGTGGTTTATTTATTAAGCTGAGTCTCAGTGATAAAAGTTGATGAAAATATTTTTAAATCATAGAAGATAGTAGGTTTTATTCTCTACTTGACTCTTCTAATGGATTGCTTATTCCGCTGCAGTTAAACTTGATGTCTATTGTATTTTATCAGTTTAACATTGTTGAAGACTATTGATAATTTATTCTTCATTATCTTAGTCATAATATTTCTTACTGGGCTAGTTGAGCTCACCCTTTCTTTCAATGTTCTCTTCAGGAAATGAGAATATAGCTGGGACGAGTCAGGGAAAGGAGTGATGGTCCAGAAGATAGCATTAGTAGTCCTCACCATTCTGTTAAATAGTGTGACAATAAATGTAATGAGGACTCCTTGAGTATGGATATTGTCTAGATGACAATATTCCTATTAGAACTCTCAGTTTATGTATTGTCGTATGTTACACGACATTTGTATAATTAAGTTTGTATTTGTATTTTGTATTATGTATCTGACGACCCAAGATGGGTAATGTGTACCTAATTTTGGGGGCGTCACAGTTGGTATCAAAGCTTAGGGATATGATCCCTGGCTGAGATGTAAGATAAGAACTAGGAGGGGAGAGACGGGGAATTCCTTCGCTAGTATGACCTACCTAAGTTTATTTGGTATTTAATTGGTCGGTCAGAGTATAGGAATAATATGTGATATGTTAATTAACCCTTGTTTTGTGGCAGTGTTTGAAAATGGCATCTAACAATGTTGAGATAAGCATTGGAGCAAAATAATATAACCATATCGCAGTACGAGGTTAAGTTTGCAGAGTTATCCCAGTTTGCATCCCATTTGGTCGATAATGAGGAGCGAATGACGCGAAAGTTTCTAAGAGGTTTGAAACCCTATATACGTCAATACCTCATTCTCATGTTTATATTTTGTTGAAAGTCATCTGTGGCCTGTAGTGCACAGATGGACTTGGTATGATTATGACCAGGGATTATTCGGTATAATCATGACCGTAATGTTACAAATGATGTGGAAAAAGTCCTCATTGGCCCGTAATGCATTGATGGACAGTTTTTGGTATGATTATGGCTATGGATTCTCTTTGGCCGTAATGCAAAGACTAATTGTTTTATGGCATGATCAGGACCGTTGATGAAAACACGATTATCTGTAGCCGTAGTGCATGCATAATTCGTGATCGTGATACTAAAGAATATCCTTAGCCGGAGTGCAAGGGTGATTCGATGATGTGGATTAATTATTGAGCTGAGTCTCAGCAGTGAAATATTAATTCATAGATGTGGTAAAAGTCATATGTGGCTTACGTGCATAGATGGACTTGGTATGATTATGACTAGGGATTGTTCGGTATAATCATTACCGTAATTGAAAACACGATTATCTTTGGCACGTAGTGCATGGATAATTCGTGGTCGTGATACTAAAGAATATCCTTGGCCTGTAGTGCAGGGATGATTCGATGATGTGGATTAATTATTGAGCTGAGTCTCAGCAATGAAATATTAATTCATAGATGTGGTAAAAGTCATCTGTGGCTTACGTGCATAGATGGACTTGGTATGATTATGACCAGGGATTGTTAGGTATAATCATGACCGTAATTGAAAACACGATTATCTTTGGCACGTAGTGCATGGATAATTCGTGGTCGTGATACTATTAAGCTGAGTCTCAGCATTATTAATTTTACAGTTGTATATCCTTAGTCTGTAGTGCGAAGATTAACTGTTGATTATTGGTTATACAGTTGTAAATCTTTAGGCGTAGTGCAAAGATGAATTTATTAGTATGATTATGAGCAGGAATTGTGATTTGGTATAACCATGATTTTTGATGTTTCAGGTGAAGATAGGTGATGTAAATTTTCTTCTTCCTGGGTGCGAAAAGTAATTCAGAATCACAATTATGATTATGAGTTATTTATATGATTGTGGACAGAAATTGTTGATTGATGTTACAGGGATATGGTCACTGACGGAGATATTAGTCTAGAAGACGAGTAATATACTTCGCTAGGGTGTGACTTACCTAAGCTGAAATTGTTTACTTAATAAGTGGATAAATTGTGGTATGTCGATTAACCTTTGTTTTGAAGGTATATTCTAGAATGATATTCGAAATACAGGAGATGAGAAATGGAAAAATCATGATAGAGCGAAATTATCCGGAAAGGTATAATCCGAAAAGAAAGTAAGGTATTCTCATCTCTTCGAATATCAGGTACGTACGTTAATTTCGAGGGCGAAATTCCATAAGGAGGGGAGATTGTGAGACCCCGAATTTTATGAAATAAAAGTATTCAATTTTTCTATTTTGGTAAATGGTTAAATTGATAAAAGGTTAAAGTTAAGGGTGATATGTAAATTTTTTTTTAAAGTAAACAAGTTGTCATAAAATATATGGTCACTATTCACGAGTTACTATTCACGGGTTACTATTCACCCAAGTTACTATTCACTCTAGTATCGTTCACTCGAGTATTTGGGACACTTTTTGTGTCAGAGTACTATTCATGAGTTACTATTCACGAATTACTATTCACAAGTTACTATTCACCTAAATTACTATTCACTCTAGTATTGTTCACTCGAGTATTTAGGACACTTTTTGTGTCGGAGTTACTATTCATGAGTTACTATTCACGGGTTACTATTCATTTAAATTACTATTCACTCTAGTATTATTCACTCGAGTATTGGAGACACTTTTTGTGTCGGAGTTACTATTCACGAGTTACTATTCACGAGTTACTATTCACGAGTTAATATTGAATTTTGTATCAACTTTGAACCCGGTACAAAACCAATTTTCAAAAAAATCCATATCAAATGGCTCCTATTGAACTTCAGGAGTTAAAAACCCAACTATAGAAGTTGGTACCCGAGCCTCTATTTTGTGACTTCCTTTGTGGAATGTGTGAGACCCCGAATTTTATGAAATAAAAGTATTCAATTTTTCTATTTTGGTAAATGGTTAAATTGATAAAAGGTTAAAGTTAAGGGTGATATGTAAATTTTTTTTAAAGTAAACAAGTTGTCATAAAATATATGGTCACTATTCACGAGTTACTATTCACGGGTTACTATTCACCCAAATTACTATTCACTCTAGTATCGTTCACTCGAGTATTTGGGACACTTTTTGTGTCAGAGTACTATTCATGAGTTACTATTCACGAGTTACTATTCACAGGTTACTATTTACCTAAATTACTATTCACTCTAGTATTGTTCACTCGAGTATTTAGGACACTTTTCGTGTCGGAGTTACTATTCATGAGTTACTATTCATGAGTTACTATTCACGGGTTACTATTCATCTAAATTACTATTCACTCTAGTATTATTCACTCGAGTATTGGAGACACTTTTTGTGTCGGAGTTACTATTCACGAGTTACTATTCACGAGTTACTATTTACAAGTTAATATTTAGGAGTTACTATTCACGAGTTACTATTCACCCGGATAATATATTTATTTTCGGTCCAAATCATTTTTGGGTACAATATTATTCCATGAGGAAATGTGCTAATTTTTCAGATCGTTGGTTGAAATTATATTAGTAATAATTCATTTAAATATATTATTATAATATTATATTATAGTAGTATAATGTGATTATATGATAGTATGTTTTTTTTTATAATTTGAATGGTAACATTATTATAGTAAATTCATGGTATACAAGTAAAATGAGGTGAAAGAGAATAATTTGAATTTGAATTCTGATGATGTAAGCGATTATATCATCAGAACGATGAGGTAAGCAATGATGTCATCAGAAGGATGATGTAAGCAATGATGTCATTTGATCGATGATGTATGCAATGATGTCATCTGATCGATGATGTAAGCGATGATGTCATAAATTATGGCGAAAAGACTATTTTACCCTTACTCTACCAAGCTTATAAATAGAAGCTCATTCCTTCATTATTTCTTACGAATTCACTGAACTCTAGAGAGAGAAACTATAGAGAGAAAGAAGAAGAGTATTCTGCCACTTAACTACTTTTTTATTTCAGTTCTTCTTTAAAATGGTAAGGGGTGTTATTCTTTCTTATTCATGAAGAGAACTTATGTTATTTCATTCTTTATTATTCTGTTGGAATAACCTGTATGCGTGGTTTACCCTATACTTGGTGGAATGACCTGTATATGCGGTTTACCCAATACTTGGTGATCTTCTTCTGTTATTCCATTCTTTATTATTATGTTGGAATAACCTGTTTATGCGAAGTACCGCATACTTGGTGAAATTCTTTTATTATTCCGTTCTTTACGATTCTGTCGGAATATCCTGTCGGTGTGAATTTCACCTGACATGGTTTCATCATTTATTATTCCGCATTTATTATTCTGTCGGAATATCCTGTCGGTGTGAATTTCACCTGACCTGGTTCCATATTTATTATTCCACATTTATTATTCTGTTGGGAATAACCTGTCTGTGCGGTCTCTATCGCATGCATGGTGAATCCTTCTGTTATTCTATTCTTTATTATTCTGTTGGAATAACATGTCTATGTGGATTGCCACATGCATGGTGAATGATCCTTTATATTCATTCCTTATTAAATTGTGGAAATGATCTGTATACGTGGATTACCGCATGGCTGGTGAAAATCCATTTGCAGTTTCATATATTCTTTATTATACTCATTTGGTTAAAGTTTTGATTTCTATACTCCATGAAATTAGTGGAATATCCTTGATATTTGCACTTCATCCAGTATCTTTTCATGAAAATATTCTTCTGAGCATTCTTGACTGTTACTTTACAAAGAAGTATCATGTTGACAATTTGGATATTATTAGTTCCTGGATAAACTAATTCTTGAACTTGTTTAATTGAATTCCTATAACATTGTCATCATCCTCATGTTTATTTTATGTTAAAAGTCATCTTTGGCTTACGTGCATAGATGGACTTAGTATGATTATGACCAGGGATCATTCGGTATAATCATGAACTGTGATGTTATAAGTGGTGTGGTAAAAGTCCTCAGTGGCTTGTAATGCATTGATAGACAGTTTGTGGTATGATTATGACCAGGGATTTTTCGGTATAGTCATGATCATTGATGATTTAATGAATATCCTTGGCCCGTAATACAAGGATGATTAGAAGATGTGGTTTATTTATTAAGCTGAGTCTCAGTGATAAAAGTTGATGAAAATATTTTTAAATCATAGAAGATAGTAGGTTTTATTCTCTACTTGACTCTTCTAATGGATTGCTTATTCCGCTGTAGTTAAACTTGATGTCTATTGTATTTTATCAGTTTAACATTGTTGAAGACTATTGATAATTTATTCTTCATTATCTTAGTCATAATATTTCTTACTGGGCTAGTTGAGCTCACCCTTTCTTTCAATGTTCTCTTCAGGAAATGAGAATATAGCTGGGACGAGTCAGGGAAAGGAGTGATGGTCCAGAAGATAGCATTAGTAGTCCTCACCATTCTGTTAAATAGTGTGACAATAAATGTAATGAGGACTCCTTGAGTATGGATATTGTCTAGATGACAATATTCCTATTAGAACTCTCAGTTTATGTATTGTCGTATGTTACACGACATTTGTATAATTAAGTTTGTATTTGTATTTTGTATTGTGTATCTGACGACCCAAGATGGGTAATGTGTACCTAATTTTGGGGGCGTCACAGTTGGTATCAAAGCTTAGGGATATGATCCCTGGCTGAGATGTAAGATAAGAACTAGGAGGGGAGAGACGGGGAATTCCTTCGCTAGTATGACCTACCTAAGTTTATTTGGTATTTAATTGGTCGGTCAGAGTATAGGAATAATATGTGATATGTTAATTAACTCTTGTTTTGTGGCAGTGTTTGAAAATGGCATCTAACAATGTTGATATAAGCATTGGAGCAAAATAATATAACCATATCGCAGTACGAGGTTAAGTTTGCAGAGTTATCCCAGTTTGCATCCCATTTGGTCGATAATGAGGAGCGAATGACGCGAAAGTTTCTAAGAGGTTTGAAACCCTATATACGTCAATACCTCATTCTCATGTTTATATTTTGTTGAAAGTCATCTGTGGCCTGTAGTGCACAGATGGACTTGGTATGATTATGACCAGGGATTATTCGGTATAATCATGACCGTAATGTTACAAATGATGTGGAAAAAGTCCTCATTGGCCCGTAATGCATTGATGGACAGTTTTTGGTATGATTATGGCTATGGATTCTCTTTGGCCGTAATGCAAAGACTAATTGTTTTATGGCATGATCAGGTCCGTTGATGAAAATACGATTATCTGTAGTCGTAGTGCATGCATAATTCGTGATCGTGATACTAAAGAATATCCTTAGCCGGAGTGCAAGGGTGATTCGATGATGTGGATTAATTATTGAGCTGAGTCTCAACAGTAAAATATTAATTCATAGATGTGGTAAAAGTCATCTGTGGCTTACGTGCATAGATGGACTTGGTATGATTATGACCAGGGATTGTTCGGTATAATCATTACCGTAATTGAAAACACGATTATCTTTGGCACGCAGTGCATGGATAATTCGTGGTCGTGATACTAAAGAATATCCTTGGCCTATAGTGCAGGGATGATTCGATGATGTGGATTAATTATTGAGCTGAGTCTCAGCAATGAAATATTAATTCATTGATGTGGTAAAAGTCATCTGTGGCTTACGTGCATAGATGGACTTGGTATGACCAGGGATTGTTTGGTATAATCATGACTGTAATTGAAAACACGATTATCTTTGGCACGTAGTGCATGGATAATTCGTGGTCGTGATACTATTAAGCTGAGTCTCATCATTATTGATTTTACAGTTGTATATCCTTGGTCTGTAGTGCGAAGATTAACTGTTGATTATTGGTTATACAGTTGTAAATCTTTAGCCGTAGTGCAAAGATGAATTTATTAGTATGATTATGAGCAGGAATTGTGATTTGGTATAACCATGATTTTTGATGTTTCAGGTGAAGATAGTGTAAGACCCCGAATTTTATGAAATAAAAGTATTCAATTTTTCTTATAATTACTATTCAGTAAATGGTTAAATTGATAAATGTTAAAGTTAAGGGTGATATATGATTTTTTTCAAAATACACAAGTGGTTATAAAATAATCATTGTTGTCGGGGAATATTCGTTTGGTCGTGGAATATTTTTTCTGTCGGAGAATATTCGTACGACGGCGCAGCTATTTGTGGGCCCCATAACGAATAACTGTCGGGTGAAGAAAACGACAAATTTGAGTTTTTACAAATAACGACGTAGTTGTTACTGTTAACACTGTTGGAATACCCGGTGATTAAAATACAGTAATACGCGTTATTGCACAGTAGCACACGGTATTGCACAGTATTTTTAAAATTATTGATTCTTACGTAAGAAGGCACTACTCAATAATTGTTACAGTAATTACTGTTCAATATTTTATTTTATTGATTCAATAATTGCTGCGTTGATATTTTATATTATTGTTGTTTCAATAATTGTTGCTGCACAGTATTTTCCTTTATCAGATCAATAATTCATATTATTTGAATAATATTATTAGATAACATTATTGTCAATGTCTAGAAAGTTCTGTCTAAGGAGAGGTTTGGTCATCTAATTACGCGCCAGTAAGGAGAAATTCTTATTGGAAAGCCCCCTCTTTCCTGGGAACGGCCTGGTTGTCATAAATGTGATTCTGTAATATTATTTGTGAATAATTAATTATTGATTCATATGATAAGGAAATATTTATTTTATGTGGATATAAACGAGGGATATATTTTTGTGGTTAAAAATGAAGGAGTTAATGTTGAGGTTTTTATCAGAATTTTTTTCGGAATGGAGGTATTAAAAATCAGGGTTTTTGAGATATTTTGCGGGGGTTATAATTTTTAATCCGACCGTTGGATCGTGGTAATTTTTGGATATGTTATACATATATAAGTTGAGTATATGTCCACAAATTTTGAACCGTTAAAAATGAACGTATGATTTATTATGAATTTTACGAGATGACTGGTTCAGAAATTGTTGAATTTTCGGAGTTTATCATTTTGGTGGAAAATTCTAGAATTAGTGGGCTCCACTTGTGGTTGGTGAAGAAATGTGCTGAATTATATTTCAAATGTGGTGGGTGGGAATAGTAGCAGGTAAAGCCATCAGGTTGCAGGTCAAACCTACCAAAATTTTCCTATAAATAGAGGGCTAAGTTAGAATTGAAAATCACACCAGAAACATAAGTTTTCTCTCTTTCTCTCTCTATATTATGAAGCATATTTTGTGAGTATTTAGATACTTTGAGAGTTGCTATTCAGTGCAAGTTTTCTTCAGCCTTATACCGATCAGAAGTACTGCTCTTTTGAGGTACGGGATTGTAAGGGATTGTAAGGGATATTAAGAGATTTTAAGGGTTGTTATATTTTCCAGTTTCTTAATTTTTCTGACCTTTAAAAATTCTGGAAAAATTTGAAATGATATTTTGATGAGTTTTATTGATTGTGTCCAAAAATGGTGATTTTTGGATGTATAGATTGAGAGTTATAAATTTTATGAGAAAAGACTATTTTAAAAGTAACTGCTTATAATTTCTTGTGGTTAACTCCAAAATTGATGAAATTTTTATTGGGAGTACATGTATATGATGGAAGTATACTCTGTAAATTTCAGAATTTTTAGACAAAAGTACAATTTTTGATAAATGTCTAAATATTCGGCTATTTTGGCCATATGAAAAATAGTAAATGACTTTTAAAAATTCTGAGAAAAATATATGTTCACTATGGGACTATATTATGCTAAATTCCAAAAAAGAAATATTTTTGGAACGGATTTGGTATTTTTCATGAAAATAGTCTAGTTATGAGAAAATGAATTAAATATGTTATGTGAAGTAAGAAAATTGGAAAATAGGATTTTATGGCTTGAGAATCCTATATATGAGGTATATGCAGATTTTTGATGAGGGTTTTGGTTATTGATGATGAAATCTTAAGAGTTGGCATTTTATGATGATTAAATGCATTAATTAGTAAAGTGTAAACAATTTAAATAAATTGTTTATAAGTTTAAGAAATGTTATTCTTTCAATATCATTATACCGAAGTATTGGTATGAATTTTATTGTGGAATTTTTACATTTTTGAGTCGGTGTTACTATTCACGAGTTACTATTCATGAGTTACTATTCACGAGTTACTATTCACGACAAAATTGGTTTCTTTTACTAACCAAATTATAGTTGATTTATGAATATTACTCTTGAGATTAAATCTATATGTTTATTATATTGATTTTACTATCATATATAACATTTTTATAATCCTGATGTTGAATTTCTCTTTCACTGGAGTGTAAAGATGGGTAGATTATTGGTATGATCATGACTAGGGTTCTCTTTGGCCTGTAGTGCAAAGTTGAATTGTGACTGGTATGATCATGACCATTGAATTTACAATTGAATATCTTTAGCTTAAGTGTAAAGATGAATTGATTAACATGGTTATAATTATGGTGTATATAAATTCTGAAATGATTATATATTTCTTTGAGATATGAATATATTTGGCCTGTAGTGCAAATATTAATTGTTGAGGAATATCTTTGGCCTGTAGTGCAAAGATGAATTGTAGATGAATATCTTTGGCCAGTAATGCAAAGATTAACTGTTGATGAATATCTTTGGCCTGTAGTGCAAAGATGACTTGTTGATGAATATATTTGGCCCGTAGTGCAAAGATGAAATTATTAGTATGATTATGAACAGGAACTGTGATTTGGTATAACCATGATGTTTGATGTTTCAGGTGATGAAAATTATCTTCGTCCTAGATGAGAAGAGGAATTTAGAACTACAGTTATGATTATGAGTTATTCATATGATTGTCGACCAGAATTGTTGATTGATGTTACAGGGATAAAACATTGTTGGTGGATTTTTAACATGGAGAAAATAATAGACTTTATAGTCTATTTGACTCTTCTAATGGATTGCTCGTTCCGCTGCAACTATGGTTGAAATTTTTATCATTTACCATATGTTCTAAATCTCTGATTTATTATTGATGAAGGCTATTGATAATTTAATTATCTTTAGTCATGATATTCTTTACTGAGCTAGTTGTGCTCACCCTTTTGCTTCACAATTCCTTTCAGGTAATAAGAGTGTAGCTGGGTCGAGCGGGGGTAACAAGGGAATAGAACGGTGGTCATCATTTAGTAGTTATATTTGGTGAAGAAAATAGGGTGAGGCGAACCCAACGTTGGAAGGGTGTTTTGTCACTATCATACAAGATGTCTAATGACATACAACCTCGTGTCATCATAGGACAGGGTTGTGCTCATCCACTTGCTGAGTATATCTATGGGCACTACCTATATAATCTTGGTGTTTGTTTGAAGTATAATTCTCAATTAGAGACAGTGGAGATAATGATCAGTCAAGAGAAGACTCACCATTGGGAAGAATATGATAGTAATCTTCTCGTTTTTCTTTGGAGTCTATTGGGTCAACCAAGGATAATTCTGTGGCCATATGATATCTATCATAACCTAGACGCGTGGCCTCCCATGTACGAAGGTTTCCTTGAGCACTTTCCAAATATTCTAATTTCTAGAATAGTTTTTGACTATACCTTTATGTAAGGTACCTTTGTGAAGTGCTGATACATGATGGTGTCCAATGTCACATTTGGTATATATTTGTATCCAAACTCACAGCATATGTGTTGTTGTATTTTGCACGACAATTGTTGTAATAAAGTTGTATTTGTTTTCTGTACCATGTATTTGACGACTCAGAATGGGTTGGATGGAATGGACCTATTTTGGGGTCGTTACATTTGGTATCAGAGCTTGGGGATATGATCTCTGGCGGAGATCGGGGAATACAACTAGGAGGGGAGAGATGAGTAAATCCTTCGCTAGTGTGTCCTACCTAAGCTTATTTGTTGGTCAGTCATAATATCGGGATATTATGTGATATGTTAATTTGTTAAATTAACACTTATTTTGAAGCTGTATTCTAGAATGTTATTTGAAATACAGGAGATGAGCAATGGAGAAATTATGATGACAGAGAAGATGGAAATTGAAATGAAAGGAAGGTATTCTCAACTCTTTGAAATACCAGGTACGTAAATTTCGGGGACGAAATTTCATAAGGAGGGGAGATTGTAAGACCCCGAATTTTATGAAATAAAAGTATTCAATTTTTCTTATAATTACTATTCAGTAAATGGTTAAATTGATAAATGTTAAAGTTAAGGGTGATATATGATTTTTTTCAAAATACACAAGTGGTTATAAAATAATCATTGTTGTCGGGGAATATTCGTTTGGTCGTGGAATATTTTTCTGTCGGGGAATATTCGTACGACGGCGCAGCTATTTGTGGGCCCCATAACGAATAACTGTCGGGTGAAGAAAACGACAAATTTGAGTTTTTACAAATAACGACGTAGTTGTTACTGTTAACACTGTTGGAATACCCGGTGATTAAAATACAGTAATACGCGTTATTGCACAGTAGCACACGGTATTGCACAGTATTTTTAAAATTATTGATTCTTACGTAAGAAGGCACTACTCAATAATTGTTACAGTAATTACTGTTCAATATTTTATTTTATTGATTCAATAATTGCTGCGTTGATATTTTATATTATTGTTGTTTCAATAATTGTTGCTGCACAGTATTTTCCTTTATCAGATCAATAATTCATATTATTTGAATAATATTATTAGATAACATTATTGTCAATGTCTAGAAAGTTCTGTCTAAGGAGAGGTTTGGTCATCTAATTGCGCGCCAGTAAGGAGAAATTCTTATTGGAAAGCCCCCTCTTTCCTGGGAACGGCCTGGTTGTCATAAATGTGATTCTGTAATATTATCTGTGAATAATTAATTATTGATTCATATGATAAGGAAATATTTATTTTATGTGGATATAAACGAGGGATATATTTTTGTGGTTAAAAATGAAGGAGTTAATGTTGAGGTTTTTATCAGTATTTTTGTCGGAATGGAAGTATTAAAAATCAGGGTTTTTGAGATATTTTGCGGGGGTTATAA
The DNA here is from genome assembly GCA_016801055.1 of Panax notoginseng. Taxonomy (NCBI): domain Eukaryota; kingdom Viridiplantae; phylum Streptophyta; class Magnoliopsida; order Apiales; family Araliaceae; genus Panax; species Panax notoginseng. Next base: position 108,127,999 of record CM029014.1, read on the forward strand.
TTTTTAATCCGACCGTTGGATCGTGGTAATTTTTGGATATGTTATACATATATAAGTTGAGTATATGTCCACAAATTTTGAACCGTTAAAAATGAACGTATGATTTATTATTAATTTTACGAGATGACTGGTTCAGAAATTGTTGAATTTTCGGAGTTTATCATTTTGGTAGAAAATTCTAGAATTAGTGGGCTCCACTTGTGGTTGGTGAAGAAATGTGCTGAATTATATTTCAAATGTGGTGGGTGGAAATAGTAGCAGGTAAAGCCATCAGGTTGCAGGTCAAACCTACCAAAATTTTCTTATAAATAGAGGGCTAAGTTAGAATTGAAAATCACACCAGAAACATAAGCTTTCTCTCTTTCTCTCTCTATATTATGAAGCATATTTTGTGAGTATTTAGATACTTTGAGAGTTGCTATTCAGTGCAAGTTTTCTTCAGCCTTATACCGATCAGAAGTACTGCTCTTTTGAGGTAAGGGATTGTAAGGGATTGTAAGGGATATTAAGAGATTTTAAGGGTTGTTATATTTTCCAGTTTCTTAATTTTTCTGACCTTTAAAAATTCTGGAAAAATTTGAAATGATATTTTGATGAGTTTTATTGATTGTGTCCAAAAATGGTGATTTTTGGAGGTATAGATTGAGAGTTATAAATTTTATGAGAAAAGACTATTTTAAAAGTAACTGCTTATAATTTCTTGTGGTTAACTCCAAAATTGATGAAATTTTTATTGGGAGTACATGTATATGATGGAAGTATACTCTGTAAATTTCAGAATTTTTAGACAAAAGTACAATTTTTGATAAATGTCTAAATATTCGGCTATTTTGGCCATATGAAAAATAGTAAATGACTTTTAAAAATTCTGAGAAAAATATATGTTCACTATGGGACTATATTATGCTAAATTCCAAAAAAGAAATATTTTTGGAACGGATTTGGTATTTTTCATGAAAATAGTCTAGTTATGAGAAAATGAATTAAATATGTTATGTGAAGTAAGAAAATTGGAAAATAGGATTTTATGGCTTGAGAATCCTATATATGAGGTATATGCAGATTTTTGATGAGGGTTTTGGTTATTGATGATGAAATCTTAAGAGTTGGCATTTTATGATGATTAAATGCATTAATTAGTAAAGTGTAAACAATTTAAATAAATTGTTTATAAGTTTAAGAAATGTTATTCTTTCAATATCATTATACCGAAGTATTGGTATGAATTTTATTGTGGAATTTTTACATTTTTGAGTCGGTGTTACTATTCACGAGTTACTATTCATGAGTTACTATTCACGAGTTACTATTCACGACAAAATTGGTTTCTTTTACTAACCAAATTATAGTTGATTTATGAATATTACTCTTGAGATTAAATCTATATGTTTATTATATTGATTTTACTATCATATATAACATTTTTATAATCTTGATGTTGAATTTCTCTTTCACTGGAGTGTAAAGATGGGTAGATTATTGGTATGATCATGACTAGGGTTCTCTTTGGCCTGTAGTGCAAAGTTGAATTGTGACTGGTATGATCATGACCATTGAATTTACAATTGAATATCTTTAGCTTAAGTGTAAAGATGAATTGATTAACATGGTTATAATTATGGTGTATATAAATTCTGAAATGATTATATATTTCTTTGAGATATGAATATATTTGGCATGTAGTGCAAATATTAATTGTTGAGGAATATCTTTGGCCTGTAGTGCAAAGATGAATTGTAGATGAATATCTTTGGCCAGTAATGCAAAGATTAACTGTTGATGAATATCTTTGGCCTGTAGTGCAAAGATGACTTGTTGATGAATATATTTGGCCCGTAGTGCAAAGATGAAATTATTAGTATGATTATGAACAGGAACTGTGATTTGGTATAACCATGATGTTTGATGTTTCAGGTGATGAAAATTATCTTCGTCCTAGATGAGAAGAGGAATTTAGAACTACAGTTATGATTATGAGTTATTCATATGATTGTGGACCAGAATTGTTGATTGATGTTACAGGGATAAAACATTGTTGGTGGATTTTTAACATGGAGAAAATAATAGACTTTATAGTCTATTTGACTCTTCTAATGGATTGCTCGTTCCGCTGCAACTATGGTTGAAATTTTTATCATTTACCATATGTTCTAAATCTCTGATTTATTATTGATGAAGGCTATTGATAATTTAATTATCTTTAGTCATGATATTCTTTACTGAGCTAGTTGTGCTCACCCTTTTGCTTCACAATTCCTTTCAGGTAATAAGAGTGTAGCTGGGTCGAGCGGGGGTAACAAGGGAATAGAACGGTGGTCATCATTTAGTAGTTATATTTGGTGAAGAAAATAGGGTGAGGCGAACCCAACGTTGGAAGGGTGTTTTGTCACTATCATACAAGATGTCTAATGACATACAACCTCGTGTCATCATAGGACAGGGTTGTGCTCATCCACTTGCTGAGTATATCTATGGGCACTACCTATATAATCTTGGTATTTGTTTGAAGTATAATTCTCAATTAGAGACAGTGGAGATAATGATCAGTCAAGAGAAGACTCACCATTGGGAAGAATATGATAGTAATCTTCTCGTTTTTCTTTGGGGTCTATTGGGTCAACCAAGGATAATTCTGTGGCCATATGATATCTATCATAACCTAGACGCGTGGCCTCCCATGTACGAAGGTTTCCTTGAGCACTTCCCAAATATTCTAATTTCTAGAACAGTTTTTGACTATACCTTTATGTAAGGTACCTTTGTGAAGTGCTGATACATGATGGTGTCCAATGTCACATTTGGTATATATTTGTATCCAAACTCACAGCATATGTGTTGTTGTATTTTGCACGACAATTGTTGTAATAAAGTTGTATTTGTTTTCTGTACCATGTATTTGACGACTCAGAATGGGTTGGATGGAATGGACCTATTTTGGGGTCGTTACAGATAGGTGATGTAAATTTTCTTCTTCCTGGGTGCGAAAAGTAATTCAGAATCACAATTATGATTATGAGTTATTTATATGATTGTGGACAGAAATTGTTGATTGATGTTACAGGGATATGGTCACTGACGGAGATATTAGTCTAGAAGATGAGTAATATACTTCGCTAGGGTGTGACTTACCAAAGCTGAAATTGTTTACTTAATAAGTGGATAAATTGTGGTATGTCGATTAACCTTTGTTTTGAAGGTATATTCTAGAATGATATTCGAAATACAGGAGATGGAAAATGGAAAAATCATGATAGAGCGAAATTATCCGGAAAGGTATAATCCGAAAAGAAAGTAAGGTATTCTCATCTCTTCGAATATCAGGTACGTACGTTAATTTCGAGGGCGAAATTCCATAAGGAGGGGGGATTGTGAGGCCCCGAATTTTATGAAATAAAAGTATTCAATTTTTCTATTTTGGTAAATGGTTAAATTGATAAAAGGTTAAAGTTAAGGGTGATATGTAAATTTTTTTTTAAAGTAAACAAGTTGTCATAAAATATATGGTCACTATTCACGAGTTACTATTCACGGGTTACTATTCACCCAAGTTACTATTCACTCTAGTATCGTTCACTCGAGTATTTAGGACACTTTTTGTGTCAGAGTACTATTCATGAGTTACTATTCACGAATTACTATTCACAAGTTACTATTCACCTAAATTACTATTCACTCTAGTATTGTTCACTCGAGTATTTAGGACACTTTTTGTGTCGGAGTTACTATTCATGAGTTACTATTCACGGGTTACTATTCATCTAAATTACTATTCACTCTAGTATTATTCACTCGAGTATTGGAGACACTTTTTGTGTCGGAGTTACTATTCACGAGTTACTATTCACGAGTTAATATTCAGGAGTTACTATTCACGAGTTACTATTCACCCGGATAATATATTTATTTTCGGTCCAAATCATTTTTGGGTACAATATTATTCCATGAGGAAATGTGCTAATTTTTCAGATCGTTGGTTGAAATTATATTAGTAATAATTCATTTAAATATATTATTATAATATTATATTATAGTAGTATAATGTGATTATATGATAGTATGTTTTTTTTTATAATTTGAATGGTAACATTATTATAGTAAATTCATGGTATACAAGTAAAATGAGGTGAAAGAGAATAATTTGAATTTGAATTCTGATGATGTAAGCGATTATGTCATCAGAACGATGAGGTAAGCAATGATGTCATCAGAAGGATGATGTAAGCAATGATGTCATTTGATCGATGATGTATGCAATGATGTCATCTGATCGATGATGTAAGCGATGATGTCATAAATTATGGCGAAAAGACTATTTTACCCTTACTCTACCAAGCTTATAAATAGAAGCTCATTCCTTCATTATTTCTTACGAATTCACTGAACTCTAGAGAGAGAAACTATAGAGAGAAAGAAGAAGAGTATTCTGCCACTTAACTACTTCTTTATTTCAGTTCTTCTTTAAAATGGTAAGGGGTGTTATTCTTTCTTATTCATGAAGAGAACTTATGTTATTCCATTCTTTATTATTCTGTTGGAATAACCTGTATGCGTGGTTTACCCTATACTTGGTGGAATGACCTGTATATGCGGTTTACCCAATACTTGGTGATCTTCTTCTGTTATTCCATTCTTTATTATTATGTTGGAATAACCTGTTTTTGCGAAGTACCGCATACTTGGTGAAATTCTTTTATTATTCCGTTCTTTACGATTCTGTCGGAATATCCTGTCGGTGTGAATTTCACCTGACCTGGTTCCATCATTTATTATTCCGCATTTATTATTCTGTCGGAATTTCCTGTCGGTGTGAATTTCACCTGACCTGGTTCCATATTTATTATTCCGCATTTATTATTCTATTGGGAATAACCTGTGTGTGCGGTCTCTATCGCATGCATGGTGAATCCTTCTGTTATTCTATTCTTTATTATTCTGTTGGAATAACATGTCTATGTGGATTGCCACATGCATGGTGAATGATCCTTTATATTCATTCCTTATTAAATTGTGGAAATGATCTGTATACGTGGATTACCGCATGGCTGGTGAAAATCTATTTGCAGTTTCATATATTCTTTATTATACTCATTTGGTTAAAGTTTTGATTTCTATACTCCATGAAATTAGTGGAATATCCTTGATATTTGCACTTCATCCAGTATCTTTTCATGAAAATATTCTTCTGAGCATTCTTGACTGTTACTTTACAAAGAAGTATCATGTTGACAATTTGGATATTATTAGTTCCTGGATAAACTAATTCTTGAACTTGTTTAATTGAATTCCTATAACATTGTCATCATCCTCATGTTTATTTTATGTTAAAAGTCATCTTTGGCTTACGTGCATAGATGGACTTAGTATGATTATGACCAGGGATCATTCGGTATAATCATGAACTGTGATGTTATAAGTGGTGTGGTAAAAGTCCTCAGTGGCTTGTAATGCATTGATAGACAGTTTGTGGTATGATTATGACCAGGGATTTTTCGGTATAGTCATGATCATTGATGATTTAATGAATATCCTTGGCCCGTAATACAAGGATGATTACAAGATGTGGTTTATTTATTAAGCTGAGTCTCAGTGATAAAAGTTGATGAAAATATTTTTAAATCATAGAAGATAGTAGGTTTTATTCTCTACTTGACTCTTCTAATGGATTGCTTATTCCGCTGCAGTTAAACTTGATGTCTATTGTATTTTATCAGTTTAACATTGTTGAAGACTATTGATAATTTATTCTTCATTATCTTAGTCATAATATTTCTTACTGGGCTAGTTGAGCTCACCCTTTCTTTCAATGTTCTCTTCAGGAAATGAGAATATAGCTGGGACGAGTCAGGGAAAGGAGTTATGGTCCAGAAGATAGCATTAGTAGTCCTCACCATTCTGTTAAATAGTGTGACAATAAATGTAATGAGGACTCCTTGAGTATGGATATTGTCTAGATGACAATATTCCTATTAGAACTCTCAGTTTATGTATTGTCGTATGTTACACGACATTTGTATAATTAAGTTTGTATTTGTATTTTGTACTATGTATCTGACGACCCAAGATGGGTGATGTATACCTAATTTTGGGGGCGTCACAGAATGCACCAAAGCTAGACTATCCGTAGAAGACGTCATATTCGTACGGTGGTAAACTGATAGGCGCCATTGTGACGTGCTATCCAAGATTGGGATATGAGTCACAGTTAAGAGCAACCTAAGTCAGTAATCGAAATATCAAGCTTTCTAGGCTTAGCTGGTTACTATCAGAGATTCGTGAAAGAATTTTCTCGAATCGGTACTCCGTTAACTTAGCTGACTCGGAAAGATAAAAAATTCGTATAGAGCGAGGAATGCGAGAAAATTTTCCAAGAGCTCAAGAGGCGACTCATTTCAGCACCTGTTCTGACCATACCATCTTGGAAAAGTGAACGTGGTAGCTGACGCGTTGAGTAGAAGATCATATGCGAGTATGAGTGTGATATTGTCGAACACAAAGACCTATTTTGTATGACTTACAAAGGATGGAGATAGAGTTAAAGGCTCCAAGTACCCACGTGATGATATCAAATATACGAGTAGAACCGACTTTAATCGATAAAGTTAAAGCTACTCAATCTACGGACCTGGAGCTGATGCGTATGAAGAAGAAAGTGCAATAAGGTGCTATTCCAGAAGCAAGAATCGATGGAGAAGGAATACTTCGAGTCCACTCCAGACTTTGTGTTCCTAACGATTCTGACTTGAAGTATAGAATCATGATGGAGGCACACAACACACCATTTGCAATCCAACCTAGGAGTCCCAAAATGTATCATGATCTTCGACATACATTTTGGTGGAGCAATATGAAGAGAGAGATCGCGAAGTTTATCTCGAGGTGTTTAACTTGTCAACGAGTAAAGGCGGAGCATCAAGTGCCAAAGGGTCCATTACAACCACTTGAGATTCCGAAATGGAAGTGGGAACACATTACCATGGATTTCGTTACAGGTCTTCCTAAAGTTTCTCAAGGCATAGATGTGATTTGGGTTATTGTTGATAGATTAACCAAGTTTACTCATTTCTTGCCTATACATGAGACTAATTCCTTTGAACGTCTTGCTCGTATGTACGTGAATGAGATTGTGAGATTGCATGGCATGCCAATATCCATAGTTTCGGATCGTGACCCAAGATTCACTTCACGATTTTGGTTTAGCTTGCAGAAAGCTATGGGCATGGATTTACGATTCAGTTCGGCATACCATCATCAATCGGACGGACAATCGAAAAGGACTATTCAAACCCTTGAAGATCTATTAAGACTTTGTGTCCTAAATTTCAAAGAAAGTTGGGATAAGTACTTGTCATTGGTGGAATTCTCCTACAACAACAATTATCAAGAAAGTATAGGCATGGATCCATTCGAGATGTTGTATGGAAGAAAATGTCGTTCTCCAGTATGCTGGGACGAGGTGGGTGAAGCAACGTTGTTGGGACCAGAATTGGTACGTTTGACTACAAAGAAAATCCAAATGATCCGATAACGTATACAAATGGCACAGGATCGACAAAAGTGTTATGTAGCTCTTTATCGAAAGGACGTGAAATTTAATATTGGGGATCATGTATTATTATGTATTGCTCTATGGAAGGGAGTTACAAGATTTGGGAAGAGAGGAAAGCTCAATCCACGATTTATTGGTCCATTTGAGATTCTTGACCGAATAAGAAATGTGGCATATAGACTCGCATTACCTCCAAGCATGTCTCGTGTTCATAATATTTTTCATATATCTATGCTTTGTAAATATGTGAAAGACCCGAACCACATTATTGCGTTAGAACCAAACGAGATAGTCGAAGATTTAACGTACGAGGAGGTACCTGTCAAGATATTAGATAGGAAATAGCATATCCTACGAACAAAGGTTATACCACAAGTCAAGATTTTGTGGAGGAACCATTCTACTGAGGAAATGACTTGGGAGTTGGAATCGGAAATGAAAGCGAGGTACCCTCAACTTTTCGAAACACCAGGTACGTAAGTCAATTTCGAGGACAAAATTTCATAAGGAGGGGAGGTTGTAAGACCCCAACTTATTATAAATAAAATTAAATTTCCTCTAATTATTATTTTGAATAATAGGGTGTTAATTTGATATAATATTTTGGTTATGGGTGAAATGTGTAAATTTTGTAAAATAAGCAATTGTTATAAAATAATCATTGTTGTCAGGGAATATTCGTTTGGTCGTGGAATATTCTTTTTATCGGGAATATCCGTACGACGACGCAGTCATTTGTGAGCCCCATAACAGAATAACTATCGGATGAAAAAAATGACAAGTTTGAGTTTTTATAAATAACAGTGTAGTAGTTACCGTTAACACTGTTGGAATACCTGGTGGTTAAAATACAGTAATACGCGTGGGTGCACAGTAGCACACGGTATTGCATAGTATTATTGAATTATTGATCCTTACGTAAGAAGCTCAATAATTGTTACAGTAATTATTGTTCAATATTTTATTTTATTGATTAAATAATTACTGCGTTGATATTTTATATTATTATTGTTCCAATAATTGTCACTGCACAGTATTTTTCATTATCAGATCAATAATTCATATTATTTGAATAATATTATTAGATAGCATTATTGGTAATGTCTAGAAAATTCAATCTAATGAGAGGTTTGGTCACCTAATTGCACGCCAGTAAGGAGAAATCCTTATTTAAAAGCCCATTCTTTCCTGAGAACGGTCTGGTTGTCATAATTGTGATTCTGCAATATTATTTGTGAATAATTAATTATTAATTTATATGATAAAGAAATATTTATTTGATGTGGATATAAATGATGGATTTATTTATGTGGTTATAAATGAAGGAATTAGTGTTGAGGGGTTTTATCAGTATTTTGTCGAAATTGAGGTTTTAAAAATTAAAACAGTGTTCTTAAAGCTCTATTGCGTTAGTTATAATTTTAATCCGACCATTGGATCGTTGTGATTTTTTGATATGTTATACATATATAAGTTGAGTATATGTTCACAAATTTTGAACCGTTAAAAATTAACGCATGATTTGTTATGAATTTTAAGAGGTGACTGATTCAGAAATTATTAAAGTTTCTAAATTTATCATTTTGATGGAAAATTCTAGAATTGGTGGGCCCTACTTTTGGTTGGTGAGAAATGTGCTCAAAATTTATTTCAAATGTGGTGGGTGGCAATAGTAGCAGGTAAAGCCATCAGGTTACAAGTCAGGTCTGCTTCGGCGTACTAGCATTTTCCTATAAATAGGGTGCTGACTTAGAATTGAAAATCACACCAGAAACATAAGCTTTCTCTCTTTCTCACTCTATATTATCGAGCATATTTTGTGAGTATTTAGATATTTTGAGAGTTGTTATTTAGTACAAGTTTCATTCAGCATTATATCCGACATTTCATTCTGAAATACTGTTTCTTTGAGGTAAGGGTTGTTATTTTTTGTAAATGATATTATTTCTTTTAATATCATTATGCCAAAATATTGGTCTGAACTTTTTATCAAATTTAGAACTTTTTATGTCGAGATTACTATTCACGTATACGATACTATTCACGAATACGACACTATTCATCGAAAATAAAATTTTCTCTTCTTTGTCCCAGATGTCTATTATGGTTACTATCTTTGATTGTATCCATATTTTGATCGTCATTATTGAATTTTTCTCCATTATGTTTTATTATGGAGTATTTTTAAACTTGAATTATCTAAAGTACGAATCTCTAAACTTTGTCCTTTTATCGTACGGGATTCGTTTTCTAAAATGTTTTTCATCATCTCAATGATTAATGGTGATACTTGATGAATATCTTTGGCCTGTAGTGCAAAGATGAATGATTACCTGATGAATATCTTTGGCCCGTAGTGCAAAGATGAACAGGTGTTGAGATGAACATGACCAACTGGTGATACAAATGAATATCTTTGGCCCGTAGTACAAAGATGAATATTTGATTCAAGATGTATATTGATTGATGTTACAGGGATAAAATATTGATGATGGACTTTTAAATTCATATATGATAGTAGATTTCATTCTCTACTTAACTCTTCTAATGAATTATTATTTCCGGTGCAGTTGTTGATCTAAAACTTGTTGTCTATTATATTCTATCAGATTTTTTCCTGTTGAAGACTAATGATAATTTGTTGTATATTATCTTAGTCATAATATTCTTTACTGCGCTAGTTGAGCTCACCCTTTTCCTTTTTTTTTCATTTTTCTTCTCAGGAGGTGAGAATATAGCATGAACTAACCGGGATATGGAGTGATAGTTCTAGAAAGTTGTTTTAGCAGTCCTCACTATTTTTGTAAAATAGTGTATCAATAATTGTAATGAGAACTCCTTTGAAGTTTTAATACTGTCTATTAGATAATATTTGTATTTAAACTCACAGTTTATGTGTTGTCGTATTTTGCACGACAATTGTAGTAATGAAGTTGTATTTGTTTCTGTACCATGTATTTGGTGACTCAGAATGGGTGATGTATACCTATTTTGGGGGCGTCACACCATTGGTCCTCAAAATTGTTAGTTCATTAATTGTTGGTGAGAAGATTTCTATTATTTTCATCTAGGCTGATTGATGTTGTTTTGTGTGAAATCAGGAGGTTATATAAATAAGATAAGAACTAGTCTAAAGTATCTCTGCCCTTCTGAGCACATTCCTTTGAAAATTAAAGTGGATGTGAGCAATCTTTATATTGGAGATGGAGTGTCCATGCGTGACATACAAGTTCATCCACCTTTGAAGCTTCTAAGTAAAAATGAGACCATTCCCGTGTGCAAGATTATGGCGATACAGTCAGATAACTTTGAACCTGCAACATAGGCACTATATCTTGGTGCAAGGCATTTCTAATCTTAGCAAGGTCCAGTTGTGTTTATCAATTAAACTTTCTACTCGAGTGGAGAAAGCATTAAAGGTTGGTCTTCAACCTGAAATCCAATGCTAGGTTGGTTCTCAAGTCATGTTAGTGATTAAAATCTTACCATGACTAACATGACTATATTTTATGGATAGTTTAATTAGGTAGTAGTTTAATTTTATTGATAGTTTTATATATTTTGTGGATGTAGTCAAATTCACAATTCAATATAGTAGTAATTATATTGAAAAGCGAATTTGAGATGTATGGATAGTTTGGTATTATTGGGATGTAAACGTATTGTATGGTATTAATATTCTTTGTAATTGGTATATTTTGAATTTGAGATGTATGGATAGTAATATTATTTGTAATTGGTATATTTTGAATGTTTGATACATTTTGGCTTTAAATAGATGACACCTTCTAAATGTTGTATAAATGTGTCTAAACGTTGTCTGATGTATCAAATTACAACATTTTAAGCTAGAAAACGTTGTGGAATCATACCATCTACAACGTTTTCTAGCATCTAAGTATTTATGGAAAACAAATATACAACATTGTATAACTATAGCATTTTAAAAACATTGTATAAAGGTGTCAAATAGATAACACTCTTAAATACGACGTTTCTGGGATAGCAACCACAACATTTTTTACGCGCTATCTATTTACTGTTTTGTAGTAGTGAAGGATATTTGTTATTATCACCAATAGTCATGATCATGCCAGCAGCTGTCCAACAATGCACTACGGGCCAATGAGGACTTTACCACATCATTTGTAAAATTACAGGTCATAATTATACCGATACATAATTCCTAGTCATAATCATACCAATCAACAGTTCATCTATGCACTATGGGCCAAAGATGACTTTCATCATAATATAAGCATGAGGATGATGACAATGATATAAGAATTCAATTAAGTGAAAGCAAGGATAAATTTTAAAGATTTATAATTTAATTTATCTAGAGTTCAAGAAAGTTCAAATTGTCAACATGATAACTGCTTTGTGGTGTAAAACTCAAGAATAATATTCATATATCAAAAATAATTTGGACATAAAAGAAATCATTTTTTGTCATGAATAGTATCACGGGTAAATAGTACCCGAGTGAAAAGTACCCCGTGAATAGTACTTCGTGAATAGTACCCCGACATGAAAAGATTAAAATTTAACAAGAATGTTCGAAAAAAATATTTTCGTGAAAAGATACTCGATGAAGCACAAATTTTAAAGATATTCTACTAATTTCAAGGAGTATAAAAGCAATACTTAACAAAATGAGTGTGGAATTAGGAATATAAAATGAAATAATATTACTTACATGCTACAGAGTATGGAAGAAAATATTATTTTTTACGAATATTGAACAAAAATAATATCCCTTACCTTAAAAGGAGAGTATTTCTGACTGGTATGGTGGGTACATTCTTGAAAAAAACTTGCATTATTTTCTACACTCAAAGCTTCCTTAAACTCTAAAGAAATATGCTCAATATTATAGAAGAAGAATTCTTTAATTCTAGTGTGATTTTCAATTCTAAACTAAGCATCCTATTTGTCGACATCGAGATTTTTATTTGTCCATTTTCTGTTCTTGTTCTCTGGTGTTCTCATGTTAGGTGAGATTTGTTTGAAAAATAAGTTGTGAAAAGGTCTGACATTTATATGTCGATGATTTGACTGTAAGAGTCGGCAGTTGGTTTTTTAAATGGTTGTACCAACACAACCGATAAAAGGTTTGCATATTAACCCAGTGATGTGACACTACTTAAAGGGTCTGCGAAACTGAGATTCATTAGGATCCGGAGACTTACTTATGCGGAGGGAAGGTGTTAGGCACCCCCCGAAATCTGTGTTGCCACGGTGACTGCCACATTTTAAGAAACTGTTATATGAATGTGTGTGTGTGTGTATGTGTCGATCAATGTGCAATTATTTGAAAGTAGTGCTATGCCTCGTTTGCACCTACATACAAAGGGTTTGAATTTGTGTAAAAATTTAATTTTAAACAAAATATAGCAGTGATGTTTTATCAAAAGAAGTTTTTTCAAACCCTTATGCTCAATAGTAATTGAGGCCTTTGATACTTCTATTTTATTATGTGTTCGGCTGGATTGCTTTTATTTTCGAGATGCGAAGCATCTTCGAGAAAATAATATACATAGCAGTACCGAATAATTTACAAGACGTGCACGGCTGAAAATGTCCATCACGGGAACTGAATCTAAATTCTGTAGACTAAATCTGTGATCACATGATTCTTAGGCTCACATGATGTAGCAATTTATATGAAAGTTGTAAGCAATTATATATATAAAAGCTGTAAATATATATATACAGACATGATCACCAACCAGGAAGCTGTAAAGCCCCCAAATCTGGGTACTTGAAACCCGAACTCGGTGCTTCACGATACATTTCTATGAGTGGAATAATACTAATATTAATATCAATAATAAAAATATTAAACTTAATTTACATAATCATCAGAGTCTAGCTCCCAAGTACGTAACCTTTAATACATTCTTTACATAACATGATAGATAATATATGTCATTATCTTAATAATATTAAGCTATTACATAAGATAACGTTACAATCATTCAGCAACCTTTCCTTTTCCCTTGTTCCTAGCAGAGCTCTCTGGTTGTTCACACTTAGCTGAAAACATTTAAATTAAGCAAGGATGAGCATTTGAGTGCCCAACAAGTAATAACAATTATATATATATATATAAGCTGAAAGAATTTAAATATTTTTTTATACTATCCTTCTACAACAGATCAATAGTTGTGAAGTAATCTGTACCGATAATAATAACATAGCAATCCTTTTTCAAATTTTTGAAACTACGTAATGACTATAACTAGGGTTAAGGTGACATACTATGAATATTGTTTTCATTTTTGAAAAGGTTAAACAGAACTTCATCTGTAAACCGTCATGACTTACGGGCACGGGGGTGATCAGCCCGTTGTACCCTGTATTGATCAACAGTACATGCAAGAACGAGGGTATCGTTCACTCTGTCCACCTTGGGCGCATAAAAGTTTTCCCGTGTAGGGATGTTCATATTTGTCTGGGTTCCAAATCAAAGGGTGTATCTTGTTCAACAATAATCTAAAATTCAACATATATATATACGGGTAATTGACAAAGGTGTATCAACATGTGATTAAATACAATGATTATCCAAGTTGGGACACTTGTATAACCATTTATAGAAATTAACGAACAGAATATATATATATATATATATATATATATATATATATATATATATCTGAATTATCATATACTAACATGTTGAAAATCAATGAGCGTATATAATATAGGGTTAGTAATCTATATAGTATTAATATAATTTAGAAACATTCTTACTCATGTCCATTGCATAAAGAAAATGCAAAGGTAAGATACTTGCCTGATGCGCTGCTTACAGTTCGTAACTTAGTTCTATCTTTTATATCACGACCTATCATTAATAAGATCATTCGTTCGATTATAACAATATATCTCAACACATAATACTGCTTATTGCTGTCAGCACATAACCTAATCACATTGTCACATATGTTTAACAACCATTGAATCACAAATAAACACATATCTAATCAAATTATCTAAATCCAGATCAATTTCTGAAACATGTCGGTGCACCGACAGCTTAATCGAGTATTTATCGAGTCTAAGACTCTATCCTGTAACTTAGCATCAGTCATATTTATTTTTTAAATGACTTAATATAATTTTAAAATATTTATTATAATTTATCAGGAATTTTCAAACATCGAAATCATTATTAAATGATTTAAATATTAAATAATTCTATTATCATTAATATTTAATTAATATTAAACTATTAATAAAATCATTTTCAAAATATTAAAGTTGTTTATAATAACTCAAAATACTTTTAAAGTATTAATATTATCCTTAAATGATTTTTAAAACATTTAAAATTATTTTTAAATAATTTAAATATTAATGTACTATTTATCAAAATATTAAGAGTCATTAATTATAACTTAAAATATTTTTAATTCATTTATATCCTTTTTAAATTATATTTTTTTAAATTAATAAAACCATTTTAAAACTATTTATTTAATATAATTATTAAATAAATTTAATATCATTAATAATTATTAATATTAAATTACTAATGAAATTATCCTTTAAATATTAAAAGTTATATTTTATAACTTAAAATATCTTTAAACACTTTATTTTCATTTAAAATGATTATTATAATATTAAAATCATTTTAAACTAAATTATTTAACATAATTATTAAATAACCTTAATATCATTAATAATAATTAGTTAATGAAATTTGCTTCAAAATATTTTAAGTTATATTTTATAGCTTAACATATTTTTAAATATCTTATTATCATTTAAAATGATTTTTAATATAATAAAATCATTTTTAATTAATTTATTTAATGCATTTAATAAATAAATTAATTATCAATAATATTTAAATAAATACTAATATTTATGAAAAAATTTCAAATTATTAAAAGTTAATTTTTATAACTTAAAATGATTTTTAAAATAATTTTTGTATTTTTCAGAAATTAATTACTATTTTTAAATAATTTTCAGAAATTAATTTAATTAATTTTAATTAAGTCTGTCGCTAAAGCCCTTTGGCGACAGAAACCGTCGCCTTAGGTGTTCTTGAGCTCTCAAGAACATTCATAGCTAGTTTCGAATATGTCTCGTTTGATCGAAAATAAAATTGAATCTGTGATGTTTCTGGACATGTTGTTGATCAGATCATGTAGTACTAATGTAGGACTACATGACCCAGCAACATACATGATCATAACATGCATAACCAACGAGATCTGGAGCCTTGAACAAGCTGTCAGAGCTATTTTTCATTTTCTGGGTTACGCAGAAATGAAGAACAGTTCGACTGGCTAGTTTTGGGCTTCCACAACTTGCTAATCTTGTATTGTTTTTGTGATTTAAAAACTTCAGTGTGTAAACAACATGTAAGGCTAGAGATCCATTACATAAAACCGATTAAACAACAACAAAATCAAAAGATATAAGCTGGTCAAACCTTGTCAGAGATCATGCTCTTAAGTTTTCTGGGTTACCCAGAAAACTAAGTTCGTGATCTTCTGGCCTGGTTTGACCTTCCACTGACTTCGATCCATTAAATATTTAGGCCATCTACAAGCTTAATCTTGAAGTACATATACCATAATACAAATAACACCTGCAAGAATCAAGGCCATGAACCTACTGTCAGACCGACCTGGAAACTTTCTGGGTAACCTAGAAACAGACGGTCATGGCCGGTCAACGTACTTTGACCTTGAATAACTTACAATCTACACATCCAATGACCTTAATTCCACTTTCAGACTAAAGAACACATACACGACTACAACTACAAACTTTCAAAACACAAAAATCTCAACAGATCACAGAGATATAAGGACTGACATTCGTTGTCAGACCACTCTTTAAAAAATTTCTAGATTTTGTAAAATGCCAAATTCGAGCCTCTAGATGTTATGGATTCATCATCTAGCAACCCATATCATAATTAGACACTACTAACAACACATTTAACACAAAAAATCTAACATCTAACAACAGAATGGACAAAAATTATGGCTAGGGTTTATACCTCCTTTGATCAATTGATGATTCAAGGCTACAGATTTGGTTAGGGTATTTCGTGGGGCTGATCTTGGGGACTGGAAAGCTTATAAATTTCGTGGGTTTGGGTTGAGAGAAAAGGTTTGAGTGTTTTGTTCAAAATATGCTAGCAAAATGATTTTCTCTATCTTTCAATCTATATATAGAAGTGTATGGTGCATGTATGGCTGATCTAGAGGCTGAGCTGCTGCCATTTGAAGTCAATGGAGTGGTTGGAGTTGCTCACCAACTAAAGTTTTGACAAATCTAACAAGTTAGCTTCAATAATGCATACAAGGGCAATTTGGTCTTTTGGCTTGGAATTTTAAGGGCAATCGTATAATCTTGCAAACCCTTAGGGTTTGACCCTTAGGGTTTAACCCTAAGGTTTTCCAACATTTGCTTTTCTAGAATTACATTTAGGGTTTACAAAATAAAAATAAAAATAATGTTAGTTTCTAATTTTTGCAAAATAGTGTTTCTTAATCGCGATTAATTTTCTAATTACATATACAGGAACATTAGGGTTTAAAATTAACTAATCATAATTAACCTTGCTAATTTAGCAATTAAGGTTTACAATTAGTAATTAGATTTTTTAATTACTAATTTGGGTTACTAAATATAGAAATTAAGGTTTCTAGTTTAGTAATTTAGGGTTTTCATAATTAACAATTATAATTCTAATACTTGTTAATTAAACACATTATCACAATTACCAATCAATCTTGAACTCTAATTTGAGTTTTAAATTAGGGTTTAACATTTAAAATTAGAGTTTTTAATAACTTAGGATTTTCAAAAAATTATTTAGGGTTTCTAAATTTGTCAATCTAAATGTTAATTAGGGTTGACCTAATTAATCAAATCATTATATAATACACATCATAAATCATATAACACAGTTATATAACAGTCTTGAATTTTCTATTTAAATTTAAAAATAGGGTTAAACAAATTAATACTAGGGTTTGGTCATTATACACCATAATTGACCAACCATCCTCAATATGTACCTACAGTATCTATTTATAGCACTGAAAAATCAAAATATAATTAATATTATATTATTATTTTTATTCCTTGATAAAATTCCAAAATTAGGGTTTAGATTCTATATCTGATTTATTCTTCTATATTTAACCTTAATAATCTGTACTAAAATTCATATAATAAAATAATTATTATAATTATTCTAAAAATCACTCCATATATTATTTAAATAATATATGATTATATTTTCATGAAAAATAATTAATAAAAACCTTTCTACCATATTAATAATAATCAATTATTCTAAAATAAAATTATTTGTAAATATTCATGTAATAAATATATTTTTACTTATCACATAATTACTTATACACATTATCTTGTACAAATCCTCATCTTTAAAAAAAAAAAAATTATACCCAAAAAATTTTGATTTATTTATATAGAAAATATCGGGTTGTTACAGAAGCACCTCCATGGGGGATCGAAAATGTAAATATATAAAAGCAATATATATATATATATATATATATATATATATATATATATATATATATATATATATATAGACATGATCAACCACCACGAAGCACCTCTATGGGCGATCAGAAATATAAATAAAGCCGTAAAAACGATCAACCGCCACGAAGTAAACTCCAGGCGGGACGAAATATAAAGAAAGCAGTAAAAACGATCAACCGCCACGAAGTAAACTCTAGGCGGGACGAAATGTAAAGAAAGCTGTGTCCACGAAGTAAACTCCAGGGCTAACAAAAATGTATATATATATATATATATATAAGCAGTAGTAAACGCATTTAGTAGCCCCAAATCTGGGTCCAATCACCAAGGATCTGGTATAATATTTCTATAACTAATTGCAGAAGATAAAAACATAAATTATTTATACATTAAACTTTACACACAATCCCCAAGGTCGAGTAATCTTAACTTAATACACAATTAATAACTTATTTGACTTACAATGTTATTAATATACAATACTATTACAAACTTTATCTGTACATATAAACTAAAGCTGGAACTGTCTTTGTCTTGTCTTATATCCGACGTATTCGTCTTAATCTGCAATGTTTATCATGATATAACAAGGGTGAGCAATAAGTTTGCCCAGCAAATAAAAGTTTATTTGAGGATCATAATTGAAAGAATTTGAATAATAGGTGACTAATATTCAACAATATAGTTGTGAATTAGCATGAACAAATTTTTATATCTGAACGACCAAGTCAATAGGAATTGAATGGTCAGAAAGAACATGAACAATTTATAACTGGACTAGATGGTAATGAAGGTGATCAGCCTTTCATACCTGATGAACACATGCATTATTTGCACAGAAAGTTATTCAACAATTCATAAACATGGTAATCAGCAATGATTAGCCATAAGCATAATTGAAAGAACAACTCGAGGTTGAGTTTAAAAAAATTTGCACAATAATTAGAAGTTCAAGGTTAGAAACTTGCCTGTATCACCAACTACTGCTACGCAGTTTATATCGCTTTATCCGAAGACCTAATATTAGTAATATAGATCCCCACATTAGAATAATATCATCACATTATAATACTATTATATATATATATATATATATATATATATATATATATATATATATAAAGTAACTTAAACACATAAACACGTAATCCTATCAGTCCATAAACTAACTATGACTCAGTATCAAGTCAAATTATTTCAGTCTGAGTTGAACCAGACACATAAACACGTAATCATATCAGTCCACAAACTACCTATGACTTAGTATCAAGTCAAACTATTTTAGTCTGAGTTGAACCTGACACAATTCTAACATCCAGATGGTCTAGTCGGATAATTATCGAGCCTAAAATCACTAAGACTCGGTCATAACACTTAACAATTAACTTATATAATTTTCTATTTAGTCAAAACATTTTTCATAGGCTCGTAATAATTTTTAAGTAATTATTATCATTTATCATGATTTTTAAATCATTAATATCGTATTAATATAATATAAATACCACATTATTCTCTTATCATTAATATTTATTTAATATTAAATATTAATGAAACTCATAACATAATATTATAATATATTTATAATATTACAAAGTATTATTAATACTTTAATTTCACATTTATATGATTTTTAAACATTTAAATCTATTATCCAATAATTGACATTAATATTAAAATATTAACATTTTCATAACAAAATATCAAAAGTTATATTTTATAACTTAAAATATTTTTTTAACCCTTAAATAATTTTTATATGATTTTTAAATCATTAATTCTAATTTTCCATAATTTATTTAATATATTCATTAAATAAATCTATTTCCATTAATATTAATTTATTAATAAAATTCATCACAAAATATCAAAAGTTATTAAAAATAACTTAAAATATTTTCTAACACCATAATATAATTTTTCATGATTTTTTTCAAGTATTAAAACTATTTTTAAGTAATTTATTTAATATTATAATTAAATAAATTAATTACCATTAATATTCCAAAAATATTAAATATTTATGAAATATACTCAAAATTATTAAAAACTAATTTTTAGGCTTTAAAATAATTTTTAGAAATTTATTTTGAATTTTTAATAATTAAAAACTAATTTTCTCTATTTATTTAATAAAATAATTAATTTTCGAAAATTAAGTGTCACTAAAGGGCCCTATAGTGACAAAACTGTCGTTATAGGTGTTCTTGAGATTTTTCAGAACTTTAAAGTCAGTTATCAGGTTGCTAAGTTTAACCAACATTAGATTCATGTTCATGTTATTTTCTGGGCAGCTAATGGTATCATATATGTAGTATAAGTGTAATACTACAATTCCAACTCAAGTTCATAGCTAAACTGTAACAATTCATAATTTTAAATTGTAATTTTTAAATATTTATTGAATTATATAAATATTTAATGGATGTGTTTATCGTTGAATAAATATTTGTTTAATTTGATTTGATTTGATTGGTTAATTATTTGTTAAATAAATAATTAAGGAGTTAAGGAAACTAATTATTATGAGATAATATTATAATTTAATTTAATAATTAAGTTAAAGAGTTTATAATGATTAAATGAATTATTATAATGATATTTTAATTTAAATTTGTAATTAAAATGATGTGTTAGTTGATTAAATAAAATTATAATTATAAAAAAAATTATAATTATGTTGTATTGATTTATGTGATAAATTAATTTAATAAATTGTTATTAGAATTAATTAAATTGAATATTAAAATTTAATTAAATAAAGTGTGACCATAAACTATATTATAAAGGAGTTATTAAAATAATTTAAAGGAGGTTAATACAGTTTTGCCAAACAGGGCTTAATGCATATTAAGTCTTTAATTTAAATATGTTTTACCAAACAAGGCATAAGATTTAATTGGTTAATTTTTAGGTAGTTAGCCAAACATGCCTTACGACTTTTGATTTTCAAAAATATAATAACCGATATCCGTTATACATATATTTATATTATATAATTAATACCTATATTATTACCTATACGTTATATTTTAGTACGTAAGTTAGAATAGAGAAGAAGAACACAGAAGAAGAAAAAGAAGAAAAATTGAGAGAGAATTGGAAGAATTCTAGAGAGGTTTTTGAGAAAAAAATTGGGGAAAAGAAAGCTTGATAATCAAAGGATAACTATCATCTTCTAAAACTAAGGTATCATCTTACTCTTTAATTTTTTTGAAAAGTTTTAGTTTTATTCTCTTATAAAAATCCTTTGTAAACTTTGTGAAGATTGAATTATTTGTGTTATATAGTTTTTATGTGATAATTGGTTGTTATGAAATTGTTTTCATAAGATTATAGATGAATTATAGTAAGATAATTCATGTTATGCATTTATTTGTGAAGGAAACCATATTACAGTGAATTGGTATATATATATATATATATATATATATATATATATATATATATATATATATATATATATGAATATGGCTTAGTTTAAAGGAAAACTGAGGTTTAATTGTTTGTTTGATATATAAATTGACTATTGATTTTGAAAGAGGATTAATAAACATAGACAAGGTATTTTGAATTAACGGTTTTGGTTGAAAAACAAAATCACATTGATGATTTTCACTGAAAATGTCAAAAAGTGAAGTTTTATCGAAAACAGTGAAATTAGATGTTTTAAATTCAATGTTTATATTGTTATATGGGTAAAATCATGTTAAGAGACCTCGAATTATGTTTGTGTGAAGTTTATATATGTATTATGTGTTAATTTAATTGTTAGAAAGTAGATTGTAGGCCAAAATTGGCTCTGTTCTTGTGGTTGCCGAAGTTGGTCGCTGAGGACTGTAACTCGGCGCCGCAGCGCGGCCTCGCAGTATAGTTCTCGCTCCGCAGCGCCAGCACCATGCCGCAGCGCCAAGTATTGGCCTATGTCTCACGCAGCAGCGCCAGCGCCGCGCCGCAGCGCCGCCGCGCCGCCCCACAGTGTAAACTGTGGCGCCTCAGCGTGAGTTAGCAGAATGGTCAGACAGTGTGTTTTAGTTGCACAAAGTCTGAAAAAGTTGTTAAATGAAATAGTATGACTGTTAGGATGTGATTTTGGTATTACTATACTAAGAATGAGCATATTATTAATATGCTACGAGTTTTATTACTAACGTAATTCGATTATGTGGTTAAAAATCAAACCTTACATGATGTAGATACTTATTTATATATAGAGTGTTGGTAGTGACCAATTATGTCATGATGCCATATATATAGGGTATTGTGATTCGAGTTGTTACGATTTAGCTTACACTCAAGGCAAGTTTCTTACTCTACCTTGTTATTATTGTGTAAGTTTACTTACCCTATCTTAATTACAATTACACAAGTTTCCTAAACTTGATTCTTATGTTGAGTAAGTTTCTTGTATCTAGTTTGTTTATGATGATGCAAGTTATCTAAACCTTATTCTGATATTGAGCAAGTTATTCTTGTCTTTAACTTGTTATTTAGCATGCAAGTTTATCTATTATGATATACTAATGTTGAACAAGTTTTCTCGTTCAATTTACTATTTGTTATGCATGCTTAATACTCAATTCTAAATAACCTTGGCTTAATATTGTTCAAGCAAGGTATGTTATAATTATTCAATATTTATGCTCTTAGATTATTCCTAAAGCATGACCTTAGTATACAATGTTGATTCAGTTATGATTTATTCCATAGCATAACGTTATGAACTTTTTATTCAACTAATCCTTAGTTGATGTTCGTTAAACCTAAATTACCTTGAAACGTATCCAAACCAAATTTACTTTGGTGCGGACATGTATTCTAAATGCTGAGATGAACAACCCTATTATTAGGGGATAATTTACGTATATCGTTGAAATGTTTGTGCACAATACATTGTACGAAGGGCTGATCCCCATAAGTATGAGAAGTCCTTATACTCATATGACTGTTAAATTTTAAGTTGAAATATTACTTATAACTATGGACATAATTCGTGGTCTTATGACCCTCAGATATATGATTCAGAATTTGATTATCATTGATAGAACCTATTATTCAGTTCTATTAAGTCTATTAATTGGTAATTGTTGTAAAGTTTTATTCATTATTATTTCAAGTGAGCTTTGTTTGCTCACTCTTGCTTATATAAACATTACAGCTAAAGATAAGAAGGTCGATGTACTTAGCACCAGTAAAGAGAAAGGAAAGATGAACAAGTATTGAAGACTTGTAATTACATTGATATTTTGTTGTCAGACTTTAATTTAATTATTGTAATGAAGTTATTTTAATTTTTCGCATTTGATGATTGTATTTAAAGGTTAGATAACCTGGGAGATTTTTATTAATTTAATCCTTTAATGGAAAGGTTTATTATTCAATTTTATTATGATTGGGTAGATATATATGAATGTTTTTATTAAGTGAACATCGAATCCTGTGGGAATGAAGTACCCGAATTTGGGGGTGTCACAAGTTGGCATCAAAGCTTTAGGTTATGAACCTTAGGTGGGAGAAAGTCTTAGGAAGTAACCTTTGAAAAGATAGTGGTGATAAACTCTTATCGAGTTTTAAGGAAAAAGTAATAAAAACACATATGTGCTTATGTGCTTTCAAACTATGTGCTCGTGAGTGTCGAGTAGTAACAAGTATTAATTAAAACTTAGAAATTTTGTTGTCAGGATGGTGAATGTAGGAGAATCTAGTCAGGCTAGGGAGGAAGGATCCCAGATGCCTAGAGAGGAGGAGCCTCATGACATTCAGGTGGTTTGGGAATAACTACTTCCACGAAAGTCAGCTCCGTTGGTCATAGTGGTTGAAGATGAGGATGATGATGTAGAAACGGATGAGGAGGATCCCGTTGAGCTGCCACAGACGAATGAGGATGACGAGGATGAGGAGGAAGAGATTACACTGAACTTGATAGCTGTTCGTATGTACGATGAAGTCTACGACCGCAATGTGGAACTTCAGGATATCGTCGAGGAGTTGGAAGAGATAGTAGCTGAACAACAGACCTCGATGGCACAGAAGGATGACGAGATCCAGGATCGAGATAAACGTTTAAATAATGTCAAAGAGAAGCTGTTCCACACTGAAGGAGAGAATGAACAACTGACCTAGGATAACGCAGAACAGAAGAACAAGTTAAAGGAAGAATATACTAAGAGGGCAATAGCCGAAGACGCGTACGAGGAAGCTTATTAATGAGCTGGGATAGCAGAGAGAGACGCACAAGCAAAAAAGATGAAGATGGAAGAGATGAATAACGTATTCAACACCGTGATTAATCGAGCTCAGGATCGGGTCATGGGTTATCCAATTCAGTTCGAGATGCTGCCATCGTTCATATTAGATCGCCGGACAATGTTCCGGATTATGGAGGAAGAGCGTCATAAGGCTACGCAGTATCTTAGTAGGACATCGTAGGGAAAGTACCTGATATGCAATTAATAAAATGTTAAATAATATGTAAATCTCAAGTGTTATGTAACCTATGGGATATGATGATGATGTTATCCTGGAACTTTAGTAGTTCAAGAAAGTAATGTAAATAGCAGTGATGCTATTGTTCTTATGTTTTTCAAAAAGATTATGAATGAATAAAAGTGATTATTTTATTTTATTCAAAGTGTTATGTGATGATTTCTTTTATGGGGTGCAAGTTAAATAGAAAATACTTAAAGGAGTTGAGTAATAATCTAATGCGTATATTTTAACAAAAAAATGCCTCCAAGACGTCAACCATGACAGAGGACCCCTGAGGGATCTACCAACGATAACAACACCGAAGCTAACCCCGTTCAGCAGCTAGCGACGTTACAGATGGGTGCATTGTAGAATCAACCGCAGAATCAATCTACAACGTTTAAGAATTTTAAGGCTGTTGGACCACCAGAATTCTGTGGGTCCATGAATCCAGTTGAGGCACAAACCTAGATCATAGAGATAGAGAAAGTGTTCGATGTTGCGAGAGTAGGGGAGAATCAGAAGACTACTTTTGCAACATTTATGTTGAAAGCAGAGGCCAATTATTGGTGGCAAGCCAATAAAACTTGAGGAGGACAAGGGGTTATGACTTGGGATAGGTTTAAGGAGATATTCTTCGAGACTTATTTCCCAGAGAGTTCGAAGAATCAGTTGGAGGTGTAGTTTTTAGAACTGAAGCAGGGAACAATAACAGTATCGGAGTATGTCGCAAAATTTAACGAGTTGGCGAGGTTTGCGCCATATCAAGATAGCACAGATGAACGCAAGGCTAAGAGGTTTGAGGAGGGACTGAAACCCTGGTTGTACAGTAGGGTCTCCCTATTCCAGCTAAAGACGTTCACAGCAGTAATGGAGAAGGAAATTATCGCTGAAGGTGGAGGCGAGGCAGTAACAAAGTTTAATCAAGAACAGAAAAAGAAGAAGAATAAAGTGGAGGTTAAGAATGGTGGTGGTGGTAGTGGAAATGGTAACAATAATCTGAAGAGAAAATGGAATGGAAATGTGGGTGCTGGAAATCAGCAGGGTAACCAGTAAAATAAGAAGTTCGAAGCATGTGCTGCATGCAGAAAGTTTCACAAGGGTGTATGTTTAATGGGGAAACGTGTATGCTTTAACTGTGGCCAGGATGGTCACATCGCCCCAAATTGCAATCAACCCAAGAAGAACGTTTGCTTCACGTGTGGGTCCAAGGATCACTTTGCTCGTGAGTGCCCTAAGAAGAAAGTTGGGGAGACAACAGGAAGCAAGGGAGGTAGCAATGGAGGTACATGGGTCATTGCTAGACCAACGACATCAAACAAACCCACAGCCAGAACCTTCAACATGACTGTGAAAGATGATGTGCAATCAAAGGATGTTGTGTCTGGTATTATCCCAATCATTGATATTGATGCTTATATATTATTTGATTCGGGTGCTACTTGTTCGTTTATATCTGATGAATTTGCTAAGAGTTTAGGATTGCCTAGTGAAGAATTGAATTTCCATTTAAATATAGAAATTGCGAATAAGGAAATAATTCTTGTTAGGTAAGAACTATAGGGTGAATATTAAGGGGAATATCATGATGGTAGATTTAATTCTGATAAAACTTGGAGAGTTTGATGTTATTTTGGGAATGGATTGGTTGTTCAGTTATGGAGTGATAATTGATTGCCAAAAGAAATGTGTAAACCTTATGACTACGTCAAAGGTAGTTTTCTATGGTAGCAAATCGCCTAGACATGCGAAATGTTTGACGATTATGCAGGCCAAGAAGTTGTTAAGTCAAGGCTATGTGGGTTATTTAGCTTACATAGTCGATACTCATAAGAAGGGTGTGAAACTGGAAGAGATACTAGTGGTTAGGGAATTTGTAGATGTGTTTTTGGAAGATTTGTCAAGACTTTCGCCTGACAAAGAGATTGAGTTCGTGATCGACTTAGCGCCAAGAACAACCCCGATATCAAAGGCCCCGTACAGAATGGCTCCGGTAGAGATGAAGGAACTGATGGTACAACTGCAAGAGCTGTTAAACAAGAAATACATTCACCCGAGTGTGTTACCGTGGGGAGCACCGGTGTTATTCGTAAAGAAGAAGGATGGGTCAATGCGTCTTTGCATTGATTATAGGGAATTAAATAAAGTCACTATTAAGAATAAATATCTGTTGCCAAGAATAGATGACTTGTTTGATCAACTGAAGGGTGCTAAATACTTCTCAAAAATAGATTTGAGAATTGGGTATCACCAATTGAAGGTAAGGAAGGAAGATATACGTAGAACGACATTTAGAACTCGGTATAGACATTACAAGTTTCTGGCGATGTCTTTTGGTTTGACCAATGCCCCTGTTGCATTCATGGATTTGATGAACAGGGTGTTTAAACCATTCTTAGACAAGTTTGTGGTGGTATTTATCGACGACATTCTGGTGTTTTCCAAATCTCAAGAAAAACATATAGAACATTTACGTTTGACGTTGGAGACACTAAGAAAGGAAAAGTTGTATGCGAAATTCTCTAAGTGTGAATTTTGGTTAGATCGTGTATAATTTTTGGGACATGTGATTGACAAAGATGGGATTTCAGTGAATCCATCAAAACTTGAAGTTGTAATCAATTGGGAACAACCAAGGACACCATCGGAGGTGGGGAGTTTCTTGGGACTGGCCGGTTATTATAGACAATTTATTCAAGATTTTTCCAAGATAGCCACTCCGTTATCAAATTTGACAAGTAAAGCTGTAAAATTTGTTTAGACGGAGAAGTGTGAAGAAAGTTTTCAAGACTAGAAAAAGAAGTTAAGTATGACACCTATGTTGTCATTACCAGATAATACAGGAAAATTTGTGGTGTATAGTGATGCATCATATAAAGGATTAGGATGTGTCCTTATGCAGAATGACAAAGTTATTGCATATGCATCAAGGCAACTGAAGGACTATGAGAAGGGATATCCGACTCATGATTTAGAGTTGGTTGCAGTAGTATTTGCTCTGAAGATATGAAGACACTATCTCTATGGAGAAAAGTGTGAGATCTACACGGGCCATAAGAGTCTGAAGTATATTTTCACTCAGAAGGACCTGAACATGCGTCAAAGAAGATGGATGGAATTGATAAAAGATTACGATTGCGAGATCTTTTATCATCCAGGCAAAATGCTTTAAGCAGGAAAGGTCAGAAAAAGTTGATGCTGATAACCACTCAGGAGGAGCTTATTTTAGCAATGACAGAGCTAGAGTTGGAAATAAAGTTTCCAAAAGAATCCGATGAACGACTATTCCAGATAGAAGCTATTCTAACTTTGGTGGACAATGTTAAGAATGCTCAACTACAAGACGAAGAATGTGGGAAAATAAATAGAAAGTGGTTGAGGGTAGTGATGTGAAATACAAGATCGATACCAAAGGGCTACTAAGATTCGAGGGAAGAATTTAGGTTCCAACAGTAATAAAGATTAAAGACGAAATCTTAACAGAAGCTCATAACTCAAGATACTCAATTCATCCAGGAAGTACGAAGATGTACCAAGATTTACGATGACACTTTTGGTGGCCAAACATGAAAAGAGATGTTGCAGAATGTGTTGCAAAATGCTTGACATGTCAAAGAGTCAAGGTCGAGCATCAAAGACCAAGTGGATTACTTCAATCGTTGGAAATACCGGAATGGAAGTGAGAACACATCACAATAGATTTTGTGGTGGGTCTTCCAACTACTCAGAGAGGATGCGATGCGATTTGGGTGATAGTGGACAGACAAACAAAATCAGCACACTTTTTGCCAATAAAGATGAGGTTCAATCTTGATCAGTTGGCAAGGTTGTACGTTAAAGAGATTGTTTCGAGACATGGAGTTCCGGTGTCAATTGTGTCAGATAGAGATCTGCAATTCACGTCAAACTTCTGGAAGAGACTACAAGAATGCATGGGAACACAGTTAAGAATGAGTACGGCTTATCATCCGTAAACAGATGGCCAAAGCGAACGAACAAGCCAGACATTAGAAGATATGCTCAGGGCATGCATCATAGACTTCAAAGGGAGCTGGGATGAACATTTACCATTGGTGAAATTTTCCTATAATAACAGTTACCACGCAAGCATCGGCATGCCGCCTTACGAAGCATTATACGGCAGGAAGTGCAGAACTCCACTGTGCTGGGATGAAGTCGGTGAACGTCAACTATTAGGACCAAAATTGGTACAGTAAACTGCTAAAGTTGTCAAACTCATCCGGGCAAGATTGGTAGCTACTAAAGACAGACAGAAGAAGTATGCTGATCAACACAGACAAGATCGTGCATTCGACGTAGGAAATTTTGTGTTCCTAAAAGTTTCTCCTTGGAAGGGAAAAATTCGTTTCGGTAAAAAGGGAAAACTAAGCCCTAGGTTTATTGGACCCTTCGAAGTGCTGCGAAGAGCAGGAGAAGTGGTTTACGAGGTAGCTCTACCTCCAGAGTTGGAAAACATTCATAATATTTTTCATGTTTTGGTGTTACGACAGTATAGATCCGATTACAAGCACGTGATCGAGTACGAACCATTGCAGTTTGATAAAGACTTGTCCTATGAAGAGGTTCCTATCCAAATAGTCGACATGAAAGAACAAATGCTCAGGAATAAAGTAATACCTTCCGTGAAGGTGATGTGGAGGAACCACAATGCTGAAGAAGCTACGTGGGAACTCGAAGATAAAATGATAAAAGATTTCTTGAGTTATTTGTTTAATCTGTGTCTTCGATTCTAGGGACAAAATTTTTATAAGTAGGGAAGAATGTGATGAATGGTTTGTTTGAATTGTGATTCTGGGGACAGAATCCTTGTAAGGAGGGAAGGATGTAACAATTCAGAATTTTAAATTGTAATTTTTAAATATTTATTGAATTATATAAATATTTAATGGATGTGTTTATCGTTGAATAAATATTTGTTTAATTTGATTTGATTTGATTGGTTAATTATTTGTTAAATAAATAATTAAGGAGTTAAGAAAATTAATTATTATTAGATAATAATCTAATTTAATTTAATAATTAAGTTAGAGAGTTTATAATGATTAAATGAATTATTATAATGATATTTGAATTTGAATTTGTAATTAAAACGATGTGTTAGTTGATTAAAGAAAAATATAATTATAAAGAAAATTATAATTATGTTTTATTGATTTATGTGATAAATTAATTTAATAAATTGTTATTAGAATTAATTAAATTGAATATTAAAATTTAATTAAATAAAGTGTGACCATAAACTATATTATAAAGGAGTTATTAAAATAAGTTAAAGGAGGTTAATACAGTTTTGCCAAACAAGGCTTAATGCATATTAAGTCTTTAATTTAAATATGTTTTACCAAACAAGACATAAGATTTAATTGGTTCATTTTTAGGTAGTTAGCCAAACAAGCCTTATGGCTTTTGATTTTCAAAAATATAATAACTGATATTAGTTATACATATATTTATATTATATAATTAATACCTATATTATTACCTATACATTATAGTTTAGTACGTAAGTTAGAATAGAGAAGAAGAACACAGAAGAAAAAAAAGAAGAAAAATTGAGAGAGAATTGGGAGAATTCTAGAGAGATTTTTGAGAAAAGAATTGGGGAAAAGAAAGCTTGATAATCAAAGGATAACCATCATCTTCTAAAACTAAGGTATCATCTTACTCTTTTATTTTTTGAAAAGTTTTAGTTTTATTCTCTTCCAAAAATCCTCTGTAAAACTTTGTGAAGATTAATTATTTGTGTTAAATAGTTTTTATGTGATAATTGGTTGTTATGAAATTGATTTCATAAGATTATAGATGAATTATAGTAAGATAATTCATGTTATGTATTTATTTGTGAAGGAAACCATATTACAGTGAATTGGTATGAATATATATATATATATATATATATATATATATATATATATATATATATATATATATATAGCTTAGTTTAAAGTAAAATTGAGGTTTAATTGTTTGTTTAATATATTAATTGACTATTGATTTTGAAAGAGGATGAATAAACATAGACAAGGTATTTTAAATTAACTGTTTTGGTTGAAAAACAAAATCACAGTGATGATTTTCACTGAAAATGTCAAAAAGTGAAGTTTTATCAAAAATTATGAAATTAGATGTTTTAAATTTGATGTTTATATTGTTATATGGGTAAAATCATGTTAAGAGACCTCAAATTATGTTTGTGTGAAGTTTATATATGTATTATGTGTTAATTTAGTTGTTAGAAAGTAGCTTGTAGGCCAAAATTGGCTTTGTTCTTGTGGTTGCCGAAGTTGGTCGCCGAGGACTGTAACTCGGCCCCGCAGCGCAGCCTCGCAGTACAGTTCTCGCGCCGTAGCGCCAGCACCACACCGCAGCGCCAAGTATTGGCATGTGTCTCGTGCAGCAGCGCCAGCGCCGCGCCGCCGCGCCGCCCTACAGTGTAAACTATGGCGCCGTAGCGCGAATTAGCAGAATGGTCAGACAGTGTGCTTTAGTAGCACAAAGTCTGAAAAAGTTGTTAAATGAAATAGTATGACTGTTAGGATGTGATTTTGGTATTACTATACTAAGAATGAGCATATTATTAATATGCTACGAGTTTTATTACTAACGTAATTCAATTATGTGGTTAAAAATCAAACCTTACATGATGTAGATACTTATTTATATATAGAGTGTTGGTAGTGACTAATTATGTTATGATGACATATATATAGTGTGACGCCCCCAAAATAGGTCCATTCCACCCAAACCATTCTGAGTCGCCAAATACATGGTACAAAAAATAACTACAACTTTATTATTACAATTGTCGTGCAAAATACGACAACACAAATATTGTCATCTAGACAGTATTAAAACTCAAATGGAGTTCTCATTACAATTATTGATACACTATCTTACAAAATAGTGAGGACTACTGCAATAACTATCTTGAACCATCATTCCATACCCCGATTAGTTCCCGCTATATTCTCGCCTCTTGAGAAGAAAAATTGAATAAAAAGGAAAAGGGTGAGCTCAACTTGCCCAGTAAAAAATATTATGACTAAGATAATATAAAACAAATTATCCTTAGTCTTCAACAGGGAAAAATCTGATAGAATATAATAGACAACAAGTTTTAGACCAACAACTGTAGCGGAAACAACAATTCATTAGAAGAGTTAAGTAGAGAATAAAATCTACTATCATCTATGAATTTAAAAGTTCATCATCAATATTTTATCCCTATAACATCAATCATCAAATATTCATCTTTGCACTACGGGTCAAAGATATTCATTTGTATCACCAGTTGGTCATGTTCATCTCAACACCTGTTCGTCTTTGCACTACGGGCCAAAGATATTCATCAAATAATCATTCATCTTTGCACTATAGGCCAAAGATATTCAGTTATATCACCATTTAGGACTGAGGATGATAAAATAATTCTCAAAAAAATGAATCCAGTGAGATAAAAGGACAAAGATTAAGGATTCGTACTTTAGTTTATTCAAGTTCAAAAATACTCCATAATAATAAATTGTGGAGCAGAATTTAAAAATGAAGATCAAAACATAGATCCAATCAAAGATAGGAACCATAACAGACAATCTTGGACACAGAAAAGAAAATTTAATTTTTTTGTGAATAGGGTCGTATTTGTGAATAGTACTGTATACGTGAATAGTGACGTATACGTGAATAGTAACCCCGACACTAAAAGATAGAAATTCCACAAGAAAAATCGTCATATTTTGTGAATAGTACTCGTGAATAGTAACTCGTGAATAGTAACTCATGAATAGTAACTCATGATTAGTAACTCATGAATAGTAATCCCGACATGAAAAGGTAAAAGTTTCATAATAAAATTCATACTAATATTCCGGTATAATGATATTGAAATAAATAATATCATTTACGAAAAAAATAACACCCCTTACCTCAAAAGAATAGTACTTTTGACTGGAATATCGGATATAATGCTGAAAAAAACTTGTACCGTATAGCAATACTCAATATATCTAAATACTCAAAAAAATACGTTCGATAATATAGAGAGAGAAAACTTCAGTTTTTGGTGTGATTTTTAATTCTAAGGTAAGCACCCTATTTATAGAAAAATGCTTAGAACACCAAAGCAGAAAATTTAATAAAATAATATTATTTATAAAAATTTTCTTTCACACACTTGAAATCTGATTTCAACATCTTACACATGCAAGTGGGGCCCGCCCAAATGAAAAACTTGTTTTTAACATTTAATGCAACAAAATCAATTCGGACCCAATATTTTGGAACTTCAATAATTCATAATAAATAGTCCTTTTATCAGAAAAATTCGAATCTTATGTCCATTCCATAGGATATTTAATTCTCTACAACTTTGCAGAAGAATATTTTTCCAAATTCCAAATAAAAAATGACCGAAATTCACATACGGATGATTTTGCAGGCTATAATTAAATTTCAGTCAAAAATTGGAGCCCATCAACATGTTTAACATGTTTTTAGCATTTATTGTAACAAAATACTTTTTCTCCTCATTTATTCATATATCACACATTTATTGTAAAAATATCACCATTATTATATTATTATAATATCACATTATACATTTATAATGTAATATAATAATATAGATAAAATATCAATTTTCAATAATTGTTACTTTTCTAAAAATTCCTTCATTTATATTCACATAAAATAAATATTTTTCTTACCATATATATCAATATTTAATTATTCACAAATAATATTATAGAATCACAATAATGACAATCAGGTCGTTCCCAGGAAAGAGGGGGCCTTCCGGTAAAGATTTCTCCTTACTGGCGCGCAATTAAATAACCTCTCCTAAATAAAACTTTCTTAGACATTGCCAATAATGCTATCTAATAATATTATTCAAATAATATAAATTTTTGATATGATAATTTGAAATATTGTGCAATGACAATTATTGAATCAACAATATAAAATATCAACGCAACAATTATTGAATCAATAAAATAAAATATTGAACCGTAATTACTATAACAATTATTGAGTAATGACTTCTTACGTAAAAATCAATAATTGGTACAATACCGTGTGCTACTGTGCAACATCGCGTATTATTGTGTTTTAACCATCAGGTATTCCAACAGTGTTAACGGTAACAACTATGCCATTATTTATAAAAACTCATACTTGTCATTTTCTTCATCCGACCGTTTTTCGTTATGGGGCCCACAAATAGCTGCGCCGTCGTACGAATATTCCCCAACAGCAAGAATATTCCACGACCAAACGAATATTCTCTGATAAAAATGAATATTTTATAACCACTTGCTTATTTTGTAAAATTTGCACATTTCACCCATAACTTACCACATTAATCAAATCAACCCTTACTATTTCAAAATAATAAATAGAGAAAATTCAATTTCATTTATAAAAAGTTGGGGTCTTACAACCTCCCCTCCTTATGAAATTTCGTCCTCGAAATTGACGTACGTAGCTGGTGTTTCGAAAAGGTGAGGGTACCTCTCTTTCATTTCCGACTCCAACTACCAGGTCATTTGATAGCACGGTTCCTCCACAAAACCTTGACTTGTGGTATAACCTTTATACGTAGGATATGCTCCTTCGTATCCAAGATCTTGACAGATACCTCCTTGTATGTTAAATCTTTGGCTATCTCATCTGGTTCTAACTCAATAATGTGGTTCGGGTCGTCCACATATTTACATAACATCAATATGTGAAAAATGTTATGAACACACGACATACTTGGCGGTCAAGCGAGTCTATAGGCCACAGTTCCATCTCGATCGAGGTTTCAAATGGACCAACAAATCGAGGGTTGAGATTTCTTCTCTTCATTGACTCTTGCTTCTGGAATAACACATTCTTGTACTTTCTTATTTATACGCATCAGCTCCAGATTTGTGGCTTGAGCATCTTTAACTTTATCGATTAAAGTATGTTCTAATCGTATATTCGACATCATCATGTGGGTCCCTAAAGTCTTTAACTCTATCTCTATCATTTGTAAGTTATACGAAATGGGTCTTTGTGTTCAACTATATCGAACTCGTAACCGTACACGTTCTTCTACTCAACGCGTCAGCTACCACGCTAGCTTTTCCAAGATGGTATTGGATGGTATGATCGTAATCTTTCAATAGCTTGAGCCAACGTCGTTGCCGCATGTTGAGTTTTTGGGAGCTCATCTCACATTCCTCGCTCCGTTCGAATTTTGTATCTTTACGAGTTAGCTGAGTTAATGGAGTAGCGATTTAAAAAAAAATCCTTCCATGAATCTCTGATAATAACCAGCCAAGTCTAGAAAGCTACGTATTTCGATTACTAACTTAGGTTGCTCTCAATTGTGACTCATATTCCAATCTTGGATAGCACATCACAATGGCACCTATCATTTTATCATCACATAAATATAGCGTCTCTTACGGAGAGTCTGGCTTCGGTGCATTCCACAAAGGAAGTCACCAGATAGAGGCTAGGGTACCAACTCCTGTAGTTGGGTTTTTAACTCCTGAAGTTTAATAGGAGTTATTTGATATGAGATTTTAGAAATGGGTTTTGTATCGGGTTCAAGATCAATACAAAAATTCAATATCACGCTCTGGGGGTAGGTCGGGAAATTCTTCAGGAAATACGTCAGGAAATTCAATCAACAAAATATTATTCAAATCTGACGTATTTTTGTTCAAGTCCATGACATGGGCTAAGAAAGCATGACATTCGTTTTCAATAAATGAATGAATTTATGGCTTGATATGAAAGTGTTTGACTTCAATGGTTTGGTTACTTGAATTCACATAATAGGTTGGTTAGGAATATGAAAACTAACAACCTTACGAAAACAATCAATTTTAGCATGATGAGTGGTTAACCAATCAATCCCTAAATTCACATCAAATGCAAGTATTTTCAAAGAAATGAGATCAACAGGTAAAGTGATGGTCCCAACTTGAATCTAGCAAAATTTATAAATAATGGATCCTAACGAAGTCTCAACAGATAAGTCAAAGTCTAATTTCTCCGTAGTCAAATTCAAACGTTGAGCACAAGCAGGAGAAATAAAAGAATGGGTAGAACCGGTATCTAATAAGGTATAAACTTCGTAATAGTTTATGATTAACTAACCCGTGATAACTTCGTTCGGTTCCTCGTCACGAAAAATGCTCTCCCTTAAACTACCGACTTTGTTTGGTCCGTATCCGCCTTTGGTGCCACCGTCCCAGCTGAACTTGACTTCGCTACAGGATAAAATTGAGCTATATGACCGTCATTTCCACAACTAAAACATAACTTGGAAGGTTGTGGACAGTTTGAACTTATGTGTCCATCCTCTCTACATCTGTAGCATCTAACTAGCGTTCGTTCTCCTCCTCTAGAATTTGTTGTTGGTGCTGGTGCTGGTGTTGCTGCCGATGTCTTCCCGTCACCGTTAAATATTCTCTTCTTGAAATTTCCACTTGAATCATTTCTTCTATTATCTTGGCCATGATTACCACCGAAGTGGTTACCATTTCAGGCATGATAATTTCCTCCACGATGGTTATCATTGCTCTAATGATTGTTGCCACTGGTACGACCCTTGTTGTGGTCCCCTGGTTGAACGTACTTATTATTTCGCTTTAATAATTGTGCCATGATGACTGTGACGCCCCAAAAATTAAGTATACGTCACCCATCTTGGGTCGCCACTTACATGGTACAGAATACAAATACAACTTACTAATACAACTGTCGTGTACAATACGACAAAACATAAACTGTGAGTTTGAATACAAATATTATCTTCTAGAGAGTATTCATACTCAAAAGGAGTCCTCATTACATTTATTAACACACTATTACATAGAATAGTGAGGACTACTAACTAATACTATCATTCGGACCATCACTCCGTTCCCCGACTTACCCCAGCTACGTTCTCATTTCCTGAAGAGAACAGTGAAAAAAAGGGTGAGCTCAACTAGCCCGGTAAGAAATATTATGACTAAGATAATGCAGAATAAATTATCATTAGCCTTCAACAATGTTAAACTGATAAAATATAATAGACATCAAGTTTAACTGCAGCGGAACAAGCAATCCATTAAAAGAGTCAAGTAGAAAATAAACTCTACTATCTTTTATGATTTAAAAGGTTTTCCAACACTGTGATCGCTGAGACTCAGCTTAATAAAATAATCCACATCATCGAATCACCCCTGCACTACGGCCAAGGATATTCGTATATTCATTAATGGTCATGATCATGCCAACAACTGTCCATCAATGCACTACGGGCCAATGGGGACTTTTACCACATCATTCGTAACATTACGGTCATGATTACACCGAATAATCCCTGGTCATAATCATACCAAGTCCATCTATGCACTACAGGCCACAGATGACTTTCAACAGAATATAAACATGAGGATGATGCCAATGATATAAGAATTCAATAAAATAAGTTCAAGAATTAATTTATCCAAGAATTAACAACGTCCAAATTGTCAACATGATACTGCTTTGTGGAGTAAAATTCAAGAATGCTTAGAAGAATATTTTCATGAAAAGATACTGGATGAAACGCAATTATCAAGGATATTCCACAAATTTCATGGAGTATAGAAGTCAAAACTTAACCAACTGAGTATAATAAAGAATGGAATAACAAAAGAAATCACCATGTATGCGATAGACCGCACAGACAGGTTATTCCAACAGAATAATAAATAATGGAACCAGGTCGTGCGTAAACGCACAGACAGGATATTCCGACAGAATAATAATAAAGACGGAACCAGGTCCGGTGTAAAACACACAGACAGGATGTTCCAACAGAATAATAATAAAGACGGAACCAGGTCCGGTGTAAAACACACGGACAGGATGTTCCAACAGAATAATAATAAAGACGGAACCAGGTCCGGTGTAAAACACACAGACAGGATGTTCCAACAGAATAATAATAAAAACGGAACCAGGTCCGGTGTAAAACACACAGACAGGATGTTCCAACAGAATAATAAAAGAATGTCACCAAGTATAGGGTAGACCGCGTATACAGGTTATTCCAACAGAATAATAAGAAATGGAATAACAAAAGTTCTCTTCATGAATAAGAAAGAATAACACCCCTTACCGTTTTAAAGAAGAGCTGAAATAAGGAAGTAGTTAAGTAGCAGAATACTCTTCTTCTCTCTCTCTATAGTTTCTCTCTATAGTTTCTCTCTATAGTTTCTCTCTCTAGAGTTCAGTGAATTCGTAAGAAATAATGAAGGAATGAGCTGCTATTTATAGAAAAATAGAATGCATAGTAACTAATCCATGAACGGTCCAGATTGATTACTTTAATCTGACGGTCCATATTTAAAGAAAAATCTTTTAAATAAAATATAATATATTCTATTTATAGAATAACTTTAATAAAGTATTCTGTTTTATATAAAAAGATGTTTCTGTTTTATTACGTTAATAATACGAATAAAACAAAACGTCATTATCGCTAAATAATTCATATTATTAACTGACAATAATGGAATCAAACTGAGTGACTTCTCATATAAGCATTAATAATCAATATCGTGTGCTACTATGCAACCACACGTATTACTGTACTTTTACTACCGAGTAGTTCAACAGTAACAATGGTAAAACTTCCGCCGTTATTTTTATAGAAAGATAATTTTGTCGTTTTCTCAATCCGACAATAATTCCGTTATGGGGTCCACTAATGATTGTGTCGTTGTACGAATATTCCCTGTTAAAACGAATATTCCCCGACCAAACGAATATAATATGAATACTTGCATACTTTACAAAATTTATAAATACTACCCATAACTATTATATCAAATCCACACCATAAAAAAATTATTTCGAGAAAAAAAAATTAAATATTTATTCATAAAATCTGGGGTCTCACAATCTCCCCTTCTTATGGAATTTCTCCCTCGAAATTTACGTACGTACTTGGTATGCCGAACATGTGAGGATACCTTGACTTTACTTCAAATTCTAACTCTTGAGGTATAACCTTTAAGCATCGAATATGATCTTTCTTATCCAAGATGTTAACACGTATCTCCTCATACGTTAAATCTTTCGCTATCTCGTCCGGTTCTAAATTAATAATGTGGTTCGGGTCGTCCACATATTTACGTAACATCGATACGTAAAAAAAAATGATCTGAACACGCAACATACTTGGCGGTAAAATGAGTCTATAGGCCACAGTTCCTACTTCATCGAGGATTTCAAATGGGCCAATTAAATCGAGAGTTGAGATTTCCTCTCTTCGTCGATTCTTGCTTCTAGAATAACGCCCTCTTGAACCTTCTTCTTCACATTTATCAGCTCCGAGTATGTAGCTTGAACGGCTTTAACGTTCTCGATTAAAGTCGATTTTACTCGTATATTCGTTATCTTCATATGGGTCCCTCGAGTCTTTAACTCTATCTTCGTCATTTGTAAGTTATACGAAATGAGTTTTTGTTTTAACAACATCGCCCTCGTAAACACATATGATCTTCTACTCAACACGTCAGCTACCACGTTCGTTCTTCCACAATGATATTGAATGGTACGGTCGTAATCTTCAACAGCTCGAGCCAACGTCTTTGGCGCATGTTACGTTCGTTTTAGTTGAAGAAATATTTGAGGGTTTAAGAAATGGGTTTTGTACTGGGGTCAATACAAAATTCAATTTTACGCTCTGGGGTAGGCTAAGAAGTCTTCAAGAATACGTCAAGAAATTTATTAACAATAGAAATATCGTTCAAAGCTGTGACCCTCATCCAAGACTTGGATAACACGTCACATTGACACCTATCAACTTGCCATCATCATTTACAATGTCTCCTACGGAAAGTCTAGCTTCGGTGCATTCCACACCAGGAAGTCAACAACGAAAGGAATGGGGATTTTAATTATGGCTTGATATGACAATGATTGACTTTAGTGGTTTGGTTACTTTGAATTTGCATAACAGATTGGTTAGGAATATGAAAGCTAACTTTACGAAAAGCATGATGAGCAGTTAACCAATCATTTCCAAAAATCCCATCAATGCAAGTATTTTCAAAGAGATAAGATCAACAGGTAACGTGAAAGTGTTGATTTGAACAAGATTTATAAATAGTGGAGGTAACAAAGGTTTCTCCCAACGGAATTTCAACAGATAAATCAAAGTCTAACTTCTCCGGAGTTAAGTTCAAATATTGAACACAACTAGGTGAAATAAAAGAGTGAGTAGAATCGGTATCTAACACGGTATAGACTTCGCAAGAGTTTATGACTAACATACCCGTGATAATTTTATTCAGGTTCCTCGTCACGAAAAAAACGCTCTCTCTTAAACTACTGGCTTTGGCTTTTCTGGGACGGTCTTTGGTGCCTCCATCCTATCTGAATTTGTCTTTGGTGAACGATAAAATCGGGCTAAGTGACCTTCTCTTCCACAATTATAGCATGCTTTGGATGGCATCGCGCAGTTTGGACTGATGTGTCCCTTCCCTCTGCATTTGAAGCATATGATAGGTGGTCATTCTCCTTCCTTAACAACGGGTGCTGGTGCTGACGTCTTTCCATCATTGTTGAATCTCCTCTTCTTGAAATGACCATTCTTATTGTTTTGGCTCTGATTACCATCGAAGTGGTTACCATTTCTGGCATATTGATTCCCTCCACGCTTGTTGTCACCGCTTCGATGACTGCTCTCACTGGTATTATCATTTTGTCGACTGCTCTCTTTTGGTTGCGTTGACTCGTTATCGCGCTCCACTAACTGAGCCCTATTCACAACATCTAAATACAAACACAGTTTATGAGAAATAAGATGTTAACGTATCTCAGGTTTCAAACCTCGCAAAAATATTTGCGTCATTCGCTCTTCACTATCCACCAAGTGGGATGCAAACCGGGACAACTCAGCAGACTTGGCTTCGTACTGCGACACGGTCATGTTGTTTTGCTCCAACTTGATAAATTCTACCTCCTTCATGTGACGAATACTTTTAGGAAAGTATTTGTCGTTGAACAGCTCTTGGAACTTCTCCCAAGACATCTTCAGTGCGGCAGGTTGAGTACGCTTAATCGATTCCCACCAGTAATCTGCCTCTCCTCGCAACAAAAAGGCGGTAAAGGGAACCTTTTGCTCCTCGGAGCATCCCAAGACATCAAATATCTTGGTAATCTGCTTTATCCATGTTTCCGCTATAAGTGGTTTTGGCTCTCCCTTAAACTCTGGTGGTCCCAGCTCCTTGAACTGTTTAGCGATGACCGTCCAAGAGTTTTCAGTGTTTCCACCTATATTTTGGATAGGAGCTGCTCTCGCCTGCTGTTGCATGAACTGCATAAAGTTTCTGAACATTTCATCATTCATCATCTGGTCAGTGTTGTTGTTTGCATGAGGATTGTCACCTTCCTGATGCACATTATCCTGATTATTGATATGTGGTGAATCAACAGTCGCCTGTGCTCCATTGCTATTCTCAACATTCTCAGATGCCATTTTTAGATACTGCCACAAAATAAAAGTTTAATTAACATATCACATATTATCTCTATACTCTGACCGACCAATTAAACACCAAATAAACTTAGGTAGGTTATACTAGCGAAGGAATTCCTCGTCTCTCCCCTCCTTGTTCTATTCTCACATCCTAGCCAGGGATCATATCCCTAAGCTCTGATACCAACTGTGACGCCCCCAAAATTAAGTATACGTCACCCATCTTGGGTCGCCACTTACATGGTACAGAATACAAATACAACTTACTAATACAACTGTCGTGTACAATACGACAAAACATAAACTGTGAGTTTGAATACAAATATTATCTTCTAGAGAGTATTCATACTCAAAAGGAGTCCTCATTACATTTATTAACACAATATTACATAGAATAGTGAGGACTACTAACTAATACTATCATTCGGACCATCACTCCGTTCCCCGACTTGCCCCAGCTACGTTCTCATTTCCTGAAGAGAACAGTGAAAGAAAGGGTGAGCTCAACTAGCCCAGTAAGAAATATTATGACTAAGATAATGCAGAATAAATTATCATTAGCCTTCAACAATGTTACACTGATAAAATATAATAGACATCAAGTTTAACTGCAGCGGAACAAGCAATCCATTAAAAGAGTCAAGTAGAAAATAAACTCTACTATCTTTTATGATTTAAAAGATTTTCTAACACTGTGATCGCTGAGACTCAGCTTAATAAAATAATTCACATCATCGAATCACCCCTGCACTACGGCCAAGGATATTCGTATATTCATTAATGGTCATGATCATGCCAACAACTGTCCATCAATGCACTACGGGCCAATGAGGACTTTTGCCACATCATTTGTAATATTACGG
Source organism: Panax notoginseng (assembly GCA_016801055.1). NCBI lineage: Eukaryota > Viridiplantae > Streptophyta > Magnoliopsida > Apiales > Araliaceae > Panax > Panax notoginseng. Next base: position 108,169,955 of record CM029014.1, read on the forward strand.
TCATGATTACACCGAATAATCCCTGGTCATAATCATACCAAGTCCATCTATGCACTACAGGCCACAGATGACTTTTAACAGAATATAAACATGAGGATGATGACAATGATATAAGAATTCAATAAAACAAGTTCAAGAATTAATTTATCCAAGAATTAACAACGTCCAAATTGTCAACATGATACTGCTTTGTGGAGTAAAATTCAAGAATGCTTAGAAGAATATTTTCATGAAAAGATACTGGATGAAACGCAATTATCAAGGGTATTCCACAAATTTCATAGAGTATAGAAGTCAAAACTTAACCAACTGAGTATAATAAAGAATGGAATAACAAAAGAAATCACCATGAATGCGATAGACCGCACAGACAGGTTATTCCAGCAGAATAATAAATAATGGAACCAGGTCCGGCGTAAACGCACAGACAAGATATTCCGACAGAATAATAATAAAGACGGAACCAGGTCCGGTGTAAAACACACAGACAGGATGTTCCAACAGAATAATAATAAAGACGGAACCAGGTCCGGTGTAAAACACACGGACAGGATGTTCCAACAGAATAATAATAAAGACGGAACCAGGTCCGGTGTAAAACACACAGACAGGATGTTCCAACAGAATAATAATAAAAATGGAACCAGGTCCGGTGTAAAACACACAGACAGGATGTTCCAACAGAATAATAAAAGAATATCACCAAGTATAGGGTAGACCGCGTATACAGGTTATTCCAACAGAATAATAAGAAATGGAATAACAAAAGTTATCTTTATGAATAAGAAAGAATAACACCCCTTACCGTTTTAAAGAAGAGCTGAAATAAGGAAGTAGTTAAGTAGCAGAATACTCTTCTTCTCTCTCTCTATAGTTTCTCTCTATAGTTTCTCTCTCTAGAGTTCAGTGAATTCGTAAGAAATAATGAAGGAATGAGCTGCTATTTATAAAAAAATAGAATGCATAGTAACTAATCCATGAACGGTCCAGATTGATTACTTTAATCTGACGGTCCATATTTAAAGAAAAATCTTTTAAATAAAATATAATATATTCTATTTATAGAATAACTTTAATAAAGTATTCTGTTTTATATAAAAAGATGTTTCTATTTTATTACGTTAATAATACGAATAAAATAAAACGTCATTATCGCTAAATAATTCATATTATTAACTGACAATAATGGAATCAAACTGAGTGACTTCTCACATAAGCATTAATAATCAATACCGTGTGCTACTATGCAACCACACGTATTACTGTACTTTTACTACCGAGTAGTTCAACAGTAGCAATGGTAAAACTTCCGCCGTTATTTTTATAGAAAGATAATTTTGTCGTTTTCTCAATCCGACAATAATTCCGTTGTGGGGTCCACCAATGATTGTGCCGTTGTACGAATATTCCCTGTTAAAACGAATATTCCCCGACCAAACGAATATAATATGACAAAAATTTATAAATACTATCTATAACTATTATATCAAATCCACACCATAAAAAAATTATTTCGAGAAAAAAAAATTAAATATTTATTCATAAAATCTGGGGTCTCACATTGACAACATCTGAATACAGAGAAAATTTGTGAAAAATAAGATATTACCGAATCTCGGGTTTCAGACCTCTCATAAACATCCGCGTCATACGTTCCTCATTCTCTACCAAATGTGGTGCAAACCTAGATAACTCTGCGAACTTCGCCTCGTATTGGGATACCGTCATGTTATTTTGTTCCAGTCTAATAAACTCTACCTCCTTCATATGACGAATACTTTCAGGAAAGTACTTGTCATTAAACAGTTTCTAAAACATTTCCTAAGACATATTGAGTGCGGCTGGCTGGGTACGCTTCACAGATTCTCACAAGTAATCTGCCTCACCACGGAACATAAAGGTGGCGAATGGAACCTTCTGTTCCTTCGTGCATCCCAAGACATCAAATATCTTGGTAATTTGCTTAATCCACATTTCCGCCGTGATCGAATCCGGATTTCCCAAAAACTCTGGTGGTCCCAACTCTTTGAACTACTTAGCTGTAACAAGTTGCGCGTTGCTATTATTTTCACCCGTATTTTGTACACGAGTCTCCCTCGTCTGATTTTGCATGAATGCAAAAAGCTTCTAAACATCTCATCGTTCATCGTTTGTTCGGTAGTGTTGTTTACAAGAGGAACATTGTCTTCCTGTTGTGCGTTCTCCTGATTGGTGAGTAAAGGTGTCTCCACTGTCTCATTTACTCCACTGTTAACATTCTCGGTTGTCATTCTCAAATACTACCACAAAACAAGGGTTAATTAAAGAAATTAGCATATCACATAATATCCTTATATTCTGACCAACTAACACATAAACTTAGGTAGGACACACTAGCGAAGGATATACTCGTCTCTCCCCTCCTAGTTCTATTTTCCGATCTACTCCAGAGATCATATCCCTAAGCTCTGATACCAACTGTGACCATTCCACCCAACCCATTTTGAGTTGCCAAATACATGGTACAGAAAACAACTACAACTTTATTATTACAATTGTCGTGCAAAATATGACAACACAATTATTGTCATCTAGACAATATTAAAACTCAAATAGATTCCTCATTATAATTATTGATACAATATCTTACAAAATAGTGAGGACTACAAAAACAACTATCTTGAACCATCATTCCATACCCTGACTAGTTCCAGCTAAATTCTCGCCTCCTGAGAAGAAAAATAGACTAAAAAGGAAAAGGGTGAGCTCAACTAGCCCAGTAAAGAATATTATGACTAAGATAATATACAACAAATTATCCTTAGACTTTAACAGGGAAAAATCTGATAGAATATAATATACAAGTAGTTTTAGATCAACAACTGCAGCGGAAATAACAATTCATTAGAAGAGTTAAGTAAAGAATGAAATCTACTATCATCTATGAATTTAAAAGTTCATTATCAATATTTTATCCCTGTAACATCAATCATCAAATATTCATCTTTGCACTACGGGCCAAAGATATTCATTTGTATCACCAGTTGGTCATGTTCATCTCAACACCTGTCCGTCTTTGCACTACGGGCCAAAGATATTCATCAAATAATCATTCATCTTTGCACTACAGGTCAAATATATTCAGTTATATCACCATTTAGGACTGAGGATGACAAAAATATTCTCAAAAAAAAAATCTAGTGAGATAAAAGGACAAAGATTAGGGATCCGTACTTTAGTTTATCCAAGTTCAAAAATACTCCATAATAATAAATTGTGGAGCAGAATTCAAAAATGAAGATCAAAACATAGATCCAATTAAAGATAGGAACCATAACAGACAATCTTGGACACAAAAAAAAATTTAATTTTTCTGTGAATAGTGTTGTATTTGTGAATAGTGCCGTATACGTGAATAGTGACGTATACGTGAATAGTAACCTCGATACTAAAAGATAGAAATTTCACAAGAAAAAGCGTCATATTTCATGAATAGTACTCGTGAATAGTAACTCATGAATAGTAACCCTGACATGAAAAGGTAAAAATTTTATAATAAAATTCATACCAATATTCTGGTATAATGATATTAAAAGAAATAATATCATTTACGAAAAAAATAACACCCCTTACCTCAAAAGAATAGTACTTCTGATATTGAGCAAGTTATTCTTGTCTTTAACTTGTTATTTAGCATGCAAGTTTATCTATTCTGATATACTAATGTTGAACAAGTTTTATCGTTCAATTTATTATTTATTATGCATGCTTAGTACTCAATTCTAAATAACCTTGGCTTAATATTGTTCAAGCAAGGTATGTTATAATTATTCAATGTTTATGCTCTTGGATTATTCCTAAAGCATGACCTTATTATACAATGTTGATTCAGTTATGATTTATTCCATAGCATAACGTTATGAACTTTTTATTCAACTAATCCTTAGTTGATGTTCGTTAAACCTAGATTACCTTGAAACGTATCCAAACGAAACTTACTTTGGTGCGGACTTGTATTCTAAATGCTGAGATGAACAACCCTATTATTAGGGGATAATTTACGCATAGCGTTGAAATGTTTGTGCACAATACATTGTACAAAGGGTTGATCCCCCTAAGTACGAGGAGTCCCTATAGTCTTATGACTGTTAAAGTTTAAGTTGAAAGATCACTTATAACTATGGACATAGTTCGTGGTCTTATGACCCTCAGATATATGATTCAGAATTTGATTATCATTGATAGAACCTATTGTTCAGTTCTATTGAGTCTATTAATTGGTAATTGTTGTAAAGTTTTATTCATTATTATTTCAAGTGAGCTTTGTTTGCTCACTCTTGCTTATATAAACATTACAGCTAAAGATGAGAAGGTCGATGTACCTAGCACCCGTAAAGGGAAAGGAAAGATGAACAAGTATTGAAGACTTGTAATTACATTGACATTTTGTTGTCAGACTTTAATTTAATTATTGTAATGAAGTTATTTTAATTTTCCGCATTTGATGATTGTATTTAAAGGTTAGATAACCTGGGAGATTTTTATTAATGTAATCCTTTAATGGGAAGGTTTATTATTCAATTTTATTATGATTGGGTAGTTAGATATGAATGTTTTTATCAAGTGAACACCGAATCTTGTGGGAATGAAGTACCCAGATTTAGGGGTGTCACATAAACAACATAACAACATAGAGATCTAAGCCCTTAAAAATCATGTCAGAGCTGTTCTTCATTTTTGGGTTTTCCAAAAATGAAGAACAGTTGCAGGGTACCTACTTTGCTGCTCTGTAACTTTGATTCTAAGCATTATTTGTGTGATTTAAGAGTTCACACATGTAGTATACATGTCAAGGTACAATATCATAACACTAGATCCATCTAAAAAATTACATGAACAAGATCTGGCATGGTCAAACCATGTCTAAAAACTTGTTCTTCACAAATCTGGGTTTTCCAGAAATGCAACAAAATAGATGGTCAACGCTACTTTGACCAGAAATATCTTTGATTCTATGTAAGATCTATGTGTTCTAGAGGCATGCTCATGTAGCCTACATGTCAGTCTACAAATCAAATACAACAACATGGCAAAACTCCTTACCAGTAGCAAGATCAAAGGCTTGCAAAAATGTTGTCAGAGGCTTCCTAGGTTTCTGGGCTGCCCAGAAACTCAGTTGATCATGGTCGGTCAACCATGTTTGACTGCTTATAACTTAAGATCTAAACATGGTATGGAGGTGATTCCACTTCCGGTCTACTCTCCTCATGGAAAAGAACAAGTCTATAACATCTAACACACCTAACACTTAACACAGACACGTCTAGAGGCCCTGACATATGGCTGTCAAGCCTTAAAATTAGGGTTCTTGATCAGTTTTTAATACTTGATTTTCTAGCATCTAGATGTTTTGGATCCTTGATGTTATATCTTGGATCACTAAATAACATCCCTTAACATAAATTTAACCAACAAACAACAACATCTAACACAAAATATATGGATCTACAAGTTTAGTGTTTTATACCTTCTAGCTTTGATCTTTGATTTCTGACTTTTGTTTCCTGTTCTTGGAAGGCTAAAGCTTGATCATGGCTTGGTTTTTCTCTCTTTCTCACTCTAGATTTCAAAATTTGAAGAGAGAGAAGGTCTTGGTTGGTTTGCTAAGTAAAGTGAGATTTTATTTACTTTAAATCTTTAATCTTTTTGATTCAATGTATCTAGTTGCTAGGTGGAAATGAATTGGCTGATAACTTGCCCATTTAGAACACATGTGATATCTATATAGATGACTAACCAAAGATTTTACAAATCTTTTACTTACAGTTTAAGAAAGGGTATTTCGATCATTTCGCACCTACTAAGGGTAATTTGGTCTTTTCCCCTCTAAATTGAAGGGTATTTTGGACATTTCCATTTTATTCCATAACTTATAACACTTAGCCATTTATACTTAGCTTTTGAATTTCCAAATTAGGGTTTTGGATTCCCGAAACTAAAATTAGGGTTTCCAGACGTATCGTTAAGGTTTCTAAATAGTCGTTAGAGTTTTCTAACTTAATAACCATATTCTTGTCATAACATTAGGGTTTGTCATAAACGTAACTTATTTGATCAGGATTTGATACTTATCCATAACTATACACATAAAAATTTACTGTTCACATATATGATCACATATACCGACTCGTATACACTTAGATACTTAACCCTGATAATTCTTCACAAGAATTTTAGATCCACCAAAATCTTATACCTCATTATCTGACTAACACTTACAGCCTATCAAATCATTCAAGTCCTTTTCTAAATTTTTTGAAATCCTTAAAATTCTTTCACAGAAACTTAATATCCATGCACTCATTTTTAGTCTAGGTCTATCGTATAACCTTTAATCCATCATTTTAGAATTTTATAAATTATCTAATTTCTCGGATTGTCACAACGCACCGGATGTAAAATCCAGGCTCAATCAAACAGAGTTTGATGGCAACAACATATATATATATATATATATATATATATATTTATATATATATTTATATATTTATATATATATATATATACGCTCCGGATGTAAATTCAAACTCTTCGAACAAAGTTCGACAACAATTTATATATATATAAATATATATATATATATATATATAAAGAAATAAAAGCCGCGGATCGAAATTCGGGCATACACACGCAACACGACTCTCAACGTGAAGAACAGTGTGTGCAAAGATGAAGAGAAAAGCTTTAAAGTGTGTAAGCAGGCTTATAGTGGACTGCCAAAGAAGACTTCAATGACTTGAAGGGATGAACACTCAGCTCCGGCCGATAAAAATATAGCAATATATAAGCTCACAATTGTTTAAAATGAGAAAGCACTCAGTTTATAGTGTGTACAGAGCAAATTGGATAGGGCTTCCTCGCCTTTTCTCTCTTCAAAATGGCTGTCCCAAGCCCTCTATTTATAGAGGGGGGGAGCCACAGGTGTACCTGCTGCTGCCCAGGGTTCCCCAAGTTCCGCGAGTCCTGCCGTCTCAAAGTACGTATACGCGTGCAATGTGATGTCCACTCAAACTTTCAAAACTTCAATCTGGGCATCCGATCGAAGTTTATAAGACTTTTTTTGGCATGCTGTTGTCAAGAGATACACAATGACATGGGATTAGAGGTTGTACAAAGTCAGGAAGATGGGACCATGCCCTAAGTCTTCAAGCTTCAAATTCTATCAGGTATGTTGTCTTGTGTAGTAGTCATTCGGGATTAGCGCTCCTTGGTTCTTGTAGGACATTGTTGTGTAGAATGTATGTATATTGTTGTTGAGATGGCACGATGTAGGATTGGGATGGCAAAATAACGGTCCTTCCCTTCACCGGGGTTATCTCCGGTTTGAGCTGTTTTAGCGGTCATTGCTCAGGGTTATCTCTGAGATTGGACTACTGTAGGTATTGATCATCCTCAGGGTTGTATCTGAGATGTGCCTGACTTCTAGGGGTTATCTCCGGGCTTGTAGAATGAGTGCCTTGGGGCTTTTATCGAGTGTTCTGAAGTTGTTTGCATGGATTTGAAACAAGTATTTTCGGGGTTATCTCCGGAACTGCAACTGTATGCATCAGGGTTATCTTCGAGGTTGACACTTTCTTTCTCGGTGGTATTTCTGGGACTGAGACTGAGTATCTCGGGGTTATCTCTGAGATGACACGGTCTTCTCCGGTGTGATTTTCGGTATTTGAACTGCATTCCTCGGGGTTATCTCTTAGGTTGAAATTAAAACTCCCGGTGTTGTTTTCGGGGTTGAGGTTGAAGCTTTCAGTGGTATTTCTGGGTCTGAGCTGGATGTCTCGGGGTTATCTCCGAGATGGTAGTACTGAATATCTCAAGGTTGTCTCCGGGATTGAACTGAGCTGTCTTCCAGGGTTATATCTGAAAGATGATTTTGCCCTCCTACAATGTTAGTGACAGGTATGCAGAAAATTTTGAGTGTCTACAGATGCCCCTCTTTATCATATTCATGCAATGCAATGGCACGGATAGGATAAAGAATATTAAACACTTGAAATGTAACAAGATAATCAGGATGCAATGTACAACAGCATGATGCAAATGCATATGGTTTGTTGGATTGTTCTCCAACATGGTGGGATGATTGTCGGCTCCCCTTGACTTCATACGCGGAACAGACGTATCTCTCATGTACAATAGACTCTGTGGGGATGCATTCTGTCTATTGAGGATGTGTATAACATATTCCATCATCGGTCCTCCTCGATGAGGATGCTCTATTGGAGTTACTGCCAACAGTCTGTGTTGTTAGGATTTCATGACCCTCACTGAAATGTACATCAATAGATGAAATTCCTTCTAGGGATAACTGCCAAGGCTGCTTGACCTTTGTTAACGTGTGCATCTATTGATGAAATCATCGGATGACTTCCGACGCTTCGATGGGTTTAACTGCCATCGGTTGAAATAATGTCAAGGTTGCTTAACCTTCGTTGACATGTGCATCAACAGATGAAATGTGTGATACCCCCGCCGGGGATCTGTAGTTAGATAGATGCAAATGTGTGATACCCCCGCCGGGGAATCTATATTTGGACAGATGAACATGTGTGATACCACCGCCAGGGAAACTGCTTGATCGTCGCTGACGTGTGCATCAACAACTGAAATCATCGGATGGCTTCTGAACGCTTCGTTGGGTTTACTTGCCAACGACTGAAGTGATGTCAAGGTTGCTTAACCTTCGTTGACATGTGCATCAACGGATGAAATGCGTGATACCCCCACCGGGGATCTGTAGTTTGCAGATGAAAATGTGTGATACCCCTGTCGGGGATGTGAACATCAACAGATGATAACGCGTGATACCCCTGCCGGGAATATGTTCTTCACCACATGTAAACGCATGATACCCCCGTCGGGGATCTGTACTTGAGAATGCGTGATGCCCCCGCCGGGGATGTGTTCTTGAGAATGCGTGATGCCCCCGCCGGGGATGTACTTTGGAGTTGCGACCCATACTGAAGGCATTGGACCTTTGTGAGGTATTGCCGAATGTGATTTACAACTGCTGAGATCATCAGTTAGTATACCCTGTGTTTGGGCGAATACCAATGAATGATATGAAAGCCATAATTTGGCCTAGGAAAACCAGGATTTTCAGGCTATTCTGCTCAATCGCGTAGCATTTTTATCCCTGATTTGGCCTTTTCAACTGATTTTTGAGTAGCATTGAAACCCTTCCCATTCAGGTTGGCTGGTGGAAGAAGATGTGTGATTTTCTTCTGAGTGGTCAGAAGATTGATAATATTCTCGAGTGAGTCCCCTAAGGGTGTGAACACTCGAGGGCGTTTGACTTCTCCACCTTTAGGAAATGGAGGGTTTGAAGACTGTGCTTGAAAGGGAGTGTAATTTCTCCTCTGGATAGGCATATTCTGATTACCTTTTTGACCTAGTAGTATCAAGGAAATATCATCCTCTTTCTTTTTATGGACCCTCTAGGGGTTGTTTCCATAAGTTTCTGACTGGATGTGTTCAGCAACTGCTTTAAGAGCGGCTAGGTCTTGAATCTTTCCTGACTTTAACCCCATTTCAGCCATCTCTCTATGTTTGATCATTTTAGAAAATGGTTTACCAATGCCAGCTAAGACTCTCTCATAGAAAAGAGCTTCTTGTATGTCTATGAAGGTCATAACCATTTCTAACTCTGTCATAGAAGGAATAACTTGAGCAGCGTGGCGCCTCCACCTTTGAGCATACTCTCTAAAAGACTCATTGGACCATTTCTTAACCTTGGTAATCTGGTACCGGTCAGGAGCCATCTGAGACTGGAAGTTGTATTGAGTGAGGAAGGCATGAGCTAGCTCTTCCCAGCTATGGATCTTTGAGTTATCTAATCTGGTATACCACGAACGAGCTTCTCCAGTCAGACTCTTTTGGAACAGCTACATTCTGAGCTTCTCGTCCTCTGCATAAAATCCAAGTTCTCCAATGAACACCTTCAAATATGTGTAAGGATCTCCTAACCCGTCATACTTTTCAAAGTCAAGAGTTTTGAACTTCTCTTGATAATGAACACCAGGGAATATACAAAGGTAAGCATATGAGACACTCATGTGTGCTCTAATTCCTTTGATAGAACGAAGGGTTTTTTCCATTTGAAGGACTTTTTTCCTGATGTCACCGGTGTTTAGATCTCCTTTGAGATGGGTGCTTTCAGGGTTTTTGTCTGTTGTAATCAATCAAAATTCCGGATTTATTTTATCTGAACCTTGGATTCCTCCATGTGCAGAGGATTATGTATGTGTGGGCATTTTTGAGCCCCGAGTAGACTAATGTAGTTCTTTAAGTAGAACAGCCAAATCTGTAATCAGTTTACTTAATCCGTCAAATTCTTTGCGAGAAACTAGATTAGACTGGTCAGTTGAAGACATAATTGGCTGTAGGCTCATGGCCTTTTTGGACTTTGAACGGGTAATAGGTCCGATTGTTTCCCTGCGAAAGACTGGCATAGTTTAGTCGTTAGGGAATGTGTAAATGTTTACATGCTATGTGATGTATCCGTTTTAGGAATATTATCCTGCAAAATGTATGTTAGCTGTTCGTAACACAGGATAGCATATAAATATGCGTGCACACATATTTCTTCATATTTCTCATTACATGGAGATGAATATAGAATGAAATTACAAGTAATTGACTTTACGAGTAATTTGAAATGAGAAAGCATGAAGAGACTTTTCTCCGCATCTGGTTTATCAAAGCCTGACCTATCTTAGGTTACTCTCGCGGCTTTTTGGCATGAAGGTTCCCAAATCATCACAATTTACTCAACGGGAAGTTAATCCGGTCTTTCAACTAGAGCGAATTTGGGTGGTACCTTTCCTGAGCCTCGTTGGAATTAGTCTTCCTACGAGTCCAGTAATCAAACACCGACAGGATAGCCTCCTGAAGGAGGAACCACACAACATACATTCACATACAATGTGTCTCACCGTTTATGAAAATGATGACATGTGTGAAGCACTAATATCACAAGCAGATATAGTGTAAAACAGTAAGTAAATGCATTCGTACACATTCATCATAAATATAAATGCAACATCTACACACAAGCATATAACAATTTTGAAAAGCTTGTAATAGCGGCTTAAGCCCTCTTACTGGAGTCCCCAGCGGAGTCGCCACCTGTCGACGTCGGGATTTTTATTTGTCCCTTTTTTGTTCTTGTTCTTTGGTGTTCTCATGTTAGGTGAGATTTGTTTGAAAAAATAAGTTGTGAAAAGGTCGACATGTATATGTCGACGAATGGACTATAAGTGTCGCCTGTTGGTTTTTTATATGGTTGTACCAATACAACCTAGAAAAGGTTTGCACATTGACCCAGTGATGTGACACTGCTAAACGGGTCTGTGAAACTGAGATTCATTAGGGTTCGGGGGCTTGGTTATGCGGAGGGAATGTGTTAGGCACCCCCCGACATTCGTGTTACCACGGTGACCGCCACTTTTCAAGAAACTGTTATATGAATGTGCGTGTATGTGTGGATTAATGTGCAGTTATATGGAAGTAGTGCGAGACCTCGTTCGCACCTATATACAAAGGGTCTGAATTTGGGTAAAAATTCAGTTTTAAACAAGATATGGCAGTGATATTTTATAAAAGAAATTTTTCAAACCCTTATGCTCAATAGTAATTGAGAACCTTTTACACTTCCATTATTATTAAATGTTCGGCTGGATTGCTTTTATTTTCGAGATGCGAAGCATCTTCGAGAAAAATAAAGTACAAAGCAGTGCCGAACTCATATGAGGAAATCCAAATACCGTGAATAAATTTACAAGCTGCTTACAGCTGAAAATGTCCGTCACGGGAACCAAATCTAGATTCAGTAGACTGAATTTGTGATCACATGATTCCTAGGCTCACATGATACCGCAATTTATATGAAAGCAGTAAGTAGTTATATATATATAAGCTGTAAATATATATATATATATATATATATATATATATATATATATATATATATATATATATATATATATATATATATATAGACATAATCAACCACCACGAAGCACCTCCATGGGAGATCAAAAATGTAAATAAAGCTGTAAAAGCAATCAACCGCCACGAAGTAAACTCTAGGCGGGACGAAATGTAAAGAAAGCTGTAATAATGATCAACCGCCACGAAGTAAACTCCAGGCAGGACGAAATGTATATATATATATATATATATATATATATATTAGCGATAAACGCTCCGGACGTTAGTCCAGGCTCAATCTGACTCGATAATGTTAGTCCATATATAAATACATATATATAAGTGTGTATATATATATATATATACAAACAAAAATAAAATCACGGACCGAAGTCCGGGCCTACACACGTAACACGACTCTCAACGTGAAGGACGGTGTGTGCAAAGATGAAGAGAAGGGCTTTAAGGTGTGTAAGAAAGCTTACAGTGGACTGCCAAAGAAAGCTTCAATGACTTTAAAGAGTTGAACACTCGGCTCCCGCCAGTAAAAATATAGCAATATATAAGCTCACAAGTGTTTAAAATGAGAAAGCGCTCAGTTTATAGTGTGTACAGAGCAAATTGGACAGGCTTCCTCGTCTCTTCTTTTTTTAAAATGGCCACCCCAAGCCCTCTATTTATAGAGAGGAAGCCGCAGATATACCTACGGCTGTCCGGGGTGCCCCGGGCTCTGCTGGTCCCTCCGCTCGAAATACGTGCACGCGTGCACTGTGATGTTCGTTCGAACTTTCAAAACTACAATCCGGGCATCCGATTAAGGTGTATAAGACCTATTTTGGACCGCTGTTGTCGAGAGCTACACCATGACATGGGATTAGAGGTTGTACAAAGTTAGGAAGATGGGACCATGCCTTCGATCTTCAAGCTTCAAATTTTATTCGGTGTGCTGCCCTGCGTAGTAGTCACTCGGGATTGGACTTCCTTGGTTCTTGTGGGACATTGCTATGTAGAAATGTCTGTATGAGATGTTGAGATGACGTAATGTAGGGTCAAGGTGGCAAAATGATGATTTTACCCCTCATCGGGGTTATCTCTGGTTTGGGCTGATAAAGTAGACGTTGCTCAGGGTTATCTCTGAGATTGGACCGCTGCAAGTACTGAAGGTCCTCAGGGTTATCACTGAGGTGTGCCTGTCTTCCCGGTGTTATCTCCGAGTCTTATACTGAGTGCCTTGGTGTGAGTTCCAAGGTTGAAGCCGACTGCATGCATTTGAAACAAGCATTTTTGGGGTTATCTCCGGAACTGCAACTGCACTCCTTGGGGTTATCTCCATGGTTAGCACTGTTATTCCCGGTGTTATTTTTGGGACTTGAACTAAGCATCTCGGGGTTATCTCTTAGACAGAACTGTCCTCTCCAGTGGAATTTCTGATATTTAAACTACATTATCTTCTTGGGTTATCTCTGAAAGACGAATCTGCCCTCCTGCAATGTTAGTGACAGGTGTGCAAAAAATTTTGAGTGTCTACAGATGCCCCTCTTTATCATATTCATGCAATGCAATGGCATGGATAGGATAAAGAATCCTAGACACTTGAAATGCAATGAGATAAACATGATGCCATGTGCAGCAACATGATGCAAATGTATGATGTATATGTTTTGTTGGATTGGTCTCCAACATGGTGGGAAGATTGTCGGCTCCTTGCTGCTTCTACCAGGGATGGCAACAGATAAGCAGCCTGATGAACTGTCATAGACGTGCGATCCACAGCTACCAGGAATCTTTGGGATTGTTGACATTGGGGTTATCACCAAAGTCTTAAATCCTTGATACAGACTTTATACTGAAGATGTATCTCTCAGGTACAAGATGCTCTGTGATGATGTTTCCTTGTCTGTTTGAGGATGTGTATAACATATTCCATCATCGGTCCTCTCTGATGAGGATGATCCTTCCTAGTTTGTAATGTCAGGACATATCAATGTTCTGTCGTAGTTATTGCCAACAGTTTGTGTTGTCAGGGTTGCCTGACCTTCACTAACACTTACATCACTGGATAATATCCCTGCTGGGCAAGTTATCAAGGTTGCTTGACCTTCGTTGACTTGTGCATCAACAGAAAATGCATGACACCAGCTGAGGATTTTTGTATTTGGATAGATGAACTTGCGTGATACCCCCGCTGGGGAATCTGCTTGATCTTCGCTAACGTATGCATCAACGGCTGAAATCATCGGATGGCTTCCAATGCTTTGTTGGATTTACTTGCCAACGGTTGAAGTGATGTCAAGGTTTCTTGACCTTCGTTGACATGTACATCAACGGATGAAAATGCGTGATGCCCCTGCTGGGGATTTCTGTATTTTAAAATGTGTGATGCCCCCGCCGGGGATCTAAACTCAAGAATGTGTGATTCCCCCGTCGGGGATCAAGAAAGGATTAGGGTGACGACCCTGAATTGGCAGCATTGGACCTGCGTAAGGTATTTCCGAGGATGACTTGCAACAACTGAGATCATCGGCATAGTGTACCCTATGTTTGGGCGAACACCAATGAGTGATATGTAGATCCACGGTTCGGTCTGAGAAAACCAGGATTTCAAATTATTCTGCTCAATCGCATAGTGTTTTTATTCCTGATTTGGCCTTTTCAGCTTGTAAGAACTCCTGTAGTAGGTACACCTGTAGCAGCTGCAGGTGGACCTGCGGCCAACCGTGAATGCCCATAAATGGGTTGGTTGCTTTGCCAAGTCATTTTCAAGTCGTGTCGCGAAGGAAATCTAAGAGTTCTTCTTCAGACCTACTGAGTTTGGACGTCTTTCTGCAAATTATGTCACCGTACAAGTGTTCTACACTGTCCTGGTAAAGTATGCATGTCTTCTTCTCCAGTTTTTATCTGTTGGAAAATGATTTATCACATGAAATGCATCTAAACACATAGTAGTGAATATGCACGCTCGTATTACTTGATAAAAAAATATTCAACACAATAAATGTTAGTATTAAACCATGCTGAACATAATGATGTAAAAAAATTTAACTTTTGAAACAGTCACATTAGCACCTTTTTCTACTATTTCTTATCCTATTTGAGGACAAATGAGCAAAAGGTAAAAATACCAAGTAATCCTGGTAATTAAGCTACCCATATGGATTGATGACTTTAACATATAGATGTATATAGTATGTATATGACTGTGGGCAGGTGTGCTACTGAATGGCCACCTAGTCATGCCTATGTGCATGTGGATAATCCTATTTATAGAGGGGACTATGGCAAAAAAAATTTAAAAATGTAGGCATTGAATAGTCATGCATTGTTAACTCTACTATAGACGTATGTTAAAGTAATGCATGCATGTAGTCATAAAATACATTTTGAAAAGAAAGCTCCAGGTTAAAAATTATCACACCCTTTCTGAGGTGATTTGGAGACTTTTGTCCAGATATCATGGATCCAGATCAGCCAAGTAGTTCCTATAGGACCACTTCTGGTGTACGAAGGAGGGCTTCTGAAGTGCCTCAACCCCATTTTGTTAGACAGCCTCTTCGTTTGGTGGAGGCAGTGATACGTTCTGTCCGGGTTGATGTTCCGAACGTTGAGGATGAGGAGGAGGATGTTCCAGTTGCGGACCCTGCTCCTGCTGCACATGTTCCCCGTAGGGATTTGCCAGGCATTCAGGTGGTGAACCCAGAGCTTCTGGGTGACTTAAGTCGACATCCTTTAATTTACCTGCACGCAAACGAGGTATAAAGTTAGATCTTAATCTTCCTTCTTTCCTATTGATGAGGAGTAAAAGATTTTGATGTCGATCTGCATTTCATGTAGGTTCTTGGCTTTACACAGCCTCGAGAGAACTGGTTCAGCATCCACTTCATGTACCAGGCTCTGCATCCTGACTATAGAGCGATCGTGCATGACTGGGGATTTGGGGCGTTCTTTTCCATCCTTCCCCATCGTTGTCCCTGGGTTTAGCTCAGGGCATTATTTGAGTACTGGTTTCACCAGACTCAGTCACTCTATTTGCTGGACTGTGAGGTGATGATGACGCCAATAGATTGGCAGTTTATCACAGGTATGGAGTTTGGAGGGGCACAAGTGCCTTGTACGATGGATATTACCCCAACTGCCGTTAGATCCTTGCTAGGAGTTCCGGCTGAGGCGCTCAAGGGCAGGACCGTCCGTACGGATCCTTTGAGCGTAGATGCTATGAGTGGGCTGTTGAGTGAGCCCATACCAGCTGATGTCAGAGTCAGGGATTGCATTCTTCGGCGATTGTTCCTGATGATCATTAGGGGCTACTTTATAGCTGATAACTCTTCTACGGTGTCATTCGCTTTGATTAGTGCCACACGACATGTGGATCGTATAGGAGAGTATTACTGGGGTTCCTACACCTATGCCTATTTCCTCAGGGGCATGCGTATGCATTCGTAGGGCTTGACCGCGGCTTGGTTAGGATTCTACCCATTTCTGCTGGTGAGTGTTTCTCTTGTAATTTCCCATGTACAGGTTAAGAGTGTTAACTGACAACAAATGGTTGCCTTTGTATTGACAGTTCTGGGCCTATAAAAGGCTTAATTCCAAGCTTGCGTCATGTGAGTGTGTTAGGATTGGATACATATCCACGAGGATGGCGATGGCATCATTCCATACTGGCGGAGGTCCCTGTAGCTGAGGGTTTTACTCATTGTCGCCTACAGTTGGTGGTATTGACAGCTGATGTTATCACATGGATTCCCTATTCTGGGGAGCACTTGGCCACTAGATTTGAGGATGGGTACCCGATTGGGGTCGTGTACATGATTTCCACCCGTAGGGTTCCTCTCTTTACTGATGGAGGATGGGAGATCTATTTAGGATAGCATGTTATTAAGAGCACCACAGGAGAGATCCGTATACCGATCTTGCCTCCTGCCAGGCATTATTGACCTGTGTTGCAGTCAGTCGTCATTGTTATCCCATTGTTGGGTGTTAACGGTTTTGCACTGTCAGAGGGTCCTTGCACTCAGGAGATATTCCAGCATTGGTGGTCCCCTCGTATCATTGGAGCCCAGACCCGCACCACTTAGTTCATGGGGGATATGGTTCCAGGATCCGTGATGATGACGGATTGGCTAGCCTGTGTCCGAGATCCAACTCATTTGACACAAATTGACAGTTTGACCCAGCGACTGGACCAGGCACATTTCTTCATCCAGTACTTGGGCAGAGATCCGGCAGAGGCAGATACTTTTGATCCTTCCAGCTCAGGCGCTGGCCCCTCAGGTGACCCATATGGCTTTACCGGTGCAGATCCTCCCTTATATAGGCCTAACATCCCTATTGATAGAGATCTAGTGATGCAAGAGGAGTTACATCAGGTGGACACGATTGATGATGTAGATATTGACACTATTGTCTTCTTCTGATGTGTATTCTTATTATCTCTTTTGATAGGCCTCTATTAGATATTGGGTGGCTGTGCCCCATTCTCGCTATATCTTTTGATAGGCCTCTGTTAGTAGTAGGGTGTCTGTGCCCCATTTCCCTATATTTTTATCTGTACAGAGATGATGTATATAGATGATGATGTACTTAGGAATGTATGTACTGTTTTCTATTCCCTACATCATATTGCCATCTATTATCTGTAATGCATGTATCATGTTATGCATATGTATATATGTCCAAAGATATTCAGCATTAACCCCTAGATGGTCTTATGATACGGCCTACACAGATGTATTCTTCGACAGTCAGCCGCATAGATCACACCCCACCAGTGTTGGTGGCATCCCATCTGAGATCCTGGTATGATACTATGTCACCCCCAGATAGGGTGACTGTAGACCAGCTATTACAGCATTCTATGACCCTCCTGATGTTCCAGGTCCTCGCAGTCTTCATAAAAGGTATGCTGGAGCATTGGATACCGTAGAGATAGATTTTCCGATTTAGTACCCAGGAGTTGACTCCTACATTGGAGGAGTACGAACGGTTGATGGCTCTGCCCTTAGACAGACCTTGCGCTCATATGGCTGTCAGAGATATGCGCCGGCAGTTTATGACCCTCACCGGGTTACGGCATAGAGTAATAGAGGATGAGATTACATCCGGTCATGTATTATCCCAGCGTTTCCTGATAGATAGGTTTGGCTCATTGGACAACTACTCTCGACATTCTAGGGATTTCACCATACCAGAGGACCAGTGGCGTTTGGCCAGAGTGGATGTATTCGTGATGTGCATAGTGGCATATGTGTACATGCCACGGTATATGGATGAGCTGGACATCGATGTTATCATGGCAATGAGAGCTCTCAGGGAGGGTCATACCATCATTCCGATGATTGTTGCAGAGACGCTGAGATCGGCCACGTTTTGCAGCACCTACTCAGTAGGGGTATTCACAGGCAGTTCGGTCATGTTGTACATATGGTTTATGTCACACTTAAGATCGATTGGAACTTTTCGCTGACACGAGTACTGCTTTACCCATGATATATCCATGTCTTACTCCTTTCACCTATTGGAGTGTACAGACGCTATGTCTTGGTCGATATTCCTAGCAGAGATCAAAGATCCGTTTGGCATCCTGTCGTGCATAGGGCTCAGCTCACCCTACAGCTTTATTACTCATACTCTGGGCATGGATTATCTTCCTCTAACTGGTTTGAGGGGCATGACCACCTACCACCCACTGGTCGTGATGTCACAGTTTGGACTTCCATCCTTTTGAGGGGGCGTTAGGTCAGTGTTTAGCTTCCCGCCATCTATCTGCAGAGGACCGATCCCGTGTGTATACATGTTCGGATCAGCGCGAGATAGCTAATTTTTCTGTTAGCCATCTGGGTTGTTCACCAGAGTATTCTGCATGGATGGAGACAGAGACTTCAACGGCTGCGACAGTATCCACAGTGTAGGGTGTTGATTTAGATGGTGGAGAGTCCATGGAGGATATTGATTCACACACCGAGGAGGAGCCATTCACTGGGTTTCCAGCAGCTCTTTTAGATTCTCCCAGTACTAGCACTGTTGTGATCCAGCATTCAGCACAGTACTTCGAGCAAAGTCTTCATCTGATGACCTTCGAGAGAGATCAGGCTAGAGCCTTGATGTTGATAGCTCTTGATGGGAGAGCCGCAGCTCTGTTAGAGAGAGAGATGAGGCATTAGCTCATAGAGATGTCGCTGTTGTTGAACGGGATGAGGCCAGATCAGCCAGAGATGCCGTGACAGTCGAAAGAGATAGCGCCATATCGGCTCGGGATGTAGCTATTATAGATGGTACCACAGTGAGGTCCCTTACTACTGGCATGATTGCAGAGATGAGCATGTACATTGATGAGCATAGAGTCACCATGCAGATGGCTATAGATTTAATAGCTCGTGTGGATACCCTTGTACAGGAGACCACAGTGTTACCTCCTTCTTCTGAGAGGGATGCCATGTTGGGCTTGATAGCTCATATATACACTGATTTGTAGATGGGCTTGTATTTTCCTGCACAAACTAGCTTAGCCATTTTGTCATGTACAGTTCATATTGTATATATCAACCAGCATTATATATAGCAGGAAAATATATTTTTGATCACTTCCCTTTTAGTTATGCCTGGATACTTGCTTGATATTTTGCCTGCTTCTTTAGGGCTTTGATCTTGATGTATTCTGAATTCCTCCTTGATGGATGGACATTGAGTTGCCTCTGGATAGTTTAGAATGGATCATTGATCTGTGTGTATCCCTACCATCTTTTTGGTGTCTTGGGACTGGTTTCTGTATGGAAATATGGAGAGGAGTGTGGCTTTTCCACTCTGAGATTGACCGCACCACAGATGGTCGCCAGTACTCCTATTTAGGAGAAGCCTAGTTAATTCCATCTCTTATGGATTGGTATTGCTCTTCGAGGTACAACCGCAGCTTAGATGGTAGTCGAGTCTCCCGGTTACATGGGGAGGTCAGTTAGTTCCATCCCTTTGGTCTGAAGCCGATGAAATATAGTGGATTGAAGGATGATCCCAATACCGTTGACAAGTGTTTATGTTCTGGTAGGGGGTTAGACCGAACCATAAATGACTGCCTACGTACTCCTGTTGAAGAGGAGATCAGATCTACGTAGTTCGAACCTGGGGTGGAGGTTCAACGCTGTATGTGGCAGAAAGAGTGTAGGAATGTTTTTGTTGTTTTTGTTTTGAGAAGGGTGTAGAAATATTTTTGTTGTTTTTGTTTTATTGCGACCGGGCCATATAAAATGTTTGCCTACGTACTCCCATGTATCAAGGAGATCAGGTCAGCGTAGTTCGCCCCATGTTCAGGACGATTTGTAGCCAATGAAAAGTTTGATCCTAAGTTCAGGACAAACTGCAGGTGATAAAGTTTAATCCCATGTATAGGATAACCTGTGGGTGTGAAAAGTCTTATCCCTAGTGGGGTAAAACTGCAGGTGTTAAAGGTTTAATCCCTGGTGGGATAACCGGAGTTGAGTAAGGGAACCAAGTGGAGAGAAAAGGATCTGGCGATCCGAAACCAGGCTGCTGGTTAGAAAATGTGTTTGTCCCTAATGGGGCAGATGAGTGTGAAGAGAAGTTGTATGTACTGAAGGGTTAAAAAACCTGAAATAACTGGTGATCTGATGATCCAAACCCAGGATGTTTCATTGATGGTAACCTCAGACATAGTATCGTTTCACGGTGTCCGAATTAATGAGTTATGGAAATTCATCGTCGTCCATTTCCTGTAATCTGAGAGCGCCTCTTGTCTGTAACGTCCCGAAATTCGGTCTACCTTCAGACCCGAACTCCGTGCGTGACTGTCATACTTCTTACCAATCATACATCATTATATACTAAAATATAACAACATATATTCTAAAATCCCAGGTTCTATAACCAAAAAACCTCTTTCATTACAAATAATGATAATTACATTATTCTTTACATCTTACACGAGTGACTTTCATCCGCCACCAAGGATTCATAACTGTTCATTAAACTAGTCTATAGTTTAATTCTATCATTCTATATTACAAGTCTTCACTTGCTCTTCACGCACATTCATATAATGAATGGCACTTCGTCTGAATACCGCTCAGCTTGATCTTTACGGGATCCTTAAGTTCTTTCTAACATTGTTCGCTGAAAATGTTTTTATTTAAAGCAAGTGTGAGCATTCAATTGCCCAGCAAGTCATACGGTTGACCAAACAACTTCAAGAGTTTAAACATTTTTTCAGAACTTCAATAACCGAACAAAGGTTACGAAGCAGCTTGAATAATAGGAATAGTCTTGATTCCTATCATTTTAAAGCATTAGTCACATGCACTTTGAAATACTTTCATTCTCTACTTTCTTTCATGCACAATCGGTCTGGCTAGAATCAATAGCACAGACTTAACAATAACGGTTCATGTATAAACCGAACATTCTTTTATTGAACAGTTCAAACATAGAACAGTTCATCTCACAGAAACACCGAAGTGTTCAAATTATGGCACAAGGCCTCATACGTTCTACTACCTTGTACAAATATCACACATTCGCACATAGACGGAACTTCTCAAGTTCAACATCTGAGAAGTTTTAGAAACTAGCATTCATTTAAAATATGAATGAAGTTAGGAAACTTGCCTTACGCACAGCTACAGCTTACAGTTTACGCTGAAATGCTTATTCCAAAACCCTATATAATAAATAAGGAAATAACAAGTACACCAATTAGTCATATACTTGACTTACGCATTGGTTTACTTAACTTTACTTCTTAAGGTTCGCGCTATTGTAATTTAAGTTTACGCGACTAACTTTCTTTACTACCGGTTTACGGCTTCATGACATTCGGAGATATCTTACTCAACACGTTCATCATCTTTGATGATTCACATTCTTATCTTCTTCTTATACTTCTCTAGGACTCAGCACACATCGTGTCTTTGCTAGTAGTCCATATGGTACTCTGAGTGGTTTCCCACAAACAACCAACAAACAAGTTCCCGTCTCATCTACACTGCCCACATAGTGAGTTAGATCGGTTGCCAGTTTTGTATATACCTTCGCTCTTTGAAGGAATTGTTTAGCCTAGCTCCCATATGTCAACCATCAAAGGTTACGATTGTACTACAACTTAACTTACCTTAACCTATCCGAACCATTAAACTATAATGTTCGTTAAGTTAACTTCTTATTCCTTATGGCTTTCTGGAAACTAAATGCCATACCTCAGGAATCATTCTTTATTGTCTAAGTCATACAATCCTTTGTATACTCGGAACGATCATTCAATGTCTATACTACGAGACCATAGCGTTAAACATTTCATATGAACTTATTCATATCTTACAACGTCTGGTTCCCTCAACTCGGAACATTGTCCAAGTTATACTTATTAACTCGGCTTCTTAACGATATACGTTATTATCTTCAATTTAGTTTCTTCACCGTTCACAGGTTTAATCAATAGTCTTCACTATCATACGGTCAAACCATACACGGGGTGTATGTTCTACCCGTTTAATATATGCGTACACCCAACCTTCACGTCGGTTAAAGTGTTCAACGTTTACATTTCATTCTATCATTCTCACCCGACTTATATTCGGCTTTCAGTAATCTTATTACCGTTCGTTACGGCTCTCTTAATACCATTCGTATCTTACTTACTACCTTCATCAACGTCTATGTCATACAACCACGGTATACTTAGAACGTTCGTCCAACGCGAATACAATTCACAAGGATCGTTTATGTATTCAACGTTTTACTTGTTCGTCTTTTAATCTCTCATTCAACCTTTACTCAAGGTTTCAATTACTTTCATCATTATCCATCCCATGAACCCCATGTTCATTATTCTTTCTTAATGTCGAAGTCATACCGTTTGTTGTATGCTAAGACCGATCGTTCATTGTAACTACGTTGCGTTCATAGCGTCTATACGCTTTACATTCATCTCTCAATGCCATGTCATAACATCAAAATATTATACATTAACATCGTCAACCAACATCTAAGGAATCACAACCATAGCAATCCCTCACGTTCATTTATCGCGACTACGGTCCCCGGACATCGGTTTCGTAACCCGCATCTACATTCTTTATCTTTTATTCTCGTTTAATTTTTCGTTCAACCTTTGCTAAAGGTTTAAAACGCTTACTTAAGTGTTACATTACGTGAACTATATGTTCATACTTCTTTCTTGCACATCCCCCAGTATCTGAGAAATAAAATTCTCATTTCTGGGCATTGCTATGCACCGACGCTGCGGCGCCGTGCCTTGCCTTTCCTCTCGCGCTGCGGCGCGATCTACAGTTCCCTCTTCCTTTTTCCCAGACTGGCGCTGCGGCGCCAAGTCCTTCTTTTCCTCTCGCGCTGCGGCGCCACTCTCCAGAAGTGTATGGCCAAGCTCGCGCTGCGGTGCCAAGACAAAAACCTAGAAAATTTTTCTAAGTGTTAAGTCAAGTTTGAGACGCCGATTTCGAAATCTCATAACTTCTTCGTTATAACTCGGAACGAGGTCGTTCCAAAGCCATATTCTTCGTTATCTTACATACTTCGATATGCCTTGGATGGAAGTTCTTTCTGAATCCGTTAACATGCCATTCTATTGACTTAATCTTCACCCTTCATTCATTTTTACGCTTTTAATGTTCTTCGCTCGTTCGTCCGTAATTCGGTTATCCGAACTCGAAATTCATTCGTTCTTGAGTCCACGACTCACATTTTATACGTTCTCTTACATTCTTATGAAAACCTACACATTCGGGTTCATTTACTAACTTTCTAATTCTCGTTTGTCTTTTACGAAATTTCGCCATAACTTCGTTATAGCTCAATTTAAATCCGTTTTAATCCTTTCTTCATGAACGTTTCTAACGTTCCTAACCAAGCAATAAGCAACTAACTTATATGCGATGGTTTTAAACTTGTCCATCAACAACATTTACACTACGATGGTTTTAAATTTGTCCATCAACAACGTTCTACGCATTCTTCGCGTTCTTCTCTCGTTCTTCATTTTTAATCGATATTTTGGATTACGATTTCACTTTTTATTGGAATTTGATGTTATAGAACACCATTCCTTACTTAATTCACCTACTCGTTCATAATATTCATTCGAATCGCTCAAAATCCTCACGAATCTTATACTTGCTTAAGAAATTTATAAACTAAATTTCTTATTTCTCATTTCTTATTTTCTCATGATTTCAACCATATGAAATCATTACTAACATCTTTTACTCCTTATTCTCATTAAGTTATGTTTTAAACGTATTAAACTTAAAGAAAATAGTAGAAGAAACTAGGGTTCGGATTACCGTTCTTCTTTATTTCTCTTCCGTTAGACAAAGCCGGCGATTTGCTAGCTTTTCTATTTCACGATCACTTTTGATCCGAGCGTTCATGATCATGCTCTTCCTCTTCTCTCCCAACCGAGCTCTCTCTATCTCTCTCAAGTTCTAGGATTTTCAAAATCCTAGAAAATGAAAGTTAAGCTTTCTATTTATAGAAAACCAAAGCAAGGGCAAAATATTCATTTCCCCCCTAACCTCCTTACTATTCCAAACTTTGCAACCAAGTTTACTTGGCCACCACCCTTACTTGGTGGCCAAGTGGCTGGCCCACATTCCCATGGGTCACCCCATGGGTTGCCCCAATGGTTCTTACCCATCCGTTTACCCATCGGTTCGATCCGCGGTTTCTTTTCTTGGTTTGGGCCTTAACCCTAATTCTTATTGTGCCTAACTTGGGCTTAACTTCACAAATCATTGGGCTTGACATAATCTAAGTCCAATTAGATTCTACAAAAGTCTATGAACACAAAGTCCATTAAGACTAATCGTATTCTACGCATTCCATTCTCGTATGCTCGTATTCTCTTCGTATATTGTTCGTACGATATTCGTATTATACGTCGTACTAATCTTCGTAATATACTCGTATAATAACTCGTATCATACTCGTATTTCTCACGCATAATAACCCTAATTATTATACGCGATCATAACATTCTCGGAACTCACATTTCCTAACCCTTAGGTTTTGAGTCCGCTGGCAAAAACTTTGTTTTTGCCATAACTGAATATTATTGAATATTCCATCATGTCTTAAGATTTCACGCAATCAAAAACTTCTCGAAATTTCAAAATAAATCTCCGAGCAGAAACGGGTGAATAGTGTCTATTTCGTCTTTTTCCCCGAAAAATATTTTATTCCCGGAAAACTTTCATTTTCGTCTTGAAAATTCTTACTCGTTCAGTCTAGCTCGTAGCCAGAATCCTCCCGATTAATAATCATTCTAGGTTATAGAACGATTAATGAACACATAGCATAGAATAGTATTAATAAAAATTCATTTTATTAATAACTAATTGTTAAACTTAAATTCTTGACAATCCGATTTTCCGGGTTGTCACATTGTCAATACCTCCTTGACAACAAACGGGCCTTCCCAGTTTGGAGCTAATTTTCCCTTGAACTGATCTTGGTTTTCCATAATCTTTTTCAAAACCAAGTCATGTTGTTTAAACTATCGTGGTCGGACTTTTCTGTTGTAGGACCTGGCGATCCTTTGCTGATATAACTGACCATGGAAGATAGCCGCAGTTCGCCTTTCGTCTATTAGAGACAATTGGTGATACCTGTCTTGTACCCATTGGTCTTCACCCAGCTGAGCATCTATCAACACTCTGAGAGATTCCATTTTCACGTCTATGGGTAGGACTGCTTCCATCCTATAGGTTAATGAGTAGGGGGTTACCCTAGTAGAAGTGCGCATTGATGTTCTGTAGGCTAATAAAGTCAAAGGCAACAAGCCAGGTCATCCTTTATAATTGGCGGACATCTTTTGCATGATCTTCTTGATGTTTTTATTAGCCGCTTCAACAGGACCATTCATCTTTGGACGATAGATGACGGAGTTGAGATGTTTGATGTGGAATTTACTGCACAACTCCTCCATCATTCTATTGTTGAGGTTCTTAGCATTGTCTGACACAATTACCTCTGGTTATCCATATCGATAAATGACATTATTTCTGATGAAAGCAATGATGATTTCTTTGGTAACCCTAGGGAAGGAGGCTTCTTCTACCCACTTGGTGAAGTAGTCGATCATGGTGAAGATAAATCGATGCCCATTACTGGCTTTGAGCTCGATGGGCCCGATCATATCCATTCCCCACATTGAGAAGGGCCAAGGCGAACTCATATTGTGGAGCTCCCGTGGAGGGGCGTGGATAGCATTCCCATTAATTTGGCATTGATAACATCTCTTGACATGATCATCACAATCAACTTTGAGAGAGAACCAGTAATGCCCTGTTTTGAGGATTTTCTTTACAAGTAGAGGGTCGCTCATGTGTGGGCCACATACTCCACCATGGATCTCATCCATGAGCCTTTGAGCTTGGTCCTGTATCTCTTTTGTAGAGTGCATCTCCTCTCAGGTAGAATTTCATAGCAAGTCGATGGATCCGCCTTTTCTCAGTCGGGCTCGCCTCAGCGAGTGTAGATCCATCTCGTAAGTACTCCTTGATATGCTGATACCAAGGATGCTGGATGGGAGGTAGCTCATCCGATACTTCTCCAACATAGTTCCCATAGGCTGGTGCCTTTTGCAGGGTAAATGTGATGCTTGGCATGTGTTCCTTGTCAAGTATGTGAATTAAGGAGGAAAAAGTTGCTAGCGTGTAGAAAGGAGATCTTTTCGAACTCCGAAGCCATCTGTAAAACTTGCCGATGGTAAGGCAGCAAATGTAGCTCTTTGGTTTTATAGATTCACGTGGATTGTTTGACTACCAACTCCGAATCCCCAAAGACAGTTACCCGCATGATGACCATTGAACGGGCAAGTTTTAGCCCCATGATACAGCCTTCATACTCAACTGTGTTATTCGTGCTGACAAACTGTAATTTGACGGTGGCGGGATACTGTTCCCCCTTACCGGATACTAGAACTGCTCCAGCTTCAGAACCTTCCATATTAACAGCTCTATCGAAATACATTTTCCATGTACGGCATGTATCGTACTGATGGTGTTGCTGAACTGCCATTACCCCTTCATCGATGAAGTATGTTTCCAAGGGTTTAAAGTCCCCTGAAGGTGCGGCGGCCAGTTGATCCGCAATTCCTTGACCTTTGATGGACTTTTGCGTCACGTAGACGATGTCAAATTGTTGTAGGATCAGCTGCCATCTGGACAGCCAACAATTTAACATGGGTTTACTGAACACGTACATGAGAGGATACACTCAGGATATGAGATGGGTTGTGTGACCATGGAGGTAATGTTGTAACCTCATGGAAGCCCACGCTAAAGCATAACAAGTCTTCTTAATCAGAGTGTACTTGTGTTCACTACTGCTGAATCTTTTCCTGAGGTAGTAGATAGCTCGCTCTTGGCCTCTATCATCTTTCTGTCCCAGCATCCAGCCCATGGCATTCTCACTTATGGACAGGTACATGAACAGCGGAACATCATCCCTGGGTGGTACCAAAACAGGAGCTTTGACTAGCTGCTCTTTGATTGTAAAGAAAGCCTTATGGCACTCATCATTCCATTTCATGGAGGAGTTCTTACTTAACAACTTGAAAATAGGCTCACAGGTTGCTTTGAATTGAGAAATGAATCTGCTAATGAAGTTGATTCTTCCCAAAAATCCCAGTATTTCCTTCTCTGTCTGAGGAATAAGCATTTAAATAATGGCCTGGATTTTGGTGGGATCCAACTTAATCCCTTTGTGGCGGACTAGGAATCCTAGCAACTTACCTGATTTAACGTTGGCGCCGTTGCCGGGGAATTAATTTAATAATTATTTACCAATATTAATTTCAATCAAATTAGTCTTAATTTAAATATTTTTATTTTTATTTTTCATTCTCTTCCTATATTTCTCTCTTTCTAGGTACCATGGATGACTTTACGTATCAATGGCCATACACGAACATGACTCAACCAAGGGGAGCGGAGATTTACAGACTCAAGAAACTTTCTGCATTGTCAGCACAGATGGAGACACTTTCGAGGATGCTTGAATCTTTTGAAGCTCAACGTCGTCAAAGTGTGGCGGTTACTTGTGATTATTGTGCTGGAAATCATATGAGTCATCAATGCGCCATCAATTTTGAGCCGGTACAGTATAGTGGTGATTACCCCAACAGTTATGTCTATCCCAATAAATATCATCAGGATTGGGGGTATCACCCGAATTTTTCATGGAGTAACAATCGAGATCAATTTTATGCTCCAAGTCCAACATACCCACCGGATTTCTCGTGTCCACCTCCACTACAACAGGAAGAACATTCAAATTGGGAGGAAGCCTTGGAAAAATTCATTAGAGCTTCTGACAAAAGGAACGAGGAACAAGACAAAAAAAAATGAATCAAATAGAGCTGAATTTGCAAAGCCAAGGGGCATCGTTAAAGAATCTGGAAAATCAATTGGGGCAGATAGCACATGCGTTGAACAACCGTCCTCAATACACTTGGCTCTATGATATGGATGACGAGACTGATGTGTTGATCGATTTCGCAATCAATGAATACGTGCAAGTATACAAGGTCAACAAGTAATAAAGTGAAAGTAGAGTATCGTTCCCACGAGAAATTATTTAATAAAAATCACCAAGTACTAATTCTTAACCAAATCAATTTTATTTAAACAACCAATAATTGTGATTTCTAGATTTAAGAAAACTAAATTAAACAAAACAAAAAGATTATTCTAAAAGAAAGCAAATAAACAACTAAGAATTGATGGAATTCAGATAAATAAGAATTAAGACTCCAATATCCCCAATTATGAATTATAAATCAATTATTCAACTATCCCAATTATTATATCTATTGAATTGTTAACAGGAATTCTCAAATGCCAAAAGCCCTCTCTCGAGTGATCAATTGCCTTCTATTTAACCCAGATTAATTTTGCTATATTTCTATGCAAAACAATTGAATTAAACTCGTTACAAACTCAATTCCTCTTATGTTACATGCGGCAAATAGATATTCTCATTCTATTCACAAACCTAATTATTCACTGTGTAAATAACTAATTCACATGTCACCAAGCCCAGTTCTAACCCTAGAATTCCTTTCCCAATTCCTTCTAGAGTAACAAGGTAATTATTGATCAGATAATTAATCAATAAGCTCAAAGCAAGATGAACAATTTACTTCAATACAAATAATTGGAATAAATCAAATAACTAATTTATAGCCATAAAAAGTTCAATTGAAATCTTAATAAAAGAGTTAGTTCATAATTAATGAATTAAAACCAAGAATTTACAATTGAATAAATATTAAAAGATAAAAGTATGATAAGAGAAGATAATAGAATCTGTTGTCAGCAAATCTGATGCTCCCCTCTTGCTCCTGCTCATGATCTTCAATGATCTTCAAGTTGTTTCAATCTCCAAAACTAATAAGAACTAGGGTTAATGTCTAATCTAATGGAGTGTATCTCTAATCTAATCTATGTAATCCCACTCTATTTTATGCCTTGCATCATGTATTTATAGGTTACAAGTCCAATTTTTAGCTTAGGAACAAACCCAATCCAATTTGGAGTAAAAAAGGTGTCAAAATTCGCCCAAAACGCGTCCAGGCAGCACCAAACCCTTCCCTCAGTGCCGCAGCGCTGGGCTTGACGTCCAGGCACTGCCTTATAGCACCCCGACGCTGGAAATGGCCTTGAAATGGGCGCCCCAGCGCTAGTGCTTTTTTGGAAATTTTCTACTCCGATGTTCTTTGGGAAAATGGCCATAACTTCTTCGTATGAACTCCTATTTTGACGATTCAAGATGTTCCGAAAAGAGGAGACGTAGGTCTACAACTTTCATTCTTTGAGTTTTCTGAAATAATGTCTCGAGCAATACTCAAATTGGCTCTGAAGTGACTGCTGTGTAAATGAAAAGCCGAAAACGCGAATCTAGCCACCCCAAACGTCAATCCAAGTAACTTTTGTCCTAATTCCTACAAAACAATGTAAAACATGCATGAATGGACACAAACACTTAAAAACTATTCTAAAAGACTTGAGAAAAAAAATGAATTAAGCCCGAATGTATCCAATTCATGTGTATAAAACTCACTCATCAAACGCCAAAGGCGCACTTGACTGGATTCAACTTCAAGTTGTACTTACGCAAACTGTTGAAGAGCTTTCTGAGATGGTCTAAGTGGTTTTCCTCCCTTCGGGACTTGACAATGATGTCATCCACGTAGATCTCTATCTCTTTGTGCATTAAGTCATGGAAAAGAGCCATCATAGCTCGCTGATAGATGGCTCCAGCATTGATAAGGCCGAAGGACAACCATCTATAACAAAAGGTTCCCCAAGGAGTGATAAAATTAGTTTTCTCACGATCCTCCTCAGCAACCATAATCTGGTGGTACCCCGCAAAGCAGTCAGCAAAGGAGTACATGTCGTATTTAACAGTATTGTCAATGAGAATGTGGATAAATGACACGAAAAAGTTATCTTTAAGATAAGCTTTATTCAGATCCCAGTAATCTACGTAAACTCACACCTTTCTTCCAGGTTTAGGCATGAGGACTATGTTGGATAGCCATTCAGGGTATGTAGACATCATGATGATGCCTGCTTGAAATTATTTCACAATTTCTTCTTTAACCTTTAAACTCCACTCAGGTTTTAATCGCATGAGCTTCTGCCTGACTGGCTTGAATCCCTCTTTAATGGGAAGGCGATGAAGGATAATGTCAGTGAACAAACCCACCACGTCTTCATGAGACCGTGCAAACACATCTTGAAATTGGGTTAGTAGTGTAACCATGTCATTCCTCTGGTTTGGAGTGAGGTCTGAACCAATCTGGATTAACTTAGGGCTTTCTAAGGTTCCGAGATTGAAGGAGGTGGTTTGATCAAGGTTGGGTTTAGGTTTGTCTTAGACCCATTCTTTGATCTCCTGAGGTATCTCAATGTCCTCCTGTATTTGCATCAAGTCTGAGTCCAACTTTTCATCAAAGTTACAATCCTTGTGGAGAAGAGGCATCTTTTCAGCAAGTATAGGCACATCTAAATTCAGAGTCCTAAAACAAAATATGCTTTCACTTAATATATGAAACTGTTTAATCATACAAAGTGTTAGCATGTACTGACAAAACAATTGCTAATACTGTACAGCAAAGTAAGCAGTTAATGATATCTATAGGGCAGAAGGAGAGGCTTTCATCGTCCTCCTTTTCCCGAATGATGACCATTATGTCTGGGCAATCATCGTCTGGGGTGTATCTATTTGTGTGTTCATCATAGACAATGATGCGTACGTTTGACATCATTCTGACGATGTCTTGTTTAATTCTTCGTTCCTCTTCTTCCACTGTGGGATCTGGAACTAGGACTTCTTTCTCCTTCACCGGTATCGGTTTAGGAAATAACATAGCCATTACGTTGGCTGGCACCTTTACCAGAGATTGTGCGGGCTCAGGATTTGCAGGTGGAGATAATTGTCGTATGGCTAAAGCTGGAGGAATCTGATTGTGCTTATGAGGATTCCTACGACTGGAACTAGAAGTATAGCCTAGTTCGACTGTCCCTGTTTGACTGGGCACTTGAATTGGGCTCTTGATGCCCTGACTGTCTTTGTTCAACCCTTATCCAGGCTAATGACCCAATAACATCATTTCTTGAGTAGCTGCCATCACTTCGGCAGAAATCTTGGGTACTGGAAATGGCGTCCTAATAGGATGGTAGTGAGTGTTACTCACCTCCAGGGCATGAAAACTGATCGGCTCAACTTCTGAATAGAAGCTGATGAGTGGTATGTCACCATGTTTAGGACATTTCGGTTCAGCGTTGACCGTGACTAGGCTATTGTTGATAATGTATTTAAGTTGCTAATAAAGGATGGAGGGGACAGCCCCAGCCATATGAATCCACTATCTCCCCATTAGCAGGTTGTATCCTAAATCTATCTTGAGCACGTGAAAAGATACGCAGAATGTATGTGGACCAATCTCAATTAGCAGCTCAATCTCTCCGACTGAATTCCGGCGGGATCCGTCAAAAGCTTTAATAACTGTATGGCTGCTTCGAATCCGTTTGAGATTGACATTCATCTTCACCAAAGTATCATAAGGACAGATATTCAGAGACGAATCTCCATCTATCAAGACTCCAGGTAGCATGTATCCAGAGGACAAAACTGCAATGTGCAATGGTTTGTAATGATCGGTCCCTTCGGGCAATATGTTATTATCAGTTAAAGATATCACATTGTTGTTAAAAATGTGATCAACAAAATATTGAAATTTTTCCACATCCACTGATTTCGGCAAGTAGGCTTCTTCCAAAACCTTCAATAAGATCTTCCTGTGATCCTCGAAAGAGAAAACCAAGTCCAGTATTGAAATTTGATGTGGAGCTTCTCTTAAGCTTAAAACCACCTTGGCTTCATTATGACCCATAGTACGGAGGAATTTTTCAATTTTCTCCATGGGAATTTTTCCCTTTAATTTGATGGCAGACTTCATCACCCGTTGGGGAAGATACAGTGGATTCTCCTTCAACACTGCAGCAGTTGTATGAGAGGTGGATCCTTCAGCTTCTCCATAATTCCATGGGACTTTTTGTAAGCTGATAACATGATATTGTGGTCTGAATGGTAAGTTGATTGGCTCTGGAGCAGCCACTTTCAAAGGATTGTCAACTTCTTTAAGTTGAATTGCTTGTATTATGAATGGTTTGACAATCCCATCAGCCTCAGCGA
The DNA here is from genome assembly GCA_016801055.1 of Panax notoginseng. NCBI lineage: Eukaryota > Viridiplantae > Streptophyta > Magnoliopsida > Apiales > Araliaceae > Panax > Panax notoginseng. The sequence goes on from CM029014.1 coordinate 108,202,646, forward strand.
ATATAACTACTACTAATCCCTTCCATTTAGTAGGACAGGTATTTTCACTATCAAATAGCACAGTATCGTCGTCTGCCAGTTGCAGGACACCGCTGTTAATTAGATTCTGAATAAGGTGGCGGAGTGCCCAGCATTCTTCTGTGTTGCGACTGCGAGAATGGGAGTGATACTGACATACTCCATCAGAATTGAACCGTCCAGAACGGGGATTAATTGGAGGTAGAAGGGAAGTGATCCTTCCTTCATTGATCAACATCTGAAATATCTCCTCCATAGGTTGGCCCAGGTATGTAAATTCCCTTCTATTGGCAAAATCCCGACGGGCTTTGGCACTTGCTCTCTTCGCAACTTTGTCCTCCATGGTTTCATTTTTTTGAAGGCGATGATGGAGTATTCATAACAAAAGGGAGGAGACTAGCATGCTCCTGGTTGACTAATTGGCGTGTGACTTGATGCTAATGGGTCACTAGTTCTGCCAATTGCTCAATCTACTTACACAGAGCTTTCATCTTTTATTCCATCACAAACTGTAACTTTGCATAATCCCATTTTTCAACACCGTCTTTGATGATTTGGGATGGTTCACCATTAAAATTGGAACTCTGTCCACTGCTCCAATTAATCATGTTGACCTCTTCCTTTTTGTGTTGAGGAAGAGGGTTGTCTTACACGTGAGGTTGATCTGGCTTGGTGACCACGATCTCACCGTTGTCTATTAAATCTTGGATCTTGTGTTTCAAGGCCCAACAATCCTGAGTATCATGTCCAAGTGCCCCGGCATGATAAGCATATTTTCGAGTAGCATTGAAACCCTTCCCATTCGGGTTGGCTAGTGGAAGAAGATGTGTGATTTTCTTCTGAGTGGTCAGAAAATTGAGAATTTTCTCGAGTGAGTCCCCTAAGGGTGTGAACACTCGAGGGCGTTTGACTTCTCCACCTTTAGGCAATAGAGGGTTTGAAGATAGTGTTTCAAAGGGAGTGTAATTTCTCCTCTGGATAGGCATATTCTGATTGTCTTTATGACCTTGTAGTATCAAGGAAACATCCTCCTCTTTCTTTTTATGGACCCCCCGGGGGTTGTTTCCATAAGTTCCGGACTAGATGTGTTCAGCAACTGCTTTAAGAGCGGCTAGGTCTTGAATCTTTCCTGACTTCAACCCTATTTCAGTCATCTCTCCATGTTTGATCATTTCAGAAAATGGTTTACCAATGCCAGCTAAAACTTTCTCATAGAAAGGAGCTTCTTGTATGTCTATGAAGGTCATAACCATTTTTGACTCTATCATAGAAGGAATAACTTGAGCAGTGAGGCAACTCCACCTTTGAGCATACTCTCTAAAAGACTCATTGGACCATTTCTTGACCTTGGTAATCTGGTACCGGTCAGGAGCCATCTAAGACTGGAAGCTATATTGAGTGAGGAAGGCATGAGCTAGCTTTTTCCAGCTATGGATCTTTGAGTTGTCTAATCTGGTATACCACGAATGGGCTTCTCCAGTCAAACTCTTTTGGAACAGCTGCATTCTGAGCTTCTCGTCCTCTGCATAAGATCCAAGTTCTCCAATAAACACCTTCAAATGTGTGTAAGGATCTCCTAACCCGTCATACTTTTCGAAGTCAAGAGTTTTGAACTTCTCTGGATAATGAACACCGGGGAATATACAAAGGTCAGCATATAAGACACTCCCGTGTGCTCCAATTCCTTTGATAGAACGAAGGGTTTCTTCCATTTGAAGGACCTTTTTCCTAATGTCACAGGTGTCTAGATCTCCTTTTAGATGGGTGTTTTCAGGGTTTTTGTCTGTTGTAATCAACCAAAATTTTGGATTTGTTTTATCCGAACCTTGGATTCCTCCTTGTGCAGGGGATTATGTATGTGTGGGCATTTTTGAGCCCCGAGTAAACTGATGTAGTTCTTTAAGTAGAACAGCAAAATCTGTAATCTGTTTACTTAATCAGTCAAATTCTTCGCGAGAAACTGGATTAGACTGGTCAGATGAAGACATGATTGGTTGTAGGCTCATGGCCTTTTTGGACTTTGAACGGGTAATAGGTTCAATTGTTTCCCTGTGAAAGACTGGCATAGTTTAGTCGTTAAGGAATGTGTAAATGTTTACATGCTATATGATGTATTCGTTTTAGGAATATTATCCTGCAAAACGGATGTTAGCTGTTCGTAACACAGGATAGCATATAAATATGCGTGCACAAATATTTCTTCATATTTCTCATTACATGGAGATGAATATGGAATGAAATTACCAGTAATTGACTTTACGAGTAATTTGAAATGAGAAAGCATGAAGAGACTTTTCACCGCATCTGGTTTATCAAAGCCTGACCTATCTTAGGTTACTCTCGCGGCTTTTTGGCATGAAGGTTCCCAAATCATCACAATTTACTCAACGGGAAGTTAATCCGGTCTTTCAACTAGAGCGAATTTGGGTGGTACCTTTCCTGAGCCTCGTTGGAATTAGTCTTCCTACGAGTCCAGTAATCAAACACCGACAGGATAGCCTCCTGAAGGAGGAACCACACAACATACATTCACATACAATGTGTCTCACCGTTTATGAAAATGATGACATGTGTGAAGCACTAATATCACAAGCAGATATAGTGTAAAACGGTAAGTAAATGAATTCGTACACATTCATTATAAATGTAAATGCAACATCTACACACAAGCATATAACAATTTTGAAAAGCTTGTAATAGCGGTTTAAGCCCTCTTACTGGAGTCCCCAGCGGAGTCGCCACCTGTCGACGTCGGAATTTTTATTTGTCCCTTTTCTGTTCTTGTTCTTTGGTGTTCTCATGTTAAGTGAGATTTGTTTGAAAAAATAAGTTGTGAAAAGGTCCGACATGTATATGTCGACGAATGGACTATAAGAGCCGCCAATTGGTTTTTTTTATGGTTATACCAACACAACCGAGAAAAGGTTTGCACATTGACCCAGTGATGTGACACTGCTAAACGGGTCTGTGAAACCGAGATTCATTAGGGTCCGGGGGCTTGGTTATGCAGAGAGAAGGTGTTAGGCATCACCCGACATCCGTGTTACCACGTTGACCGCCACTTTTCAAGAAACTGTTCTATGAATGTGTGTGTGTGTGTGGATCAATGTGAAGTTCTATGGAAGTAGTGCGAGGCCTCGATCGCACCTATATACAAAGGGTCTGAATTTATGTAAAAATTCAGTTTTAAACAAGATATGGCAGTGATATTTTATAAAAGAGGTTTTTCAAATCCTGATGCTCAATAGTAATTGAGACCTTTTACACTTCCATTATTATTAAATGTTCGACTGGATTGCTTTTATTTTTGAGATGCGAAGCATCTTCAAGAAAAATAATGTACAAAGCAGTGCGGAACTCCTCATGGGCATGAAAACCATCTAATAAAATCCAAACATCGTGAATAAATTTACAAGCTGCTTACATCTGAAAATATTCATCACAGGAACCGAATCTAGATTCAGTTGACTAAATCTGTGATCACATGATTCCTAGGCTCACATGATGCCGCAATTTATATGAAATCAGTAAGAAGTTATATATATATATATATATATATATATATATATATATAAGCTGTAAATATATATATATAGACATGATCAACCACCACGAATCACCTCCATGGGGGATTGAAAATGTAAATAAAGTTGTAAAAGCAATCAACCACCACGAAGTAAACTCCAGGCGGGACGAAATGTAAAGAAAGCTGTAAAAACAATCAACCACCAAGAAGTAAACTCCAAGCAGGACGAAATATATATATATATATATATATATATATATATATATATATAGCAAGTAAACGCTCAGGATGTAAAGCTCAGGCTCGTCGAACAAGGTTCGACCACAGTTTATATATATAAGTATATATATATATAAGCAAATAAACACTACGGACGTGAGTCCAGGCTCAATCGAGGCATAACTCGATAATGTTAGTCCATATATAAATACATATATATAAGTATATATATATATATATATATATATATATATATATATATATACAAACAGAAATAAAACCACAGACCAAAGTTCGGGCCTACACACGAAACACGACTCTTAACGTGAAGGATGGTGTGTGCAAAGATGAAGAGAATGGCTTTAAGGTGTGTAAGAAAGCTTACAGTGGACTGTCAAAGAAGACTTCAATGACTTTAAAGGGATGAACACTCGGTTCTCGCCGGTAAAAATATAGCAATATATAAGCTCACAAGTGTTTAAAATGAGAAAGCACTCAGTTTATAGTGTATAGAGCAAATTGGACAGGGCTTACTCGTCTCTTCTTTTTTTAAAATGGCCACTCCAAGCCCTCTATTTATAGAGGGGGGGAGCCACAGGTACTTGCGGCTAGCCGCAGATGTACCTGCGGCTTCCCGGGGTGCTCCGGGTTCTGCGGGGTCCCGCCGTCTCGAAGTACGTGCACGTGTGGACTATGATGTCTGCTCAAACTTTCAGAACTGCAATTATGGCATCCGATTGAGGTGTATAAGACCTATTTTGGACTGCCATTGTCGAGAGTTATGCCATGACATGTGATTAGAGGTTGTACGAAGTCAGGAAGATGGGACCATGCCCTCGGTCTTCAAGCTTTAAATTCTATCAAGTGTGCTGCCCTGCATAGTAGTCACTCAAGATTGGTCTTTCTTGGTTCTGGTGGGACATTGCTGTGTAGAAATGTCTGTATGAGATGTTGAGATGACGTAATATAGGGTCGAGGTGGCAAAATGATGATTTTACCCCTCACCGGGGTTATATCCGATTTGGGCTGATAAAGCAGACGTTGCTCAGGGTTATCTCTGAGATTGGACCGCTGCAAGTACTGAAGGTCCTCAGGGTTATCTCTGAGGTATGACTGTCTTCCCGGTGTTATCTCTGGGTCTTGTACTAAGTGCCTTAGTGTGAGTTCCAAGGTTGAAGCTGATTGCATGCATTTGAAACAATCATTTTCGAGGTTATCTCTGGAACTACAACTGCACTCCTTGGGGTTATCTCTAAGGTTAGCACTGCTATTCTCGGTGTTATTTCCGGGACTGGAACTGAGCATCTTGGGGTTATCTCTGAGACAAAACTGTCCTCTCCGGTGGAATTTTCAATATTTGAATTGCATTATCTTCAAAAGTTATCTTTGAAAGACGAATCTGCCCTCCTACAATGTTAGTGACAGGTGTGAAGAAAATATTGAGTGTCCACAGTAGTCATGCTTTTTTAACTCTACTGTATACGGATGTTAAAATAAGGCATGCATGCATGTAGTCATAAAATGCATTTCAAAAATCTCAAGGTTAGAAAATACCACACCCTTTCTGAGGTGATTTGGAGACTTGTTGTCCAGATATTATGGATTTGAATCAGTCGAGTAGTTCCCGTAGGATCACTTCAGGTGTACGAAGGAGGGCTTCCGAAGTGCCTCGACCCCGTTCTGTTAGATAGCCTCGTCATCTGGCGGAGGTGGTGATTCATCCTATCCAGGTTGATGTGCCGGATGTCGAGGAGGAGGAGGAGGATGTACCGGTAGCGGCTCTAGCTCTTGCTGCTCATATTACCCATAGGGATTTCCAAGGCATTCAGGTGGCTATTCCAGATCTTTTAGATAATTTGAGTCGCCACCCTTCAGTTTACTTGCATGTAAATGAGGTAAAAGCTAGATTTGATCTTCCTTTTTCCTATTGAGGAGGAGCAAGGATTTTGACATTGATTTGCATGTGATGTAGGTTCCTGGCTTTACATAGCCTCGAGGGAACTGGTTTAGCATACACTCCCTGTATCAGGCTCTACATCCAGATTACCGAGGTATCGTGCATGATTGGTGCTTTAGGGCGTTCTTTTCCATCCTTCTACACCGTTGTCCCTGGGTTACCTCAGGGCATTGTTTGAGCGTTGGTTTCACCAGACTCAGTCTCTCCATTTGTTTTATTGTGAGGTGATGATGACGCCGATGGATTGACGATTTATCACCAGTATGGAGTTTGGAGGGGCGCCAGTACCATGTATGGTGAATATTACCCCGACTGCCGTTAGATCCTTGTTGGGAGTCCCAACTGAGGTGCTCAAGGGTAGGACTGTCCGTACGGGCCCTTTGAGAGTAGATGCTATGATTGGGCTATTGAGTGAGCCCATGCCTGCTGATGTAAGAGTCAGGGATCTCATTCTTTAGCGATTATTCTTGGTTATCATCAGGGGTTGTTTCATAGCAGAAAACTCTTGTACGGTGTCATTCGCTTTGATCATCACCACTCGGGATGTGGACCGTATTGGAGATTATGATTGGGGTTCCTACACCTTCGCCTACTTCCTCAGGGGAATGTACATGCGTTCGCAGGGCTTGACTGAGGCTTGGCTAGGATTTTACCCATTTCTGCTGGTGAGTATTTCTCTTTTGATTTCCCATGTACAGGTTAAGAGTATTCACTGACCGCAGGTGTTTCGCCTTTATGTTGGCAATTTTGAGCCTATGAGAGGCTTCCATGTTTGCGTCTTATGAGTGTGTTAGGTTTAGATACCAATCCATGAGGACGGCGATGCCATCACTCCATTTTGGTGGAGGTTCCTGTAGCGGAAGGTTTCACCCATTGTCGACTATAGTTAGAGTTATTGACAGCTGATGTTATCACTTGGGTTCCCTATTCTGGGGAACATTTGACCATTGGATTTGAGGATGGATTCCCGACTGGTGTCGAGCACGTGATATCCACCCGTAGGATTCCTCTCTTCACGGATGGAGGATGAAAGCTCTATTTAGGAGAGCGTGCTATTAGGAGCACCACATGAGAGATTCGTGTACCAATCTTGCCTCCTGCCAGGCGCTATTAGCCTGTGTTGCAGTCACCCGCCGATGACATCCCATTGATGGGTATGGACGGATATACTTTGTCAGAGGGTTCACATACTTAGGATATGTCCATCGCTGATGGTCCCCTTGTACCATTGGAGCCCAGACCCGCGCCACTCAGTTTATGGGGGATATGGTTCCTAGATCCGTGGTGATGACAGATTGGCTGTCTTGTGTCTGAGATCCGACTCATTTGACACAGATTGATCGTTTGACCCTACAGTTGGATCGGGCACATTTCTTCATTTGGCACTTGGGCAAAGATCCTTCAGAGGCAGATACTTTTAATCCTTCCAGCTCAGGCGTTGGCCCCTCAGGTGACCCATATGGCTTTACTGGTGCAGATCCTCCTTTATATAGGCCTGACCTCCCTGTTGATAGAGATCCAGTGACTCAAAAGGAGGTACATAAGGTGGACAGAATTGATGATGTAGATATTGACACCATTGTCTTCTTCTAATGTGTATTCTCGTCATCTCTTTTGAAAAGCCTCTGTTAGATATTGGGTGGCTGTCCCCCATTCTAGCTATATCTTTTGATAAGCCTCTGTTAGTTGTAGGGCGTCTGTGCCCCATTTCCCTGTATTTTTAGTTGTACAGAGATAATGTATGTAGATAATGATGTACTTAGGAACATATATACTATTTTTCATTCCCTACATCATATTGCCATCTATTGCTTGTTATGCATGTATCATGTTATGCATATATATGTATGTCTAAAGATATTCAGCATTGACCCCTGGATGGTCTTATGATACGGCCCACACAGATGTCTTCTTCGATAGTCAACCGCATAGATCACACCCCACCAGTATTGGTGGCATCTCTTCTGAGATCCTGGTATGATAGTATGTCACCCCCAGATAGGGTGACCGTAGATCAGCTATTACAGCATTCTATGACCCTCCTGATGTTTCAGGTTCTTGCAGGCTTTGTGGAGGGTATGCTTGAGCATTGGATATCGGAGAGATAGGTTTTCTAGTTTAGTACCTCAGAGTTGACTCCTATATTAGAGGAGTACGAGCGGTTGATGGCTTTGCCCTTAGACAGACCTTGCGCTCATATAGCTATCGGAGATATGCGCAGGCAATTCATGACCCTCACCGGGTTATGGTGTAGAGTAGTAGAGGATGAGATTACATCCGGTCATGTATTATCCCAGCATTTCCTGATAGATAGGTTTGGCTCATCGGATAGCTACGAATGACATTCTGGGGATTTTACCACACCAGAGGATCAGTGGCATTTGGCCAGAGTGGATGTATCCGTGATGTGTATAGTGGCGTATGTGTACATGCCATGGTATATGGATGAGCTAGACATCGGTGTTATCATGGCAGTGAGAGCTCTCAAGGAGGTTCATACCATCATTTCGATGATCGTGGCGGAGACGTTAAGGTCGGCCACGTTTTGCAGCACCTACCCTGCAGGGGTATTTACAGGCAGTTCCGTCATGTTGTACGTGTGGTTTATGTCACACTTAAGATCGATTGGTACTTTTCGCCGACGCGGGTACTGCTTTATCCATGATATAGCTATGTCTTACTCCTTTCAGTCATCGAAGTGTACAGACGCTATGTCTTGGTCGGTATTTTTGGCAGGGATCAGAGATTCATTTGGCATCCTACCGTGTACAGGGCTTAGTTCACCCTATAGCTTTATTACTCACGCTCCGAGCATGGATTATCTCCCTCTGGCTAGTTTGAGGGGCATGACTACCTATCACCCCCTGGCCGTGATGTCACAGTTTGACCAGTTCCAGGACTTCCATCCTTGTGATGGGGCGTTAGGTCAGCGTTTAGCTTCCCGCCATCTATCAGCAGAGGACCGATCCCGAGTGTATGCTTGTTGGATCAGCATGAGATAACTAATTTTTCTGTTAGCCATCTGGGCTATTCACCAGAGTATTCTGCGTGGATGGAGACAGAGACCTCATCAGCTACGGTAGTATCCACAGTGCGGGGTATTGATTCGGATGATGGAGAGCCCATGGAGGACATTGATTCCCACACCGAGGATGAGCCATTCATTGGGTTGCCAGCATCTCTTTTAGATTCTCCCAGTACTAGCACTGTCATGATCCAGTATTCAGCACAGTATTTCGAGCAGAGTCTCCATCTGATGACCTTGGAGAGAGATCAGGCTAGAGCCCTGATGTTGACAGCCCTTGATGGAAGGGACGCCGCTCTATTAAAGAGAGACGATGCATTAGCTCGTAGAGATGCCACTGTTGTTGAGCAGGATGAGGTCATATTAGCCAGAGACGCCATGATAATCTAGAGGGATAGCGCCATATTTTCCCGGGATGTAGCCGTCACAGATAGTACTACAATGAGGTCCCTTACTGCCGGCATGATCGCAGAGATGAGCACATATATTGATGAGCACAGAGTCACCATGCAGATGGTTGTGGACCTGTTAGCTTGCGTGGATACCCTTGTACAGGAGACCACAGCGTTACCTCCTTCTAAGAGAGAAGCCATATTGGTCTTGATAGCTCACATATACACTGATTTGTAGATGGGTTTGTATTTTCCTGCACAGACTAGCTTAGCCATTTTGTCATGTACAGTTCATATTGTATATATCAAATAGCATTATATATAGCAGGGAAATATATTTTTGATCACTTCCCTTTTAGTTATCCCTATTGCTTGCTTTGATATTTGCATGTTTCTTCAGGGCTTGTGATCTTGATGTATTCTAAATTCCTCCTAGATGGATGGACATTGAGTTATCTCAGGATATTTTAGAATGGATCATTGATCTGTGTGTACTCCCTACCATCTTTGGTGTCTTGGGACTGGTTTCTGTATGGAAATGTGAAGAGGAATGTGGCTTTCCTCTCTGAGGTTGACCGCACCATAGATGGTCTCCAGTACTCCTATTTAAGAGGAGCCCAGTTAGTTCCATCTCTTATGGATAGGTGTTTCTCTTTGAGGAATCAACCGCAGCTTAGATGGTCGCCGAGTCTCCCGTTTACATGGGGAGGTCAGGTAGTTCCATCCCTTTGGTCTGAAGCCGATGAAATGTAGTGTATTGAAGGATGATCCCAGTACCGTTGAAAAGTGTTTGCGCTTTGGAAGGGGGTTAGACCGAACCATGAATGGTTGCCTACGTACTCCTGTTGAAGAGGAGATCAGGTCTGCGTAGTTCGAACCTGGTGTAAGAGGTTCAACGCTGTATGTGGAAAAAATGGTGTAGGAATGCTTTTTGTTGTTTTTGTAATGAGAAGGGTGTAGAAATGTTTTTGTTATTTTTGTAATGAAAAGGGTGTAGAAATGTTTTTGTTATTTTTGTTTTATTGCGACCGGGCCATATAAAATGGTTGCCTACGTACTCCAATGTATCAAAGAGATCAGGTCGGCGTAGTTCGCTGTAACGACCGAGAAATTCGGATATAATGTAAAATAATTTTATTTAATTAAATAATGAATAAAATTATATTATTTGTTATTATTATGTCTTAGTAAGATGAATGCCGTTCTATAACCTAGAAACGTCGGAAAGTCGTAGTATTTTAACTACGTGAAGGAATTAAAGTGTTTGAATTTCCAAGATGAAAATAAAAGCTTTCCGAGAAATTTTCCAAAAAAACACTATTCATCGATTTCTGCTCGGGAATTATTTTTGAACTTCTGAGATAGAATACCGAGATGAGATGGATTATGTAATAATAATTCGAGTACGGAAAATGTGAAAGCCCAGATTTTATGAACAAATATTTAATTTTTCTCGAAATAATTTTTTTTATATTATGGTGTGGATTTGATATAATAGTTATGGGTAGTATTTATAAATTTTATAAAGTATCCAAGTTGTCATATAATATTCGATTGGTCAGGGAATATTCATTTTAACATGGAATATTCGTACAACGACACAATCATTGGTGGACCCCACAACGGAATTATTGTCGGATTGAGAAAACGACAAAAATATTTTATTAAAAATAACGGCGGAAGTTTTACCATTGTTACTGTTGAACTACTCGGTAGTAAAAGTACAGTAATACGTGTGGTTGCATAGTAGCACACGGTATTGATTATTAATGCTTATGTGAGAAGTCACTCAGTTTGATTCAATTATTGTCAGTTAATAATATGAATTATTTAGCGATAATGACGTTTTATTTTATTCGTATTATTAACGTAATAAAACAGAAACATCTTTTTATATAAAACAGAATACTTTATTAAAGTTATTCTATAAATAGAATATATTATATTTTATTTAAAAGATTTTTCTTTAAATATGGACCGTCAGATTAAAGTAATCAATCTGGACCGTTCATGGATTAGTTACTATGCATTCTATTTTTCTATAAATAGCAGCTCATTCCTTCATTATTTCTTACGAATTCACTGAACTCTAGAGAGAGAAACTATAGAGAGAGAGAAGAAGAGTATTCTGCTACTTAACTACTTCCTTATTTCAGCTCTTCTTTAAAACGGTAAGGGGTGTTATTCTTTCTTATTCACGAAGAGAACTGTTGTTATTCCATTTCTTATTATTCTGTTGGAATAACCTGTATACGCGGTCTACCCTATACTTGGTGACATTCTTTTATTATTCTGTTGGAACATCCTGTCTGTGTGTTTTACATCGGACCTGGTTCCGTCTTTATTATTATTCTGTTGGAACATCCTGTCTGTGTGTTTTACACCGGACCTGGTTCTGTCTTTATTATTATTAGGTTGGAACATCCTGTCTGTGTGTTTTACACCGGACCTGGTTCCGTCTTTATTATTATTCTGTTGGAATATCCTGTCTGTGCGTTTTACGCCGGACCTGGTTCCATTATTTATTATTGCATGATGATTACTTTTGTTATTCCATTCTTTATTATACTCAGTTGGTTAAGTTTTGACTTCTATACTCCATGAAATTTGTGGAATATCCTTGATAATTGTGTTTCATCCAGTATCTTTTCATGAAAATATTCTTCTAAGCATTCTTGAATTTTACTTCACAAAGCAGTATCATGTTGACAATTTGGACGTTATTAATTCTTGGATAAATTAATTCTTGAACTTGTTTTATTGAATTCTTATATCATTGTCATCATCCTCATGTTTAGAAAATGTTGAAAGTCATCTGTGGCCTGTAGTGCATAGATGGACTTGGTATGATTATGACCAGGGATTATTCGGTATAATCATGACCGTAATATTACAAATAATGTGGTAAAAGTCCTCATTGGCCCGTAGTGCATTGATGGACAGTTGTTGGCATGATCATGACCATTAATGAATATAGGAATATCCTTGGCCGTAGTGCAGTGGTGATTCGATGATGTGGATTATTTTATTAAGCTGAGTCTCAGCGATCACAGTGTTGAAAAATCTTTTAAATCATAAAAGATAGTAGAGTTTATTTTCTACTTGACTCTTTTAATGGATTGCTTGTTTCGCTGCAGTTAAACTTGATGTCTATTATATTTTATCAGTTTAACATTGTTGAAGGCTAATGATAATTTATTCTGCATTATCTTAGTCATAATATTTCTTACTGGGCTAGTTGAGCTCACCCTTTCTTTCACTGTTCTCTTCAGGAAATGAGAACGTAGCTGGGGCAAGTCGGGGAACGGAGTGATGGTCCGAATGATAGTATTAGTTAGTAGTCCTCACTATTCTATGTAATAGTGTGTTAATAAATGTAATGAGGACTCCTTTTGAGTATGAATACTCTCTAGAAGATAATATTTGTATTCAAACTCACAGTTTATGTTTTGTCGTATTGTACATGACAGTTGTATTAGTAAGTTGTATTTGTATTCTGTACCATGTAAGTGGCGACCCAAGATGGGTGACGTATACTTAATTTTGGGGGCGTCACAGAAAACATAATTTTTTGCTTGCGGACTTAATTCGAGAACGTTAGGGAAAGTAAAGCGTTAACTAGTGAAAGTAATGATCGTATAGTACATAGGTATTGTACGAGGTAATGAATACGAGTATGATACGAAGTATTATACAAGTATGTATGAATGATGGTATGTCGTATATGTTAAATAAGTATACGAGTTTGAATACGAGATTAATACATATATAATACGTTCTAAGGCTTTAAGCCATATGTAATTGAACTTGTATGATTGTGTTGGAAGTGTATAGTTTAATTGGGATTGTGTTAAGCCCAATGTAAACTATTGTTAAAGTCCATGTGTTGGTTTTGTAAAGTCCAATTGAGTTTGTTAATACAAGCCCAAGTGTAGGATAAGTTAATTAAACTTAAAGCCCAAACTATTAAGATCCAATGGGTGAATAAGATCCATGGGGCAACCCATATGGGGCCATGATCACATGGGTGATCGTGGTGACCAAGAAAAAGTTGTGATGGCCAAGCAAAAGATTTGATGAGCAAGTAAACTTAGTGTTTAAGTAATGAATAGTATGGAGGTTTATTAAGGAGGTGGGATTGGCTATTGACCACTATGCCCTAACTTTAGCAATCTTATAAATATAAAGCTTTGGATTTCATTTGTTGTTTGTTAACTTTCACCAACAACTTAAGTGCTTAATTGTTAGAAAGAATAAGTTAAGAAAAGATAAACTCTGAAGCAAGAAGTAAGAACAAGAAAGATTCAAGTGATCTTCAAGGGTAAAAATCCTATGTCATTAATCTCCCATCTCTTCAATTGTAGGTTGATAAGTGAAGTGTTGATTAGTTGACATGTATGCTAAGAAATGAAGAGAATGAATAATCAATGGACTTAAACCGTAATAAGTCAAGAATAAATAATTCAAACTTAAATAAGTTTTGAACTTATGAAGAACATATATGAACTTGTCATATGTTTACCTTAATAAGATTGAATGATAAGGAGATGTGAGAATGGTGGTTAGAAGACTTAATCTATAATAAGTCATGTGAAATGAAGTCATAAGTAGGTTATACTTTGATAAGTTATAAACTCATGAAGAACAAGTAATAACTTATCATATAAATAAGTTGATGTAATATGTATGTTAAGATGATAGTATGATGGATAGACTCCATTTGAAACGATGAACAAATCATAAGGAACGAGGTTATGCCGGAATTCCCACGATTAGACGATAATCTTCGAATTCGTGAAATTCTCGGAATGGAAGTCGAATTTTGATATTGAGCTCGGAAACGTTGGTTTTCAATGGGAACAAGTCTTATTTGGCATTATAGAGTTGTGGACTCGAAAATAATCGAATTCTGACTTAGAACAAAGAAACGAGCGTTGAACGTTCACGAACGTTTATCGTTTTTGTTAAAAATGAACATAGGTGAATTTCGAGTTAACAAAGTCAAAAATGTAAAATTCTTGCAAGAACACATAGAGTATGTGATTTGTGAGCTATTGGCTTTTTAACGAGCCAATTCGGACTTAAAATGATCAAATTTGGAGTTCGGGAAGTTCACTAAGTAGAAAAATTGTCAAATTTTTCTGGTGCACAGAGCTGGCGCCACGGCGCCAGTCCAAGGCAAATAGGTGGCACTGCAGTGCCGAGCAGTGCTGAGAAAATGCTATGACCTATTGGAGTTTCACGCCGCAGCGCGGCAGGTAACGCTAGGACTCGTGCCGCAGTGCCGAGCCCGGACCCTGACCACTGAAGAGTAGCGTCGCAGCGCCACCCCTTAGGGATTTCATAGTAAGGAAAGTTTATAAGTGAAGCAAGAACATTAACTGATTAGTAATGAACTAAAACTTAAATATAACATTGTTTAAGACATTGTTAACCCTTAAGTATGATAACTAAAGGTCAAAAGTAAGTTAATTGCATGTGAACGTAATGACGATGTAAAGCGTAACGGAAAGCCGGAACGAATAAAAACAAATCTAAGTCAGGATTATATTGAGAAGAAGTGTAAGATTCGTTAGGAACCATGTATGTTTATTCATGACCTAATGTGTTACGTTATGTGTTACATATTGTAGAGACCTTAAAGACTTAAAGAGAACGTGTAATAAATAGTAGCAGATGCTAAAGGCAAGTGTTCTAACCCTTGTTTCAGTTCAATCTGGACAAGTTTTGTGATTCATGTATTCTTATGCATGAATTGATGTATGATGAAATCGAAACCAATTCTTTCAGCTAGACTTATGATATGTTGGATTTCTTATAATCTATCAAAGTATTGTCAATGTTTTGCCAAATTATTTGGTGTGGTTTTTAAATGAAGACTGATTATGCTAAACAAATGTTTTGTCGTTAAGCGACAGGCACGTGAGATTGCCACAACTTAAACGTACATACATTTAAAGAATGTAGTGTTGATCAACATAGAGTACTATAGGCTGATCACCTAGACGTGCTCATAAGTAATGTCAGACTTACGGACTTGGTGTCGGGATGTCCTTTTTCAAATAAAGTATGAAATGCTTATAGTCTTGGACCGGAATTGATGTTTTACTGAATATTATTCATGGTGAAACATTTTAAAGAAAAGTTAAGTGCTATTTTGAATTATCGATAGTACTTCGTTACTATTGTTCAGTTATTGAAGATATGCGATTCCTATGTTTCAAGCATGCTATTTATTAGAATTGTCATACTTGCTGAGCTAGTTATGCTCACTCTTGCTTGAACCATATGAATGCACCTAAGACCGAACGGACCGAAGGATCCGATAAGGATAAAGGGAAGGCTAAGGCGAACCTATAGATTACTTATGTAATAGTATAGGTGAATGATATTAATATTTGATATTATGACAAGAACAAATGTAATGGTTATTAAGAACCTGGGGAATGGTAATATTATTTTGGAATATATATAAGACATATTCGTTCTTTTGAGGAATTTCAATTGAATGTATGTGTGAACTATAGCATCGTGTAGCACCATATGTCAGGTTGGAAGATACCCAAATTTGGGGGCGTCACATTCGCCCCATGTTCAGGATGATTTGCAGACAACGAAAAGTTTAATCCCATGTTCAGGACAAATTGCGGGTGAGAAAGTTTAATCCTATGTACAGGATAAACTGCGGGTTTGAAAAGTCTTATCCCTAGTGGGGTTAAACTGTGAGTGGAAACGGTTCAATCCCTGGTGGGATAATCGAAGTTGAGTAAGGGTTCAAAACCAAATGGAGAAAAAAGGATCTGGAGATCCGAAACTAGGCTGCTAGTTAGAAAAGTGTGTTTGTCCCTGATGGGGCAGATGAGTGTGAAGAGAATTTGTATGTAGTGAAGGGTTAAAAACCTGAAATGACTGGGAATCTGATGATCCAAAACCATGATGTTTGCTTGATAGTGACCTCAGACATAGTACCGTTTTACGGTATCCGAGTTGACAAGCTATGGAAATTCATCGCCGTCCATTTCTTGTAATCTGAGAGCACCTCCTGTCAATATCTCCTTGACAATAAACGGGCCTTCTCAGTTAGGGGCGAATTTTCCCTTAGACTATTCTTGGTTGTCAATGATCTTCTTCAAAACCAAGTCATGTTATTTAAACTGTCGTAGCCAAACTTTTCTGTTGTAGGACCTGGCGATCCTTTATTGATATAACTAACCGTGGAAGATAGCAGCGGCACGCCTTTCGTATATTAGAGACAATTGGTGATACCTATCTTATACCCATTGGTCTTTATCCAGCTGAGCGTTTATCAACACTCTGAGGGATTCCATTTTCACTTCTATGGGGAGTACTGCTTCCATCCCATAGGTTAATACGTAGGGGGTTACCCCAATGGAAGTGCGCATTGATGTTCTGTAGGCTAACAAAATCAGAGGTAATAAGTCAGGCCATCCTTTGTAGTTG
Organism: Panax notoginseng; assembly: GCA_016801055.1. Classification (NCBI taxonomy): domain Eukaryota; kingdom Viridiplantae; phylum Streptophyta; class Magnoliopsida; order Apiales; family Araliaceae; genus Panax; species Panax notoginseng. Next base: position 108,219,244 of record CM029014.1, read on the forward strand.
GCGAACATCTTTTGCATGATCTTTTTTATGTTTTTGTTAGTCGCTTCAACAGCACCATTCATCTTTGGATGGTAGATAACGGAGTTGAGATGTTTAATGTGGAATTTAATGCACAACTCCTCCATCATTTTGTTGTTGAAGTTCTTAGCATTGTCTGACATAATTACCTCTGGTTGTCTATATCGACAAATGACATTGTTTTTTATGAAAGCAATGATGAATTCTTTTGTAACCCTGGGGAAGGAGGCTGCTTCTACCCATTTGGTGAAGTAGTCTATCATGGTGAAGATAAACTGATGTCCATTACTGGCTTTGGGCTCGATGGGCACTATCACGTCCATTCCCCACATTGAGAAGGGCCAAGGCGAACTCATATTGTGGAGCTCCCGTGGAGGGGTGTGTATAGCATTCCCATGAATTTGGCACTGATAACATCTCTTGACGTAATCATCACAGTCGGCTTTGAGAGAGAGCTAGTAATGCCGTGTTCTTAGGATTTTCTTTACAAGTAGAGGGCCGCTCATGTGTGGGCCACATACTTCACCATGGATCTCACCCATGAGCCTCTGAGCTTGGTCCTTGTCCAGACATCTGAGGAGACCTAATCATGCATCTCTTTTGTAGAGTGCATCTCCGCTCAGGTAGAATTTCATAGCCAGTCGATGGATCCGCCTTCTTTCAGTCGGGCTCGCCTCAGCGGGTGTAGATCCATCTTATAAGTACTCCTTGATATGATGATACTAAGGGTGTTGGATGGGAGGTAGCTCATCCGATACTTCTCCAATATAATTCCCATAAGCTAGAGCCTTTTGTTGGGCAATTGTGAGGGTTGGCATGTCTTCCTTGTCGTGTATGTTGATCAAGGAGGACAAGGTTACTAGTGCATCCGCAAAATCATTCCTATTCTGAGGAATGTGGAGGAAGGATATTTCTTCATCAAACTCTGAAGCCATCGATAGAACATACCGATGGTAAGGCAGCAAGTGTAGACCTTTGGTGTGATAGATTCATGTGGTTTGTCTGATTACCAACTAGGAATCTCCAAAGATAGTTAACCGTCTGATGCCCATTAATTGGGCAAGTTTTAGCCCCATGATACAGCCTTCATGCTCATCTGTGTTGTTGGTGTTGGCAAACTACAATTTGACGGTGACAAGATGCTACTCCCCCGTAACGGATACTAGAACTTCTCCAGCCCCAGAACCTTCCATATTTACAGCTCCATCAAAATACATCTTCCATGTTTGGCGTGCATCGTACTGATGGTTTTACTGAATTACCATTACCACTTCATCGGGGATGTTTCCAAGGGTATGAAGTCCCTTGAAGGTGTAGTGGCCAGTTGATCCGCAATTCTTTGACCTTTAATGGACTTCTGCATCACGTAGACGATGTCAAATTGATGTAGGATCAACTGCAATCTGGACAGTCGGCAGTTCAGCATGGGTTTACTGAACACGTACTTGAGAGGATCCACGCGGGATATGAGATGAGTTGTGTGACCATGGAGGTAATGCTGTAACCTCATGGAAGCTCATGCTAAAGCACAACAAGTCTTCTCAATCAGAGTGTACTTGTGTTCACTGCTGTTGAATCTTTTGTAGAGGCAGTAGATAGCTCGCTCTTGGCCTCTATCGTCTTTCTATCCCAGCATGCAGCCCATGGCATTGTCACTTATGGACATGTACATGAACAGAGGAACATCATCCTTGGATGGTACCAAAACAGGAGCTTTGACTAGCTACTCTTTGATTATAAAGAAGGCCTTCTGGCATTCATCATTCCATTTCATAGAGGAGTTCTTCCTTAACAACTTGAAAATAGGTTCACAGGTAGCTATGAGTTGAGAAATGAACCTACTAATGAAGTTGATTCTTTCCAAAAATCCCCGTATTTCCTTCCCTGTCTAAGGAGTGGGCATTTTCGTGATGGCCTAGATTTTGGTAGGATCCAGCTCAATCCCCTTGTGGCTAACTAGGAATCCTAGCAACTTACCTGATTTAACGCCAAAGGTGCACTTGGCTGGATTCAACTTCAAGTTGTACTTACGCAACCTGTTGAAGAGCTTTTTGAGATGGTCTAGGTGGTCTTCCTCCTTCCGAGATTTAACGATGATGTCATCCACGTAGATCTCTATCTTCTTGTGCATTTAATCATGGAAAAGAGCCATCATGGCTCGCTGGTAGGTAGCTTCAGCATTGATGAGGCCGAATGACAACCGTCTATAGGAAAAGGTTCCTCAAGGCGTGATGAATGCAGTTTTCTCATGATCCTCCTCAGCAACCATAATTTGATGGTACCCTACGAAGCAGTCAATAAAGGAGTATATGTCGTATTGAGTAGTATTGTCAATGAGAATGTGGATAAATGGCACGGGAAAGCTATCTTTAAAGCAAGCTTTATTCAGATCCCGGTAATCCATACAAACTCGCACTTTCCCTCCTGATTTAAGCATGGGGACTATGTTAGATAATCATTCAGGGTATGTGGACACCATGATGATGCCTGCTTGAAATTGTTTCACAATTTCCTCTTTAACCTTTAAACTCCACTCAGGTTTTAATCGCCTGAGTTTCTGCCTGACTGGCTTGAATCCCTCTTTGATGGGGAGGTGATGAAGGATAATGTCAATGGACAATGATGTAATGATCCTCCGACCTGAAATTACTATATTACTACACGGGAATTTATGTACTTTGATATCATCAAAGGTCACCTTTAATAGGGTGGACTATAAAGGTGATTATTGGGTACATCATGAATCGTGTGAGAAATATGAGTGATCCAGATGGAATTAACCCTCCTATATAATAGGGGTGATATCCATAGGCCTCTTGATTGAGTAGGACTATGAAATGCATGGCCATGCTCAAATAGTGATTTGTTTCATATAGTCTACTCATTGATCAAGAAAACTCAGATTAAATTATGAAGAGTATGACACATTCCATGACTCGAGTTTAATCTAGGATGTCAAGGTTATAAGTATTAGTTCTTAGTAGGCACAAGTTATCTAGAAGGGGGGTTGAATAGATATTTGAAAATCTTTTCTGATTTAAACTTGTTCTTAGATAGTGATTAAAACTTAGCGGAATTAGTGTTTGTTTTAATCTTCTTAACCAAGCAATGAAGTTATGGACGAGTAAGGCAGTTATAGCAGATATAGCAGTTATAGCAGGAATGTAAATGACACAGCTATTTTTAAGTGGTTCAGAGTACACAAGGCTCCTACTCCACTCTTCTACTCAACGAGTAGGATATCCACTAAGGATGTCTCTTACAAACTTCTGAATCACACTGGATTCCTTCTAGACCAGCAGCCTAGGAACTTCTCTAGTTCACTCTTGAACTCTTCAAGTCCAGCAGACTTGGCTATCTTACAGTTCACTACGAACTCCTCAAGTCCAGCAGACTTAGTACTCTTCTTCAGTTGATTGATGATTGTTGTCTCGTTCTGAAGGTTGCTACTCAGTTGATGTGTAAGCACTGGTTCATCTAAGAACTGAGTAGCTGAGCAAGCTTTGTAATATCTCAGATCGTAGAGTTGAGCCTTAGAGAATTATTCACGTTGAATGTTTTAATGCTTGCTTAATTCCCTCTCATTTGTCTGATCTGTATATATGTGATACAGAAAACTATCCGTTTGAATCCATCCGTTGAGGCATTTAATGCGTCTGAACTTTCTGTGCTGTGATGGTGACATTTCTGCACATCTTCTGAACTCTGCATCCTGGACCACTGACACTGCAGACTGCTTTCTCACCTACCACCTGAAAAGGTGTTTTGTCCCTCTTTTCCATAGTACTATCATTGGCTTCTTCAATACGCTTCTTTGTTGCGTCCTAAGGATATTTCATATAATCTGGGACTGATGGGCACTGCAGCTTCTCAGATTCATTCCTCGTATCTTGAATTAACAACTCATGAGGCTTGACGTTTTCTGACATGAGACAGATGACGCTCTACGATTTGGATCGTTGTGTTCTACGATCTAGATCGTAGTGTCTTGACTTGCACACTATGATGACATCACTTGAGAGCACTACGATTTCTCTTAAACCTTTATGCACTACGATCTTCTCTTACTCGTGTAGTTGACTCTACGTTCCCTAGAGCACACTACGATCGTTGACTTGTAAACTTAATATTTTCTTCAGCATACTACGATCGTGAAGTTGTCTCGGTAAACGTTGGGACCACTCTACGATTTTCGAAGAGTTCCCTTCAAGGCAGGCACACTACGATCTTTAGGCTCTACGATTTCTGCCTTGACTTCTGCAATGTTGATCAGATTGATGCACTACGATCTCTTCATGACTAGTCTATTACATCTCAAGATCAACCTAACAGATTTGATCTTTCTATCTATACATTCTGGAATAGAATGATACACGTTGAAAGCTTAGATCAACCTAACAATTTTGATCTATCACTAAGTCCTTGTACATATATTCTTTAAGGACCTTACAAATAATCATGAACACATTCATTAAAACATCAAATCATAATATGCATTCTCCCAACAATCTCCCCCTATTTGATGTTGACATAACTAAGGAGATTTGTTGTCATGATTATTAGTGACTAGATGCATTTGCAGAAATTTAAACATGACTTAGTATTTCAGTGAGCAACTGAAATTTCTAGAGAATAAGCATGAATTTATTGATGATCAGAGGATATTACAACAGCATTACATCAATAAAGCATTAAACTTTTAACTTATCTCTGTTTTCTTGATCTCTTGTATGGAGGTGGGTTTGCATATTCTTTAGCTCTTCTCTTCCTTTGAGCTTATTCATTTCTTGCTAACTCCTCCAGCTCGCTTCGACTTAGAACTGGATTCTCCTCATGTTTGCGCATGAATGCAGGATCTCCAGTTGGCATTCAAAGGTGTACAGTAGTCACGTCTTGCGAGCTAGGAGTTAACTACTGATGGCTCAGAGGAATAGCTGTTACAATTGCCAGCTGACCAGATCGTTGAGTCTGAGTAAGTGATGGTCTTGCAGGAGGGCTTCTTGATGATTGACCATGGAATTGACTTCTTCCCCTGTCTTGAATTACATAACCTCCTCTGCCTCTACCTCCTTTCCCTTCTTGATCTCCTTTCCCTTTAGCTTTCTCCCCTTTTATGTCAGCATCAAGGGTTCAAATATCTGCAGATAGCTTGTTAACCCCTTGGACAAGGTCATTGAGTTGACTTTGAGTTTGAGCAATGTCCTCCTTATTCTCCTTGATCTGTTGGTCATCTCTAGCTTCTTTCTTCTGGAGGACTGTAAGAATCGTATCATTATACTTCTCCTGATTTGCATACGATTTCTGGAAGTCGTACACAGAAGCTTTTAAGTTGAGAATATTGTCCAGCATAATCTGATGTTGACGATCTTGATTTTTCTGTATTTCAAGCATAGCTTCTTTTTGTTTGGCAGCAACCTGGAAGTGGATCTCATCTCTGTCTGATATGCTCTTTAGAATTTCTTTGATAATTTCCCTTAGCTTTGTAGTGAGCTCAGTATTCATTGTACCAGGAAATTTGTTAGCAGCTTGTATCATTTGATTCAGGCGTATGTTGAGGAGATCAGAGTGAGATTCTAGGCTTGCTTCAATGGACTTGATCATTTGCTCAGAGGTTTCTTTTAGATCGTCTTTAGTGGGCAGGCTAGGGAAGGTATTATCTGGTTGAGGATTGTCTACTGGAGGGGTTCTTGCTTGATCTTGCAGATTGTACAGAGCAAGATCAAGACTAAAATAGTCATTCGATGAGGAAGATGGTACATCAGTTGGGGGTGCTTGGGTTTGGACATGTTGGATAGATGACTCTTCGATTTTTATGGTTAACTCTACGATTTGGCTTGAGTCTGAAATCGTAGAGTTGGTTAGTTGAGGGAGCAGGGTGATGGTGATTTCTTCTGGTTCTTCAGTTACAGAATTTTGGGATTCTGCAACTAGAAACTGGTTTACAGGATTCAGAATCACTTCTAGCCATTTAGGGAATTCATAGAATTGGCTAAATAATGATGATGGCAAGTGATTTGCTCTAAAGTTTGTAGGGATAGTCAATACCTCAGGCTTAGTATGTGATGAGACATGGTTGGTAATCAGCTTTTTGGCAAAGTTGACTTCCCTTGGATATCCATGAGCTAGCACTGAAATTACTGGATATTCCTTGAAGCTCCAGAACATGTGATCTCATGATTTCTGGATCAGAGCTTGATGATATGCCATCATGGGTAGGTAGGAGAACATCTGGTTGTACAGATAGCTTCTGTATCCATCTTTCCCTACACTTGTGATCATAAGCTCATCATCACTGTCATCTTCTTCTTCTCCAATCTCTTCATTTGAGGATTCCATGATTTCAATGATCTCTGGAATGGTTGACTTTGTTGCAACGTTGTCTTGGGCAGGAACCTCTTCTTCTGTCATTGGTACATCTTGAGGCTCCCCCTCATTATCTTCTTGGAGGTTTAAAAACTCCCCCTCAACTTGTACATCCTCTTCTAAGTTCAGACAGTCCTTTTCAGCTTGACCATCTTCTTGAGCTGAGGACTTCTCCCCCTCAGCTGGTGTATACTCAATCATGAGTATTTCAGGGTTCTCCCCCTCAGCTTGAGCCTTTTCCTCTTCGGTTGTTTGGGACAGTTCTACTATTTCTGTCGTGCTCTTAGCTTCCTTCTTCAGTATTTTCGTATTCTCAAGAATGTACTTCTTGACTAGCCTTTTCTTTGGTTTGCTGGCTTTAGTCACCACTTGATTAGCCACTTGCCTTGAAGCAGCTTCCTCCATCTCTGCCACACTTGGCCTGTCTTCAGAGAACAACAGGGTCTCTACGATCGAAGACACTGTTGGTCTTTTGGACTTATGGCCAATCTTGTTCTTCTTTAAGATTTGTGAGATGGTGGCCTGATCTTCTTCTGCTTCTTCTGGAAGTTGTATCTTCCTCAGCCTCCTTCGAGTCTCTATGTCAGAGGGCTCTACAGGAGTGTTGGTTGCAGATCCTTGAGGCTCTTCAACTTGTCTTGATCTCAGCTTCCTTTTACCCTTACTTTTTCTTGCAAGAGTAGATGGTTCTCCCTTATCTTCTTCTCCTTCTTCTTCGACTTCTCTGACAACAGACATATCCCCTGTAACACCTACTTTCTTTAGTTCCTCAGCTCTCCCACTGGATTCTGTCATCATTCTTACATAATCAGTAGGGTTCCTTTCCCAGTTTTTGAACAACTGTTGTGTCATTCTTCGGTTTGGGTTAATGGCTTCTCCTTCATCATCCCCAATTTTGTTACCCAAAGCAGATTGCAGAATGATGCTTATGAATCTCCCATACAGCATCTTTGGGGTGCTCTTTGACTTCTTCGAGCTGACTATCCATTTTTCGATCCACTCAAGCAGCACAGCCCCATAGTTAAGTTGAGTACCATATACTATGGCAGTCATGAGCTTGAACTGAGCCTCATTAACTGAGTCATGTCCTGAGCTTTTGCAAAATATGCATTTTCCAACAATGTCAGCTAGAAATTCATACCTCTGAGGGAACTCCTTTTTCTTGTAGCCTTTCACAGAGAGGTTCTTCTTGTGATGCATCTTCTTCAGACCCTCTTGAAATCTTATGCTGTCCAGAAATGGGTGCCCTACATTTTGATTTGTCCTTTTAGTCTTCAGAGCTGAGGTGTCCTTAGTATGACTATGATTATAGAGTTAGTCTTCTGGTCGTTGAGTCTGATCAGCATTCGTAGAGTCTGTCTTGCGATCGTCGAGTCTGTCCTACTATCGTCGAGTCTGTCTGGATCCTAGTGATGAGTTTTGACTAAGCATTCTTTTTAAGGTAACTCAGGAAGGGCCAACCTCTTGGTATGATTCAAGGGTTAGGTTTGTCTCTGAGACACCTCTTGAAGAGATTGCTTTGTTATAAAGCTTGTCATCACAGGATTCACTTTTCTTGTTGAAAGGACTTTTGGTCATCGTCGAGTCTGCGCCATGATAGTTGAGTCTTTGCTACGATCGTTGAGGTAGATTTTTGTTCAGCTCTACGATCGTGGTCCTTTCTTGATCATGTCTACGATTTTGAGTTCAGTCTCCCTTTTTTTTATATCTGTCATTGTTAGCACAGTCTAGAGCATATATCTCATGGTGATAGATTTAGCATGCCTAGCTCACTTATTAACTTGTTAAATCTGGATTCATCTAATGGTTTAGTAAAGACATCAGCAAGTTGATTTTCAGTAGGGATATATTGTAAAGAAATAGTTCCATTTTGCGCATGATCCCTAATGAAGTGATATCTTATTTCTATATGCTTTGTTCTAGAATGCATAACAGGATTATGAGTAATTGCTATGGCACTTGTGTTATCACAGTGTATAGGTATAGACTTGAAATTAAACCCATAGTCAGCTAGCTGATTTCTCATCCAAAGGATCTGAGCACAGCAGCTGCCAGCAGTAATGTATTCAGCTTCTGCAGTTGAAGTGGACACTGAATTTTGCTTTTTGCTGAACCAAGATACATGTCTGTTCCCCAGTAGTTGACAAGTGCCACTAGTACTCTTTCTGTCTATTTTGCATCCTGCATAGTCAGCATCTATGTATCCTATTACTTCAAAAGAGGATTCCTTGGGATACCACAGCCCCAAGTAGGGTGTACCCTTAAGATACCTGAAGATTCTCTTTACAGCAGACAAATGTGACTCTTTAGGGTTAGCCTGAAATCTAGCACATATGCATGTTGCAAACATTATATCTGGTCTACTGGCAGTTAGGTATAAAAGAGAACCTATCATACCTCTGTATTGAGTTATATCAATACATTTACCATTCTCATCCTTGTCAAGTTTGGTTGCAGGAGCAATTGGTATTTTCATGGGAGGGGCTGATTCCATGCCATACTTCTTTAATAAGTCTTTGATGTATTTGGCTTGGTTGATGAATATTCCTTCATCAGTTTGCTTCACTTGCAGTCCAAGGAAGAAATTCAGCTCACCCATCATTCTCATTTCAAACTTACTCTGCATTAGCTTAGAGAATCTCTTACATAACTTTTCATCAGTATAACCAAAAATGATATCATCAACATATATTTGAACTAATAAGACTTTATCCTTATGCTTTCTAAGAAATAAAGTGGTATCTACTCTACCTCTAGTGAACCCATTTTCTATTAAGAAATTAGTCAGTGTTTCATACCATGCTCTAGGTGCTTGTTTGAGACCATATAACGCTTTATCTAATCTATAGACATAATTAGAAAGAGATGGATTGATGAAACCTGGAGGTTGTTCTACATAGACTTCTTCTTGAAGCTCTCCATTTAGAAATGCACTTTTGACATCCATCTGAAAGACTTTGAACTTCATGTGAGCAGCAAAGGCAAGAAAGATTCTGATAGCTTCTAGTCTGGCAACAGGTGCAAATGTCTCATCATAGTCAATGCCTTCTTCTTGAGAATAGCCATTTGCCACTAATCTTGCCTTGTTTCTTGTAATGACCCCATCTTCATCCATTTTGTTCCTGAAGACCCACTTGGTTCCTATGACAGGATGACTCTTTGGTCTGGATACTAATTTCCACACTTTTCTTCGTTCAAATTGGTTGAGTTCTTCCTGCATGGCTTCTATCCAACTGGAGTCTTCCATAGCATCCTCTATCTTCTTTGGCTCTATCTGTAACAAGAAGCTTAGATAGAAGCACTCATTCTGAGTAGCAGCTCTTGTCCTGACTCTTGCACTTGGGTCTCCAATGATTAGATCCTGAGTGTGATCTCTTGCCCATCTGCTCCCGGTAGGAACATCTGTCCTGATTCCCTCCTGTCTTAGATCTTTAAGGTCTATCTCTTCTTCTGGGAGTGGAGGCTCGCTGTCTTGGATGGGCCTCTCTACGATCTCATTATCACGCTCTACGATTTCACTATCTTGCACTACTATCATTGTGTTAATCTCTACGATTTCATTCGTGGTGTCTGTACTGCCGGTCGTAGAGTCTTGAGGCACTGATTTGTCTGAGTCAGTTTCATCAAAGATGATGTGTATTGAGACTTCGACACTCAGTGTCTTCTTGTTGAACACCCTGTAAGCTTTGCTGTTTGTGGCATATCCAAGAAAGATTCCTTCGTCTGACTTGGGCTAGAATTTTGTCAGATACTGCTTTCCATTGTTGAGAATATAGCATGCACAGCCAAAGACATGGAAGTAGCTGACACTTGGCTTTCTTCCTTTCCACAGTTCGTAGGGTGTCTTTTTGATCGTAGAGTGTATGAGTGATCTGTTCTGAGTGTAGCATGCAGTGTTGACAGCTTCTAACCAGAAGTATTCAGGCAGATGAGCTGCTGCTAGTAGAGTCCTTCCAGCTTCTATCAGGGTTCTGTTCTTTCGTTCAGCAACTCCATTTTGTTGAGGAGTTCGTGGAGCTAAGAAGTTATGACTGATGCCATTGTCTGAGCAGAACTGATCCATTTTTGAGAAATCGAATTCTCTGCCATGATCACTCCTTATGGCCTTGATTTTCTCCCCTTTTTCATTCATCACCAGTCTGAACATTTTTATTAACTCAGAGCTCGTTTCATCCTTAGAAGTTGGGAAGAATACCCATGTGAATCTAGTGTAGTCGTCAACTACAATTAGAGAGTATCTTTTTCCTCCAAGACTGGTTGTTGGGATTGGCCCAAAGAGATCCATGTGAAGCAACTACAGGGGTTTGTCAATAGAGTTGGCAGTCTTGCTTTTAAATGAGCTTCTGGTTTGCTTTCCAAGCTAGCAGGCGTTGCATGGCCTTTCTTTCACAAAGTTGAACTTGGGTAGACCAGCTACAAGATCTTTTGATGCCAATTTGGACATGTTCTTGAAGTTTAAGTGGGACAGCCTTCTATGCCATAGCCATCTCATTTCTTCGGATGCTTTTGCCAGAAAACATATTGTTTCATCTGAGCTTAGTTGACCAAGATCTATAGTGTAAACATTTCCTTCTCTTGTTTCGGTTAGCTTTATGGCAGATGTCTTCAGATCTCTGACTTGACATTGATTGTTGAGAAATGTTACTTGATGACCCTTGTCGCAGAGTTGGCTGATGCTTAGAAGGTTGTGTTGAAGACCTTCCACATAGGCTACTTTGCTGAAAGATATTGCACCATTGCCAGCAGAACCATATCCTCTTGTCTTGCCCGAGCCGTTGTCTCCAAAGATGACTGAGGGACCCTCCTTTTCTACATAGTTGGATAGAAGAGCTTTGTTCCCTGTCATATGCCTTGAGCATCCACTGTCAAGATACCATGTTAAGATCGTGGAGCTCTTTTCCTGTCAAAATATTTGATACTTCATTTTGGTACCCATATGTGCATGGGTCCTTCTTTGTTAGTTCCTTTGGGGACCCAAACTTGTCTAGTCTTGGGTCTCACATGCATGGAGTTATAATAACATTTTGTAGCTCTATGACCATATTTATCACATATAGAACATCTATTATGATGCATGCTCGTGTGTGTGTGGTGATTCATCTTCCAGTTAGACTTGAGTGGTCTCTTAGCTAGCCTTCTGTTAAATTGATTCTCTTCCTTCCACGTGTACTTAGGTTTCATAAATAGTGATGAGTGTACCTTACTTCTACTGTACCTTCCCAGTTGATTCGTAGAGTTGATTTTTCTTGACTCTACGATTCTTTGAGGTTGGTAAGTAGAGGTTGGGTTACTCTTCTCCTTTATGAAGCCTAGAGCAGCATGTGATCCTTTACTTCTCAGAGTATAGCTAGAATCAGTAGTACAAGGTTGAACTTGATCTTCCACCTGTGTGGATTTAACAAAAACAATGCCTCTACTAAAGCCTGAAACATTACTAGAGCTAGCTTCCATTTTCTTTTCCACACTTGGCTCTGAGATGGATTCCCTAAAGCCTAAGCCTGTTCTGTCGAATGTGCTTCTTTGACTGGATAACAGGCAGTCCATGGATGATGAGGATTTGTTCCATGCAGAGATAGTCTTTTCTAGATCCTCAATTTTAGAGGTTAGCTCAGACTCTCTTTGTGTGTGATGTGTGTTTATCTGCTTTAAAGTTTCATTCTCACCTTCAAGCTTGGAGAGAGTATTAGAACTTAGAAGGGCTATTTCAAGCTCTTCTTGAACTTTCTTCTTGTCCTCTTGAAGAAGTGAATGGTCCTTAGATAACACTCTGAACCACTTCATATATTGATGTAGATCATTGGTTATGCCACGCAGTGCAGTTCTTAAGTCATTCATATCTACATCAAGTGAGTTGAAATCAAATACCTCATCAAGATCTACATTGTGAATGTTGAGGCTTTGTTTGTCCTTTGCATGTTTAGCCATCAAGCACAGATTGGCCACTTGTGGTTCTTCTTCATCTCCAGAGTCAGCATTTGAGCCATTGTCTGAATCACTCCATGACCCTCCAGCTACTAGGCCTTTGTCTCTTTTCTGAGGCCTCTTGCTTCCTTTGTATTCTTTCTTTCCATGCTGTTTCTTCTTTAATTCTTCTCTTAGAGGTTTGTTGCAGTCGGCAATAAAGTGACCAGGCTTCTTGCAGTTGTAGCACAGATCATTTGCTTGTTCCTGGCTGGTGTAGTTGCTGACCTTCTTTTGCTTGCCAGCTTTGCCTCGACACATGAACCTTCTTAGTTTTCTTACCATCATGGCAAGATCGTCATCATCGTCTTCATCATCGTCAGATTCATTATCAGTGATGACTTTAGAAACATTTTCAGTTGCTTTGAGAGCAACACCCTTTTCCTTTCTTCTTCCTTCTGAAAGGGTTTCAGCACGTTGAGTCAGCTCCAGCTCATATGTCAGGAGATTTCCATACAGCTGTTGAACTGTCATCTCGTTAAGATTCTTTGACTCTCTTATTGCAGTGGTCTTGTCATCCCACTTGCTTGGCAGGGCTATCATGAACTTTATGGTCAGATCTTTGTTAGGGTAGATCTTTCCATAAGCTCGTAGAGAGTTGAGCAGTATGTTGAATCTTTCATAAGTGGCAGTTACGTTCTCTCCTTGCATATAAGAAAACACCTCGTACTGCTGTGTTAGAAGAGACTGTTTGTTCTCTCTAACTTCTTCAGTTCCTTCGTGCATGATAAGCAGAGCTTCCCAAACTTCCTTGGCTATTTTGCAATTTACAACATTGTTAAACAGATCGTCCTCCAAGGATTGGAATAGGATGTTCTTGGTCTTTTTGTCAAGTTGGACAGCTTTCTTCTTTGAGTCTGTCCATTCTTCTTTAACTTTGATTTGAACTCTGTTTGGATCATCAGTGGTTGGTGCAAGCTTTGTTGGTATGTAAGGCCCGTTCTGAACAGTCTCAAATAGATCTTCGTCTATTGAGTCCATATAAGATTGCATCCTGACTTTCCAGTTGGCAAATTTATCCTTGTTGCACATTGGTGGTTTGCTGCCTCCACCGGTCCTGGATTCGCTTGGTACTAGTGCCATTTGGATCTACTAAAGCGTGTAAGCTGTAAAAATAGAACCTACTCTAATATCAATTGTTAGTTCTTAGTAGGCACAAGTTATCTAGAAGGGGGGGTTGAATAGATATTTGAAAATCTTTTCTGATTTAAACTTGTTCTTAGATAGTGATTAAAACTTAGTGGAATTAGTGTTTATTTTAATCTTCTTAACCAAGAAATGAAGTTATGGACGAGTAAGGCAGTTATAGCAGATATAGCAGTTATGGCAGGAATGTAAATGACACAGCTATTTTTAAGTGGTTCAGAGCACACAAGGCTCCTAGTCCACTCTTCTACTCAACGAGTAGGATATCCACTAAGGATGTCTCTTACAAACTTCTGAATCACACTGGATTCCTTCTAGACCAGCAGCCTAGGAACTTCTCTAGTTCACTCTTGAACTCTTCAAGTCCAGCAGACTTGGCTATCTTACAGTTCACTACGAACTCTTCAAGTCCAGCAGACTTGGTACTCTTCTTCAGTTGATTGATGATTGTTGTCTCGTTCTGAAGGTTGCTACTCAGTTGATGTGTAAGCACTGGTTCATCTAAGAACTGAGTAGCTGAGCAAGCTTTGTAATATCTCAGATCGTAGAGTTGAGCCTTAGAGAATTATTCACGTTGAATGTTTTAATGCTTGCTTAATTCCCTCTCATCTGTCTGATCTGTATATATGTGATACAGAAAACTATCCGTTTGAATCCATCCGTTGAGGCATTAAATGCGTCTGAACTTTCTGTGCTGTGATGGTGACATTTCTGCACATCTTCTGAACTCTGCATCCTGGACCACTGACACTACAGACTGCTTTCTCACCTACCACCTGAAAAGGTGTTTTGTCCCTCTTTTCCATAGTACTATCATTGGCTTCTTCAATACGCTTCTTTGTTGCATCCTAAGGATATTTCATATAATCTGGGACTGATGGGCACTGTAGCTTCTCAGATTCATTCCTCGTATCTTGAATTAACAACTCATGAGGCTTGACGTTTTCTGACATGAGACAGATGACACTCTACGATTTGGATCGTTGTGTTCTACGATCTAGATCGTAGTGTCTTGACTTGCACACTATGATGACATCACTTGAGAGCACTACGATTTCTCTTAAACCTTTATGCACTACGATCTTCTCTTACTCATGTAGTTGACTCTACGTTCCCTAGAGCACACTACGATCGTTGACTTGTAAACTTAATGTTTTCTTCAGCATACTACGATCGTGAAGTTGGCTCGGTGAACGTTGGGACCACTCTACGATTTCCGAAGAGTTCCCTTCAAGGCAGGCACACTACGATCTTCAGGCTCTACGATTTCTGCCTTGACTTCTGCAATGTTGATCAGATTGATGCACTACGATCTCTTCATGACTAGTCTATTACATCTCAAGATCAACCTAACAGATTTCATCTTTCTATCTATACATTCTGGAACAGAATGATACACGTTGAAAGCTAGATCAACCTAATAATTTTGATCTATCACTAAGTCCTTGTACATATATTCTTTAAGGACCTTACAAATAATCATGAACACATTCATTAAAACATCAAATCATAATATGCATTCTCCCAACAATAAGGATTAAATTACATTGAAACATTGGTCATGAAAAGGTTGCATCGAATCATCGATCTTATTATTACTTGGGTAGCAGTGATGCATTACTAGATGTCGCTCACTGTTTATAATTTTATAATATGATTTTAAAATTATTGCCAACGTAATAATAACCTATAGGGTCACACACATAGAACGTAATTAAAAGGGAATTAATTTAAATTGTAAAGATTTAAATATGTCAATATGATTGATAATATTTAAATTACGGATTTAAATTAATAAGATACTTTATATATAGGTATATTAATTAAGTAAGGCTTAATTAAGATATATATATATATATATATATATATATATATATTCGGATTTTATTAGGGTTTTTTGATTAATCCCTTTTTAACCGCTATATATATGATATGTAGCAGCCCTTTTAGGGATAATCATCATAACCTCAAAAACCCTAGCCGCTCTTAGAGAGAGACTAGAGAGAAAACCTTTGAAAATCCTGATCCTTGGTGGCTAGTACTGCAGTTCTCTTCACTGTAGATCGTGGAACGATTCATAGGCGTTTGTGTGGATACCATAGAGACGTAGTACCGTGAGGAATTGCATTGGAGATTCGAAGCGTTTTAGAAAATACTATAATCGGTATAATATCTAAACACTAAATTATTCTATTTTCGCATGGATCTTGTTTTAGGATTTCGGATTTGGCTTTATAATTTTTATTTTCTGCTACATTTTTATGCCGAAATCCCTTCACCTAGTCCGGCTGTCCCTGTTTGACTGGACACTTGAATTGGGCGCGTAATGCCCTGATTGTCTTTGCCCAACCCTTGTCCAGGTTGATAACCCAATGACATCATTTCTTGAGTGGCCGACATTACTTCAGCAGAAATCTAAGGTATGAGAGGTGGCACCCCAACAGGATGGTAATGAGTGTTGCTCACCTCTAGGGCATAAAAACTGACCGGCTCAACTTCTGAATTGAAGCTGATGAGTGGTATGTCACCTTGTTCAGGATACTCCGGCTCAGCGTCGACAGTGACTAGGCTATTATTGATAATATATTTAAGTTGCTGATGAAGAGTGGAGGGGACTGCCCCGGCCATATGAATCCACGGTCTTCCCAATAGTAGGTTGTATCCTGTATCTATTTTGAGCACGTGAAAAGATATGCTAAATATATGTGGACCAATCTCCACTGGCAGTTCAATCTCCCCGACAGAGTTTCCTCGGGATCCATCGAAAGCTTTAATAACCGTATGGCTACTTCGGATCCGATTGAGATTGATGTTCATCTTCACCAGAGTAGCATAAGGACAGATATTCATATATGAACCTCCATCTATCAAGACTCCTTCCACCATATATCCGGAGGATAAAACCGCAATGTGCAACGGCTTGCAATGACCGGTCCCTTCGGGAGGTATATCGTCATCAGTAAAAGATATCACATTGTTGTTAAAAATGTGATCCACCAGATGCTAGAATTTCTCAACATCTATTGACTTAGGCAGTTGGGCTTCTTCCAGGACCCTTAGTAATACCTTCATGTGATCTTCAGACGAGAAAACCAAGTCCAGTATGGAAATTTGATATGGAGCTTCTCTTAAGCATAAAACCACCTTGGCTTCATTATGACCCATAGTACAGAGAAATTCTTCCACCTTTTCTATGGGAATCTTCCCCTTTGTCTTGATGGTAGGTTTCATCACCCGTTGGGGAAGATACAGTGGATTATCATTCAACACTGCAGCAATTATGTGAGATGCGGATCCTTCAGCCCCTCCATAATCCTATTGAACTTTCTGTAGGCTGACATCAGGATATTGCGGTCTGTATGGCAAGATAATTGGCTCTGGCGCAGCCACTTGCAAAGGATTGTCAACTCCCTTGAGTTGAATTGGTTGGATTATTTGTGAGGGAGTAACTGCATCTGTTTTAGTAGATATGACTGCCACGACCTCCTTCCACTTTGTAGGAAATGCGTCCCCACTCTCTAGTACTATAGCATCATCGTCTGTCATCTGCAGGACACTGCTGTCAATTATATTCTGAATAAGGTGGCAGAGTGACCAGCATTCTTCTGTGTTGTGACCGCGAGATTGGGAGTGATACTGGCACACTCCATTAAAATCAAACCGTCTTGACCGCGGGCCGATTGGAGGTAGCAGAGCTGTGATTCTTCCTTAATGTATGAGCATCTGCAGTATTTCTTAAATCGGTTGGCCTAGGTATGTAAATTTCCTTTTGTTGGCAAAATCCCGACGGGCCTTGGCATTTGCTCTTTTGGTAATTTTATCCTCCGGTGTTTCCTTTTCTGGAGTACGCGGTGGAGTGTTGGTAACAAGAGGAAGGAGACTGGCATGCTCCTGACTAAATAATTGGCATGTGACTTGATGCTGATGGACCACCAGTTCTGCCAATTGGTTAAGTTGCTCATGCAGAGCATTCATTTTTCATTCCATTGTAAACTGGAACTTTGCATAGTCCCACTTATCAGCATTATCCTTGCTGGTCTGGGAGGATCCACCATTAAAATTGGAACTTTGTCCACTTCTCCAATTAATCATATTGACCTCTTCTTCTTTATATTGAGGAAGGGGGTTGTCTTGCACATGGGGTTGATCGGGTTTGGTGACCACGATCTCACCGCTGTCTATAAATCCTGGATCTTGTGTTTCAAGGCCCAACAATCTTGAGTATCATGTCTCGTAGCCCCGGCATGGTAAGCACATTTTCGAGTAGCATTGAAACCTCTCCCATTCGGGTTTGCTGGTGCAAGAAGATGAGTAATTTTCTTCTGAGTGGTCAGAATTTTGAGAATGTTCTCGAGTGAGTCCCCAAGGGGTGTGAACACTCGAGGGTATTTGACTTCTCCACCTTTAGGCAATGGAGGGTTTGAAGACTGACCTTGTAGTATCAAGGAAACATCCTCCTCTTTCTTTGTATGGACCCTCCGGGGGTTGTTTCCATAATTTTCAGATTGGATGTGCTCAGCAACAGCTTTAAGGGAAGCTAGGTCTTGAATCTTTCTGGATTTCAATCCCATCTCAGCCATCTCCCCATGTTTAATCATTTCAGAGAATCGTTTGCCAATACCAGCTAAAACCCTCTCATAGAAAGGAGCTTCTTATATGTCTATGAAGCTCATCACTATCTCTGACTCATTCATAGAGGGAACAACTTGAGCAGCAAGGCGCCTCTGCCTTTGAGCATACTCTCTAAAAGACTCATTGGTTTGTTTCCTGACTTTAGTAATTTGATACTGGTCAGGGGCCATCTGAGACTGGAAGCTATACTGAGTGAGGAAGGCATGAGCTAGCTCCTCCCAGTTATAGATCTTTGAATTGTCTAATCTGGTATACCACGATCGGGCTTCTCCAGTCAGACTTTTCTGGAAGAGCTGCATCCTGAGCTTCTCGTCGTCAGCATAAGATCCGAGTTTTCCAATGAATATCTTCAAATATGTGTAAGGATCTCCTAACCCGTCATACTTTTCAAAGTCAGGAGTTTTGAACTTCTCTGGATAATGCACACCATGGAATATACAAAGGTCAGCATATGAAACACTCTCATGTGCTCCAATCCCTTTAATAGAACGGATGGTCTTTTCTATTTGAAGTACTTTCTTTCTGATATCACCGGTGTCTAGATCTTCTTTGAGATGGGTGGTATAATAAATTTTGTTGGTTGGATCCAACTGAAACTCAGGTACTGAAATGACTTTATCCGGACCTTGGGTTCCTCCTTGTGCAGAAGATTCAGTATGTACGGGTATCCTTGTACCCTAAGTAGATTGGTGTAGTTCTTTAAGCAGAACAGCCAAATCTATGATTTGTTTACTTAATCTGTCGAATTCTTCGCAGGAGACATGATTAAGATTAGTCTGGTCAGATGAAGACATAATTGGCTGTAGGCTCGTGGCCTTTTTGGACTTTGAACGGGTAATAGGTCCGATTGTTTCCCTGCGAAATACAAACGTAGTTTAGTTTTTAGGGATGTATAAAATGTTTACATGCTATATAATGTATCCGTTTTAGGAGTATTATCCTGCAAAATGGAGGTTAGCTGTTTGTAATACAGGATAGCATGTAAATATGCGTGTACACATATTTCTTCATATTTCTCATTACATGGAGATGAATATGGAATGAAATTATAAGTAATTGACTTTACGAGTAATTTCAAATGAGAAAGCATGAAGAGACTTTCCTACGCATTTGTTTTATCAGAGGCTGACCTATCTTAGGCTACACTCGCGGCTTTTTGGCATGAAGGTTCCCAAATCATCGCAATTTACTCGACGAGAAGTTAATCCGGTCTTTCAACTGGAGCGAATTTGGGTGGTGCCTTTCCTGAGCTTCGTGGGAATTAGTCTTCTTACGAGTCCAGTAATCAAACACCGATAGGATAGCCTCCTGATGGAGGAACCACGCAACATACATTCACATACAACGTGTCTCACCGTTTATGAAAATGATGACAAGTGCGAAGCACTAATATCACAAGCAGATATAGTGTAAAGCAGTAGGTAAATGCATTCGTACACATCCATCAAATTTAAATGCAACATCCCCACACAAACATATAGCAGTTTTGAAAAGCTGGTAATAGCGGCTTAAGTCCTCTTACTGAAATTCCCCAGCAGAGTCGCCACCTGTCGACGTCGGGATTTTTATTTGTCCCTTTTCTGTTCTTGTTCTTTGGTGTTCTCATGTTAGGTGAGATTTGTTTGAAAAAGAAGTTGTGAAAAGGTCCGACATTTATATGTCGACGATTTGACTGTAAGAGTCGCCAGTTGGTTTTTTAAATGGTTGTACCAACACAACTGATAAAAGGTTTGCACATTGATCCAGTGATGTGACACTACTTAACAGGTCTACAAAACCGAGATTCATTAGGGTTCGGGGACTTGCTTATGCGGAGGGAAAGTGTTAGGCACCCCCCGACATCCGTGTTACCACGGTGACCGCCACTTTTCAAGAAACTGTTACATGAATATGTGTGTGTGTGTGTGTGTGTTGTGTGGATCAATGTGCAATTATTTGGAAGTAGTGTTATGCCTCGTTTGCACCTATATACAAAGGGTTTGAATTTGTGTAAAAATTCAGTTTTAAACAAGATATAGCAGTGATGTTTTATCAAACGAGATTTTTTCAAACCCTTATGCTCAATAGTAATTGAGACCTTTGATACTTCCATTTTATTATGTGTTCGGCTGGATTGCTTTTATTTTCGAGATGCGAAGCATCTTCGAGAAAATAATATACATAGCAGTACCGAATAATTTACAAGTCGTGTACATCTGAAAATGTCCATCACGGGAACCAAATCTAGATTCAGTAAACTGAATCTGTGATCACATGATTCCTAGGCTCACATGATGTAGCAATTTATATGAAAGCTGTAAGCAGTTATATATATATATATATATATATATATATATATATATATATATATATATATATATATATATATATATATATATAGCTGTAAATATATATATACAGACATGATTACTAACCACGAAACACCTCCATGGGGGATCGAAAATATAAATTTATAAAAGCGATAAATATATATATATATATATATATATATATATATATATATATATATATATATACATGATCAACCATCACAAAGCACCTCCATGGGGGATCAGAAATATAAATAAAGCCGTAAAAATGATCAACCGCCACGAAGTAAACTCTAGGCGGGACGAAATGTAAAGAAAGCAGTAAAAATGATCAACCGCCACGAAGTAAACTCCAGGCGGGACGAAATGTAAAAAAAGTTATAAAAGGCCACGAAGTAACTCCAGGCCTGACAGAAATGTAAATATATATATATAAGCAGTAAACGCACTTGATGTAAAATCCAGGCTCAATCAAACAGAGTTTAATGGCAACAACATATATATATATATATATATATATATATATATATACAAAAAGAAATAAAAGCCGCGGACCGAAATTCGGGCATACACACGCAACATGACTCTCAACGTGAAGAACAGTGTGTGCAAAGATGAAGAGAAAGGCTTTAAAGTGTGTAAGAAGGCTTACAGTGGAGTGCCAAAGAAGACTTCAATGACTTGAAAGGGATGAACACTCAGCTCCCGTCGGTAAAAATATAGCAATATATAAGCTCACAAGTGTTTAAAATGAGAAAGCACTCAGTTTATAGTGTGTATAGAGAAAATTAGACAGGGCTTTCTCGCCTTTTCTCTCTTCAAAATGGCTGCCCCAAGCCCTCTATTTATAGAGGGGGGAGCCGTAGGTGTACCTGCGGTAGCCGCAAAAGCACCTGCAGCTGCCCAGAGTACCCCGAGTTTCGCGGGTCCTGCCGTCTCGAAGTACGTGCACGCGTGCGACGTGATGTCCGCTCGAACTTTCAAAACTTTAATTCGGGCATCCGATCGAGGTGTATAAGACCTTTTTCGGCATGTTGTTGTCGAGAGCTACACAATGACATGGGATTAGAGGTTGTACAAAGTCAGAAAGATGGGACCATGCCCTAAGTCTGCAAGGTTCAAATTCTATCCGGTATGTTGTCTTGTGCAATTGTCACTCGAGATTGGCGCTCTTTGGTTCTTGTAGGACATTGTTATGTACAATATATGTATATTATTGTTGAGACGGCGCGATGTGGGATTGGGATGGCAAAATAACGGTCCTGCCCTTCACCGGGGTTATCTCCGGTTTGAGCTATTTTAGCGGTTGTTGCTCAGGGTTATCTCTGAGATTGGACTGCTGCAGGTGTTGAACGTCCTCAGGGTTGTATCTGAGATGTGCCTGACTTCCCGGGGTTATCTCCGGGCTTGTGGAATGAGTGCCTCGGGGCTTTTACCTAGTGTTCTGAAGCTGTTTGCAAGGATTTGAAACAAGCATTTTTGGGGTTATCTCCGGAACTGCAACTGTATGCCTCCGGGTTATCTCCGAGGTTGACATTGTCTTTCTCGGTGGTATTTCCAGGACTGAGACTGAGTATCTCGAGGTTATCTCCGAGATGACATGGTCTTCTCCGGTATGATTTTCGGTATTTGAACTGCATTCCTCGGGGTTATCTCTGAGGTTAAAACTGAAACACCTGGTGTTGTTTCCGGGGTTGAGGTTGAAACTTTCGGTTGTATTTTCGGGTCTGAGCTGGATGTCTCGGGGTTATCTCTGAGATGGTAATAGTGAATATCCAAGGGTTGTCTCCGGGATTGAATTGAGTTGTCTTCCAGGGTTGTCTCTGAAAGACGATTATGCCCTTCTGCAATGTTAGTGACAAGTATGCAGTAAATTTCGAATGTCTACACTATTTATAGGAAAATGGCAGGATACTATTTGAATTAGAAAATCACGGGTGAATAGTAATTCAAAATCACGGACGCAATCGGCTGAAACTTTAAAAAAAATGATTTTACTATGCTTCACTATACAGTATTATGCAACACTATACAGTACTATGCATAATAAAATATAATATATTCTATTTTATATAAAAAAACAAAACTTAATATATATATATATATATATATAAGTAATAAAACAAAACTGAGATAACTTTCTACCGACGATTTTGAAAAATGAGTAAGTGGAGGTCCATAATAATAAGCCAAATTTACAACAAATACTTCATAAAAAACTCATTTATTTATCTCAGTTCATTTGGCTTCACTAAATACATTTTTAATAACATTTATTCATCATTAATTTTATATCTCACAATATTAACAACCAGATCATTCCCAGGAAAGAGAGGGCCTTCCGATAAGGATTTCTCCTTATTGGTGCGTAATTAGGTGACCAAACCCCTTTCCTCGACAGAACTTTCTAGACATTGTCAATAATACAAATAATAATATGAATAATTTTATCGTCTCAATTATTGATTTAATAATATAAAATATTGTGACAATAATTGAATCAATAATGTGAGATATTATGCAGCAATTACTGTGGCAATAATTGAGTATAACTGAGCGACTTCTCACTTAAGCATCAATAATCAAAGATACTGTACAATATCGTGTGCTACTATGTAACCACGCGTATTACTGTACTTTTATCACCGGGTATTTCAACAGTTAACGGTAAAACTTTTGTCGTTATTTTTATAAAAAGTTATTTATGTCGCTTTCTAAATCCGACAGTAATTCTGTTGTGAGGTCCACTAATGATTGTGTCATCGTACGAATATTCCCTGATAAAATGAATATTCCCCAACCAAATAAATATTTTTTGATAACTTTCTTACTTTACAAAATTTATAAAAATTACCCACAACTATAACATTAAATCAAATCCACACCTTATTATTCAAAATAATATTTAGAGAAAAATTAATCTTTATTCATAAAAGTTGGGGTCTTACAACCTCCCCTTCTTATTGAATTTCATCCTTGAAATTAGTGTACGTACCTGGTATGTCGAAGAGGTGAGGATACCTTGTTTTCATTTCAGATTCTAACTTCCAGGTCATTTCCTCAATATCGTGGTTTTTCCACAAAACTTTGACTTGAGGTATAACCTTTGAGCGTAAAATATGTTCCTTCTTATCCAAGATTTTAACAGGTACCTCTTCATACGTTAAATCTTCTGCTATCTCGTCTGGTTCTAATTCAATAATATGGTTCGGGTCTTCCACATATTTACGTAACATAGATATGTGAAAAAACGTTATGAACACGAGACATACTTGGCGGTAAGGTGAGTCTATAGGCCACCGTTCCTACTCGGTCGAGGATTTCAAATGGGCCAATGAATCGAGGATTGAGCTTTCCTCTCTTTTCAAATCTCGTAACTCCCTTCCATGGAGCAACACGTAACAACATATGATCTCCAACATTGAATTCCATGCCCCTTCGATGAAGATCAACATAACTCTTTTGTCGATGTTGTGAGGTTTTTATACGTTGTCGGATCATTTGAATCTTTTCTGTAGTCATGCGTACCAATTCTGGTCCCAACAACGTTGCTTCACCCACCTCATCCCAACATACTTGAGAACGACACTTTCGTCCATACAACGCCTCGAATGGAGCTATGCATATACTTGCTTGATAACTGTTGTTGTAGGAGAATTCCACTAATGGCAAGAACGTGTCCCAACTTCCTTTGAAGTCTAGGGCACGGAGTCTTAATAGATCTTTAAGAGTTTAAATAGTCCTCTTTGATTGCCTATCCGTTTGAGGATGATATACAGAACTGAATCGTAAATTCGTGTTCATAGCTTTCTGCAAACTGACCCAAAATTATGAAATGAATCTTGGGTCTCGATCAGAAACTATGGATATTGGCATACCATGCAGTCTTACAATCTCATTTATGTATATACGAGTAAGACGTTCAAGTGAATAAGTTTCTCGTATAGGTAAGAAATAAACAGACTTGGTTAATCTATCGACAATGACCTAAATTGCATCTATGCCTTGAGAAACCTTGGGAAGACCAGTAACGAAATTCATGGTAATGTGTTCCCACTTCCATTCTGGAATTTCAAGTGGTTGCAATGGACCTTTTGGTACTTGATGCTCCGCCTTGACTCGTTGACACATTAAACACCTTGAGATAAACTTCGCTATCTCTCTCTTCATATTGCTCTGCCAGAATGTATGTCGAAGATCACGATACATTTTGGTACTCCCAGGATGGATTGCAAACGGTGTGTTATGAGCCTCCATCATGATTTTATACTTTAAATTAGAGTCGTTAGGAACACAAAGTCTGCAGTTGACTCTAAGTATTCCTTCTTCATTGATTCTTGCTTCCGGAATAGCACCTTCTTGTACTTTCTTCCTCATACGCATCAGCTCCAGGTCCGTAGCATGAGCAGCTTTAACTTTATCGATTAAAGTAAGTTCTACTCGTATATTTAACATCATCACGTTGGTCCCTGGAGTCTTTAACTCTATCTCCATCCTTTATAAGTCATACAAAATGGGCATTTGCGTTGACAATATCACACTCGTACCTGCATATGATCTTCTACTCAACGCGTCAGCTACCACGTTCACTTTTCTAGGATGGTATTAAATGGTATGATCGTAATCTTTCAACAGCTCGAGCCAACGTTATTGCCTCATGTTAAGTTCCTTTTAGGTGAAGAAATATTTGAGGCTTTTATGAACCGTATAGATCTCCACTTTCTCTCCATACAGGTAATATTTCCAGATCTTTAATGCGAAAATGATTGTTGCCAACTCAAGATCATGAGTAGGATAATTTCTCTCATATTCTTTGAGTTTTCATGAGGCATAGACTATTACTTTCCCATGTTGCATGAGAACGCATCCTAACCCTCTGCCTGAAGCATCGCTATAGATGATAAATCCCTCCGAACTAGATAGTATTGTCAGAACAAGTGCTGAAATGAGTCTCCTCTAGTCTTGAGTTCTTGAAAACTCTTCTCACATTCCTCACTCCAACCGAATTTTGTATCTTTTCGAGCCAATTGAGTTAATGGAGTAGCGATTCGAAAAAATCCTTCCACGAATCTCCGATAATAAACAGCTAAGCACAGAAAGCTACGTACTTCGGTCACTAACTTAGGTTGCTCCATGCTTTGTATTGCTTCAATCTTCATTGGGTCAACAGAGATTCCGTGATTTGATATCACATGCCCAAGGAATGCTACTTCCTCAAGCCAAAAATCGCATTTCTTCAACTTGGCATATAGCTTATTTTCACGAAGCTTTTGGAGTATCAGCCTCAAGTGTTGCTCATGATCTTCACGGCTTTTGTAGTATATGAGGATGTCATCAATAAAGACAACCATAAAATGACCTAAATATTTCTTGAATACTCGGTTCATCATATACATGAAGGCAACAGGAGCATTGGTTAATCCAAAGGACATGACTAGGAATTCGTAATGCCCATATCGAGTTCTGAAAGCAGTCTTTGAAATGTTATCAATTTTAATCTTTAACTGATAATATCCGAAACGAAGATCGATCTTTGAAAAGAATTTGGCACCTTGCAACTGGTCAAACAGGTCATCAATGCGAGGCAACGTGTACCTATTTTTGATGGTGACATGATTCAACTCCCGATAGTCAATACAAAGTCGCATACTCCCATCTTTTTTTTTACGAATAGAACAGAAGCACCCCAAGGAGACGTACTAGGGCAAATGAAACCGATGTCTAACAAATCCTGCAGTTGGGTTTTTAACTCCTGAAGTTCAATAGGAGTCATTCGATATGGGGTTTTGGAAATAGATTTTGTACCGGGTTCAAGGTCAATACAAAACTCGATTTCACGCTCTGGGGGTAGGCCAAGAAGTTCTTCAGGGAATACGTCAGAAAATTCATTAACAATAGAAATATCATTCAAATCTGACGTATTTTTGTTTAAATCCGTGACATGGGCTAAGAAAGCTTGACATCCGTTTTTTAATAGACGAATGGCTTTATGGCTTGATATGACAGTGATTGAATTTAGTGGTTTGGTTGCTTGAATTCGCATAATAGGAGGTTGGTTAGGAATATGAAAGCTAAACAACCTTACGAAAATAATCAATTTTAGCATGATGAGCAGGTAACCAATCAATTCCTAAAATCACATCAAATGCAAGTATTTTCAAAGAGATAAGATCGACAAGTAACGTGAGGGTGCCGATTTGAATCAAACAAGATTTATAAATAGTGGATGTAATGAAGGTTTCTCCTAATGGAGTTTCAACAGATAAGTAAAAGTCTAATTTCTCTGGAGCCAAATTTAAACGTTGATGAGCGCAAGTAGGTGAAATAAAAGAACGGGTAGAACCGGTATCAAATAAGGTATAAACTTCACAAGAGTTTATGATTAGCTTACCCGTGATAACTTCGTTCGGGTTCCTCACTTTTTGGGAGGTCACGATAAACGCTCTCCCTTGAACTACCGACTTTGACTTGTCTGGGACAGCCTTTGGTGTCTCCATCCCAGCTGGACTTGACTTCATTACACAACAAAATCGGGCTAAGTGATCTTCTCTTCCGTAATTGTAACCCGCTTTAGGTTGCTACGTACAGTTTGGACTGATGTGTCCCTCTCCTCCGCATTTGTAGCATACGACCGGTGGTCGTTCTCCTTCTTTGAAAATGGATGTTGGTGCTGCTGTCTTTCCATCATTATTGAACCTTCTCTTCTTGAAATTTCCACTTCTATTATCTTGGCCATAATTACCATAGAAGTTGTTTTCATTTCTAGCATGTTGATTTCCTCCACGTTTGTTGTCACCGCTTCGATGACTGCTACCACTGGTATTATCATTTAATCGGCTGCTATCTTTTGGTTGGGCTGACTTATTATCGCGCTCCAATAACTAAGCCCTATTCACAACATCTGAATACAAGCAAAGTTTGTTAGAAATGAGGTATTGACGTATTTCGGATTTCAAACCTCTTAAAAACATTCGCGTCATATGCTCCTCATTATCTACCAAATGGGATGCAAATTGGGATAACTCCACAAATTTAGCCCCGTACTGCGATACGGTCATATTGGTTTGCTCCAGCTTGATGAATTATACCTCTTTCATGTGACGAATACTTTCAGGAAAGTATTTGTCGTTGAACAATTCTTAGAACTTCTCCTAAGACATCTTTAGTACGGCATGTTGAGTACACTTTACAGATTTCCACCAATGATCTGCCTCTCCTCGCAACATAAAGGTGGCAAAGGGAACCTTTTGCTCCTCGGAGCATCCCAAGACATCAAATTTCTTGGTGATATGCTTAATCCACGTCTCCGCCTTAAGTGGTTATAGTTTTCCCAAAAAACTCCGGTGGTCCCAGCTCCTTGAATTGCTTAGCGGTGACCATCCGTGAGTTGTCAGTATTTCCACCTATATTTTGAACAAGAGTCTCTCTCGCCTGATGTTGCATGAATTACAAAAAGCTTTTGAACACCCCGTCATTCATCATTTGGTCGGTGTTGTTGTTTACCTAAGGATTATTGACTTCCTGATGCACATTATCCTAGTTATTGATCGGTGGTGACTCAACGGTCTCATGTGCTCCACTGCTTATCTCAACATTTTCAGATTATATTTTCAAATACTGCCACAAAACAAGGGTTAATTGACATGCCACATATTATCCCTATATTCTGACCAACCAAATAAATAACAAATAAACTTAGGTAGGTCATATTAGCAAAGGATTTTGTGACGCCCCAAAAATAGGTATACATCACCCATCTTGAGTCGCCAAATACATGGTACTTAATACAAATATAAACTTAATTATACAACATGAGTTAAGAGTTTTTACACGAATATTATCTCATAGACAATATCCAAACTCAAATTCAATCCTCATTACATTTATTATCACATTAAATAGTGAGGACTACTAAAACAAACATCTCAGACTGTCACTCCATTCTCCGACTAGTCCCGACTACGTTCTCATTTCCTGAAGAGAACAATGAAAGCAAAAGGGTGAGCTCAACTAGCCCAGTAAGAAATATTATGACTAAGATAATGTAGAATAAATTATCGTTAGCCTTCAACATGTTAAACTGATAATAAACAACAAGTTTAACTGCATCGGTATAAACAATCCATTAGAAGAGTCAAGTAGAGCATGGTATCTACTATCTTCTATGATTTAAAAAGTTTATCATCAACTTTATAGCTGAGACTCAGCTTAACAAATAATCCACATCACTGAATTATCCATGCACTACGTGCCAAGGATATTCATTAGTGTCACGTCCATGAATTATACATGCACTACGGGCCAAGGATATTCGTGTAATCACCAATGATCATGAGCATACCAGCAACTGTCCATCAATGCACTACGGGCCAATGAGGACTTTTACCACATCATTTGTAACATTACGGGTTATGATTATACCGAATGATCCCTGGTCATAATCATACCAATCAACAGTCCATCTATGCACTACGGCCAAAGATGACTTTCATCTCAATATAAGCATGAGGATGATGACAATGATATAAGAATTCAATTAAAAGAAAGCAAAGCATAAATTTTTAAAGATTTATAATTTAATTTATCCAAAACTCAATAATGTCCAAATTGTCAACATGATACTGCTTTGTGGAGTAAAATTCAAGAATAATATTGTATCAAAAATGATTTGGACAGAAAAGAAATCAATTTTTGTCATGAATAGTACTCTGGGTGAATAGTACTTGAGTGAATAGTACCCCATGAATAGTACCCTATGAATAGTACTCGTGAATAGTACTTTGTGAATAGTACTCGTGAATATTACTTTATGAATAATACCGTATAAATAAATAGTATCTATGAACAGTACTCCAATATGAAAAGCTTAAAATTTAACAAGAATGTGCAGAAAAATATCATTGTGAAACGATACTAGATGAAGCGCAAATTTCAAGGATATTCTACTAATTTCACGGTGTATAGAAGCAATACTTTAACAGAATGAGTGTAGAATTAGGAATACGAAACTAAATAATATTACTCACATACTACAGAGTATGAAAGAAAATATTATTTCTTATGAATACTGAACAAAAATAATATCCCTTACCTTAGAAGAAGACTGGATACTGGAATAGTGAAGTAGCAGAATACTCTTCTTCTTTCTCTATATAGCTTCTCTCTCTATAATTGCTCTTGTGAGTCTTGGTGAATTGGTGAGAATGAAAGAAGTATGAGCTTTTATTTATAGAAAAATATAGTTTCAATAATTGCACGATTAGTGGCTCGAATTATTACAGTATAGTACCTTCATCTATACCTCTATTTTTAATTTAGTCCTGCAAGTATTATCAATCTTGCACCACCTCCCCTAATAGTACATGCATGTGAACCAATAGTTCCATACATGTGAACCAATAGTTCCATACATGTGAACCAACAGTAATTTGCATGTGAACTATAGCAATTAATTGCTTATTTATCTGATTAATTGCCCGTTTGGTCAATAAAACATCCAGAAATCAATTATTATCAAAATAAATGTCAATTTCCACTAACACTAATAATCCCAACACAATAGAAATATTTTTATCAACGATTTCATCTTTAATCAACACGAACTTATTCATAATTAATATTATAACTCACAATATTTAACAATCAGATCATTCCCAGGAAAGATGGGACTTTCCGATAAGGATTTCTCCCTATTAGCGTGCAATTAGGTGACCAAACCCCTTTCCTCGACAGAACTTTTTAGACATCGTCAATAATGTAAATAATAATATGAACAACTTTGTCGTCCCAATTATTGATTTAATAATATTAAAATATTATACAAATGATACTATGACAATAATTGAATCAATAATATGAGAGATATTATGCACCAATTATTGTAGCAATAATTGAGTATAACTGAGTGACTTCTCACGTAAGCATCAATAATCAATACCGTGTGCTACTATGCAACCACGCGTATTACTGTACTTTTACCACCGGGTAGTTCAACAGTTTAACGGTAAAGCTTTCACCGTTATTTTTATAAAAAGATATTTCTGTCGTTTTCTA
Source organism: Panax notoginseng (assembly GCA_016801055.1). Taxonomy (NCBI): domain Eukaryota; kingdom Viridiplantae; phylum Streptophyta; class Magnoliopsida; order Apiales; family Araliaceae; genus Panax; species Panax notoginseng. Next base: position 108,249,726 of record CM029014.1, read on the forward strand.
ACTCCGACAATAATTTCGTTGTGGGGTCCACCAATGATTTTGTCGTCGTACGAATATTTTCTGTTAAAACGAATATTCCCCGACCAATCGAATATTTTATAACCACTTGCTTACTTTGCAAAATTTGTAAATATTACCCACAACTATAACATTATATCAAATCCACACCATAATATTCAAAAATATATTTCAAGAAAAATAATCTTTATTCATAAAAGTTGGGGTCTTACAGATATACCCGTCTCTCCCCTCCTAGTTCTAGCCTCAAATCTCAGTCGTGGATCATATCCCTAAGCTTTGATACCAACTATGATGCCCCCAAAATAGGTATACACAACCCATTCTGAGTCACCAAATACATGGTACATAATTCAAATACAAACTTAATTATACAACTGTCGTGTAAAATACAATAAAACATAAGCTGAGAGTTTTGACATGAATATTATCGCGTAGACAATATCCAAACTCAAATGGAGTCCTCATTACTATTATTATCACACTATTTTATTAAATAGTGAGGACTACTACAGCCACCATCTCAGACCGTCACTCCATTCCCTGACTTGTCTCGGCTATATTCTCATTTCCTGAAGAGAACAATGAAAACAAAGGGTGAGCTCAACTAGCCCAGTAAAGAATATTATGACTAAAATAATGCAAAATAAATTATCGTTAGCCTTCAACAGTGTAAAACTGATAGAATACAATAAACAACAAGTTTAACTGTAGTGGAACAAGTAATCCATTAGAAGAGTCAAGTAGAGCATGATATCTAATATCTTCTATGATTTAAAAGTTAATCATCAATACTTTATCGCTGTAACACAGCTCAATAAATAATCCACATCATCGAATTATCCATGCACTACGGGCCAAGGATATTCGTTAGTATCACATCCACGAATTATCCATTCACTACGGGCCAAGGATATTCGTTATTATCACCAATGGTCATGATCATGCCAACAACTATCCATCAATGCACTACGGGCCAATAAGGACTTTTATCACATCATTTGTAACATTACATGTCATGATTATACCGATACATAATTTCTGGTCATAATCATACCAATCAACAGTCCATCTATGCAGTACGGGCCAAAGATAACTTTCGTCACAATATAAGCATGAGGATGATTACAATGATATAAGAATTCAATTAAGTGAAAGCAAGAATAAATTTTAAAGATTTATAATTCAATTTATCTAGAGTTCAAGAAAGTCCAAATTGTCAACATGATAACTGCTTTGTGGAGTAAAATTCAAGAATAATATTCATGTATCAAAAATAATTTGGATAGAAAAGAAATCATTTTTTATCATGAATAGTACCCCGGGTGAATAGTACCCAAGTGAATAGTATTCTGTGAATAGTACTTCGTGAATAGTATCCCGGCATGAAAAGATTAAAATTTAACAAGAATGTTCGAAATAATATTTCCGTGAAAAGATACTCGATGAAGCGCAAATTTCAAGGATATTTTACTATTTCAAGGAGTATAGAAGCAATACTTAACAAAATAAGTGTAGAATTAGGAATATAAAATGAAATAATATTACTTACATACTACAGAGTATGGAAGAAAATATTATTTCTTACGAATATTGAACAAAAATAGTATCCCTTACCTTAAAAAGAGAGTATTTTTGACTGGTATGGCGGGGATATTCTTGAAGAAAACTTGCACTGTTTTCTACACTCAAAGCTTCCTTAAACTCTAAAAAACATACGCTCAATATTATAGAAGAAGAATTCTCTAATTCTGGTGTGATTTTCAATTCTAAATTAAGCATCCTATTTATAAGAGAATGGCAGTGTGACAACTCGAGAATTTAGAAAATTTTTAAAAAATCTTAAATGATGGATTTAAGGTCAAATGATAGATCTAGACAGAAAATGAGTGTATGCGTTTAATATTTTTGGGAAGGAATTTTGAGAATTTTAAAATTCTGTGAAGGATTTAGATGAATTATTCAGGATTAAGTGTATATGTGAATATGTTATGTGTATATAGTTATGTATATGGTCAGAATGTGGTTAAGGGTCAAGCGTTGACCAGATAAATTATAATAGTGTCAAACCCCAATTATATATTAAGAACGATAGCGTTCAGTTAGTAAACCCTAATGACTGATAAGAAACCCTAAAATCGGTTCTGAAACCCTAATTTCAGTTTCGAAAATCCGAAACCCTAATTTAAAAATTGGAAACCATAATCTGGGAATTTAAAGGATAATTATAATGCTTAAGTGATATTAATTATAATATTAATTAGGGTAAAGCTTAATTAATTAGCAAATCCTAATTTTAGATTTTTAAACCCTAATTGTTCCGTCAGAAATCCTAATATAAAATTGTGGACTTAATTGCTAAATTAGCAATTTAAATTGGGATAAAATAATCCTAATTAACAAGATTGATTTATGAATGGGAAAGTTTAATTAAATTCGAGAATCCTAATTACAATTTAGAAATATTATTTTTCTATTTTTGAAAACCCTAAGGGTTAATAACCATGAATTTTAAGTCACTATATATGTATGTACATTATTGATATTTAAAACTTTGTGTTATACAGTGATTTAATATGTGACAACATATGTGAAGTGGTGCATGGATCAATAAACATATATACTATAGTTATGGATATATACATTTATAGATTTCATTAAAAAATGAAAGCTTCGTAACCTAATTATGCATTAGGTGAGACAATTAAATAACCTAAGGGTTATAGTAATAAGGAAAGGTTAGTAGTTAATATGTATACTAACTTAAGTGGATAATCTTGTTATTTCAAGTGACTAATAATTTTAAACCTATTTCTTGTAAACCTAATTAGGTTATGAGCTAAAGTCACATGTATATTAATTAAATTCTATAAGATTGAGAATAGAAACCCTAAATAAACAATTAAGGTAATATATATTAAAATTGTTAAACTATATTTATTACATAGCCCAAAACAATTAAAGGAAAAGCCCAAAAGAAATAAAATGCAAGCTCAAACTTAGCCCACTTGATTAAGGGTATTTTAGACATTTGATTTATCTAATTTATGCATTAAAATAAAAGCTAAATGAAGGAGTTAGTGGGCATAAATATGGCTGGCCACATTAGCCTTTTTAAGGTAAAGAAATCAAGCTAATCAAATTCCAAAAGTAGGAAGTCTTACACACAAGGACAAGTGTGTCATGCCACCATTGGTGGAAAATCTAATTAGCATCCTTAATGGCATGATTAGGAAGGGATAAGGTTAACCCTTTTGTCCAAGGGACAAAAAGAACATGGGGGATATTAGCATCCCATTTCATTTCACCAACATCTTGTTACATTTCATTTTATTTCCATTTCATTCTCCACCATTCCTCTTCTTCTATTTTCCCCCAAACCAACAATACGCCAAGAGAGATAGAGAGAGAGGGATTCAGATCTTGTGGGGAAGAAGAGGAGGAAGTGTTTCATGCATCCCAAGTTTCTAACTTACTTAGGAAAGAAAAGGAGGGCATCCCACAAGACAAGGTAAGAAATCAAACTCTAGTTGTTTTTCTTACACTAAATCTTGTATAACTCAAGTTTTACAACTTGGATTTATGATCCGTCGAAGGGGGGTGCTAGATATATGAGTTATCTAGTAAACCCAAGTGGTAGAACACAAATCTAGCAAGTATTGAAGCCATGGGGACTATTTTCCCCAAAACAGTCCACATAGTATATTGAGGCTTTGAAACCCTAAAATAGCTTACTGTTTCTATTTTTCTTGAGGCTGTTTCGATCAGTTGTATGTCTTTTAAAAATATGGAAAAAATCACAGAGGTACCTTAAGAAGTTATCTACGTGTAGGAAAAAGAATGGACGCGTTTCGATTTATAGGTTGTGCGTAATGGCTATTTCCATAAAAGACTCCTAAATATTAACACTCGAATTTCTCACTGTGTATACACTGGAAAATTCCGAAATCTTTACAGTAGGTTTATATATGTTATGAGAGTATACCCTGAAAATTTCAGATTTTTCTGAGCAAAATTCGATTTATGAAAAATGAAGCAAGATCCGAGTGTTTTAGGCACTTTAAAATTAGTAAATCATTTTCTAAAATTCTAAAAACAATTGGGGATCATTGTTGGGTCATATACTATCCAAATCCAGAAAATGAGAACTTTTGGAATCAGTTTGCTATTTTTCCTAAAAATAATTAAGTTATAAATAAAAGAAAATAAATAGTTAAATGATGTTTTAAATAAGAAAATGTGATTTTAATGCTTGAATACTCCTAATATATAATGTTATGATTATTCTAGGGTATTTTGGTAATTTATAATAAGAAATATTTATTTATGACCTTTTATAGATATTAAATAAGAGGTTTAATAAATGGAGAACAATTAAAATAAATTATTTATTGATCTAATAAATTATTAAAATGTTATTATGATATTAATAATATTAGAATATGATATTATAAGTAAATAAAAATATTAAGATTAAAACTTCATTAAAGTATTATTAAATGATTAATAATATTAGATTAAAATATTAATCTTAGATTAAAATATTATTAAAAGATTAATAATATTAAATTAAAGTATTATTAAATGATTAAAATATTATTAAGTAAATAATAATATTTGAGATTAAATAAAATGTTATGAATGTTATAACATTAGTAAAGTAATAAAATATTATTAAATGATTAATAATATTAGTAAATAAATAAAATATTAATTCGATTGGTAAATGACTAAAAGTATTATTAATTGATTAATGATACTAAAGTATAAGTAAGATATTATTAACGTAATAATATTAATGCATGATTAAAATATAATTAAGAGAATTATTAATATTAGTAAAGTATTAAAATATTATTAAGATATTAATAATATTAGTAAGCGGATAAAAGTGTTATTAGTGAACTAGTAATACTAAGAGGGGAATTAAATATTATCAAAATTAATAATATTAAGTGAATTAAAAGTAGTTATCTGAAAATTTTTGCAAGTCTATGAAAATTATTTTGACTGATAAGAAAATTTTCTAAGATATTGTTAAGTGTTTAGGCAGAGTTTAATTGAACTTAAACTCGATGATTGTTCGACTTAACCGTCGGGATGTTAGAATTTTGTCGGGTTCAACTCCGACTTAAATAGTCTGACTTGATGCTAAGTCTTATGTGTATTGTAGACTGATAGGATTATGTGCTATGTGTTTAGGTTATTCTATGTGTATATATATAATAGTATTATATTGTGATGATATTATTCTAATATTGAAGATCTATATTACTAATATTAGGTCTTCGAATAAAGCGTTATAAATTGTGTAGCGGTAATCAACGGTTCAGGCAAGTTTTACTTAACTCTACTAAGAGTTGTTTTATTCAGATATACTTATGGTTGATCATTGCTGATTGCCATGTGGAATTATACTCTGTACATATTGCATGTATAAGTCAGGTATGAAAGGCTGATCACCTTCATTACCAGTTGGTCCAGATATATTTGTTCATGTTCAATACTTGTTCAGTCAAAAGTTTGTTCGTGCTAGTTCTCAATTATATTGATGAATTATAGCCAGCTTATTATTCAGACTCTTTCAATAATGATATATCCTTAAATTGCATTTAAACTTGCTGGACAACTTTCATGCTCACCCTTGCTATATCATGATAAACATTGCAGATAAGGCGAATGCGTTTGGATACAGGAAAAAGGATAATGCCAAGTTCTGCTTGGGATAAAATGTGCAGCTAGTTTGTAATAGTATAGTTTGATAATAATGTTAGGTATTAGATAGTTTATGAATTGTGTATAAGTTAAGGTTACTCGATTTTGGAGAATAGTGTGTAAAGTGTATTGTATAAACAATTTATGTTTATATCTTCTGCAAATAGTTATAGAATGATTGTACCAAATCCGTGGTGATTTAGGACCTGGATTTGGGGCCGTCACAGTTGGTATCAAAGCTGTTGGTTATGAAGCTTAGGTAGGAATACCTGAGACCAATAACCGCAGTGATAAGGATAATATCTAACTCACATAGAGTTAGTTGATCCGTAAGATTCAAAGATGAATCTCGGTGAGTTGTTAAGACACAGAGTTCCCTAACTCTGATAATAAAGTTAAACAGTGGTGGTGAATAGATCGAATCTAAAAGACTGAAAGTACAAGGATAGGAGATCATAAAACAAAACGATCAAGACATAGAAATAAATCGTAATATATACGATAAGATCACTCCGTAATCTGATAAGGTTATAATATGAATCAATTTGATGATTGGAAAGTTTACAGTAATATTGTTGTGTGAATTGGTACAGATTCAGAAAAGAATTATGAATACGGATTAAATAAAATTCGTATAGAGAATGGAGTTAGTATTAGGTTGGGATTTCAATTGAAGATTCATGTCGGCAGCTGAGTTGTATGATTCCTTGTATGCGCAGGGAATTGTACTTGGTGTAAAAACCACTTAGTTTCTGGCACTGATTGTAAAACCCCAATTTTTTTTTGATAAAGATGAATTTTCTATAAATATTATTTTTTAATATTATGGAGTGAAATTGATATAATGTTATAGTTGTGGGTAATATTTATAAATTTTGCATAGTATGCAAGTTGTTATATTATATTCGATTGGTCGAGGAATATTCATTTTAGCAGGGAATATTCGTACAGCGGCGCAATCATTGGTGGACCCCACAACAGAATTATTGTCGGATTGAAAAAATGACAAAAATATTTTTATGAAAATAACGACGGAAGTTTTACCGTTAACTGTTGAAACACCCGGTGTTAAAAGTACAGTAATACGCGTGGTTGCATAGTAGCACACGGTATTGATTATTAATGCTTAAGCAAGAAGTCACTCAATTTTGCTTATTTTATTGACTCCCATTTACCTATTTTTTTTTCAAAATAATCGGTAGAAAATTATTTTATATAATTAGGTGGGGGCCCAGTGTGGGGCCCATGTTTGAAATTGAAGAGGGAAGTTGTCTGATGTTTTCCACGGGAGTTGTTTTATGTGATAGGTAATGTAATGTTAATATATATATATATATATATATATATATATATATATATATATATATATATATATATATATGATGCTTGATTTTGGAAACGTGGGGGAGTATAATTATTATGACTTTATTGACAAAGTGGGAGGGAAGTTCAATTATTATTAGTTTATATATATATATTATTTAAAAGATTTTGCTTTAAATATGGACCGTCAGATTAAAGTAAATCAATCTGGACCGTTCATGGATTAGTTACTATGCATTCCATTTTTCTATAAATAGAAGCTCATTCCTTCATTATTTTTTTATAAATTTACTGAAACTCTAGAGAGAGAAAATTTTAGAGAGAAAGAAGAAAAGTTTTCTTCTACTTAACTACTCTTATATTCAGTTCTTTTACGGTAAGGGGTGTTATTCATTCTTATTCATGAAGAGAACTGTTGTTATTCCATTGTTTATTATTCTATTGGAATAACCTGTATACGCGGTCTACCCTATACTTGGTGACATTCTTCTATCATTCTGTTGGAACATCATGTCTGTATATTTTACACCGGACCTGGTTCCGTCTTTATTATTATTCTATTGGAATATCCTGTCTGAGTGTTTTACACCGGACCTGGTTCCGTCTTATTATTATTCTGTTGGAACACCTTGTCTGTGTGTTTTACACCGAACCTGATTCCGTCTTTATTATTCTGTTGGAACATCCTGTCGGTGCAAATTTTGCCTGACCTGGTTCCGTTATTATTATTCTGTTAGAATAACCTGTCTATGCGAAGTACCGCATGCATAGTGATTTTTTTTGTTATTTCATTCTTTATTATACTCAGTTGGTTAAAGTTTTGACTTCTATACTCCATGAAATTAGTAGAATATCCTTGATAATTGCGCTTCATCCAGTATCTTTTTATGGAAATATTCTTCTGATCATTCTTGAATTTTACTCTACAAAGCAGTATCATGTTGACAATTTGGACATTATTAGTTCCTAGATAAATTAATTCTTGAACTTGTTTTATTGAATTCTTATATCATTGTCATCATCCTCATATTTATATTTTTTGAAGTCATCTGTGGCCTGTAGTGCATAGATGGACTTGGTATAATTATGACCAAGGATTATTCGGTGTAATCATGACCGTAATGTTACAAATGATGTGGTAAAAATCTTCATTGGTCCGTAGTGCATTGATGGACAGTTGTTGGCATGATCATGACCATTAATGAATACACAAATATTCTTGGCCCGTAGTGCATGGATAATTGTGGTCGTGATACTAAAGAATATCCTTGGCCGTAGTGCAGGGGTGATTCGATGACGTGGAATATTTATTAAGCTGAGTCTCAGCTATAACAGTGATGAAAAACCTTTTAAATCATAAAAGATAGTAGATTTTATTTTCTACTTGACTCTTTTAATGGATTGCTTGTTCCGCTGCAGTTAAACTTGATGTCTATTATATTTTATCAGTTTAACATTGTTGGAGACTAATGAAAATTTATTCTGCATTATCTTAGTCATAATATTTCTTACTGGGCTAGTTGAGCTCACCCTTTCTTTCACTGTTCTCTTCAGGAAATGAGAATATAGCTGGGACGAGTCGGGAAACGGAGTGATGGTCCAGAGGATAACATTAGTAGTCCTCACTATTCTGTGAAGTAGTGTGATAATAATTGTAATGAGGACTCCTTTTGAGTTTGTATAATCTCTAGTAGACAATATTTGTATTCAAACTCACAGTTTATATTTTGTCGTATTGTACACGACAGTTGTGCTAGTAAGTTGTATTTGAATTTTGTACCATGTATCTGGCGACCCAAGATGGGTGATGTATACCTAATTTTGGGGGCGTCACAGTTGGTATCAAAGCTTAGGGATATGATCCATGGCTAAGATGTGAGACTAAAACTAGGAGGGGAGAGACGGGGAATTCTTTCGCTAGTATGACCTACCTAAGTTTATTTGGTATTTAATTGGTTGGTCAAAGTATATGGATAATATGTTATATGTTAATGAACCTTTATTTTGTGGCAGTATCTGAAAATGACATCCGGGAATGTTGAAAATAGCAATGGAGCATAAAAGACCGTTGAGTCTTCACATATCAATAATCAAGAGAATGTGCATCAGGAAGGCGACAATCCTCATGCAAACAACAACACTGACCAAATAATGAATGATGGAATGTTCAGAAGCTTTATGCAGTTCATGCAACAGCAGGCAAGAGCGGCTCCTGTCCAAAATGTGGGTGAAACCCCTGGAAACTCTCGGACGGTCACCGCTAAATAGTTCAAGGAGCTGGGACCACCGGAGTTTATTGGAGAGCTAAAACCACTTAAGGCGGAAACGTGGATAAAGCAGATCACCAAGATACTTGATGTCTTGGGATTCGTCGAGGAGCAGAAGGCTCCCTTTGCCACCTTTATGTTGCGAGGAGAGGCAGATTACTGGTGGGAATCGGTAAAGTGTACTCAACCTGCTGCACTGAAGATGTCTTGAGAGAAGTTTCAATAACTATTCAACGACAAGTACTTCCCCGAAAGTATTCGTCACATAAAAGAGGTAGAGTTCATCAAGTTGGAGCAGAATAATATGACCGTGTCGCAGTATGAGGCTAAATTTGCTGAGTTGTCCCGGTTTGCGTCCCACTTGGTGGGATAATGAAAAGCGAATGACGTGAATATTTTTTCGAGGTTTGAAACCTGAGATACATCAACATCTTATTTCTAATAAACTGTGTTTGTATTCAGATATTGTGAATAGGGCTCAGTTAGTAGAGCGCGATAACGAGTCAACGCAACCAAAAGAGAGCAGCCGGCAAAATGATAATACCAGTGAGAGCAGTCATCGAAGCGGTGACAACAAGCGTGGAGGAAATCAACATGCCAGAAATGGTAACCACTTCGGTGGTAATCAGGGCCAAAATAATAAGAATGGACATTTCAAGAAGAGGAGATTCAACAATGATGGAAGGACATCAGCACCAGCACCCGTTGTTAAGGAAGGAGAACGACCACCTATCATATGTTTTAAATGCGGAGGGGAGGGACACATCAGTCCAAACTGCGCGATGCCGTCCAAAGTATGTTATAGTTGTGGAAGAGAAGGTCACCTAGCCCAATTTTGTCGTTCACCGAAGACAAGTTCAGCTAGGATGGAGGCACCAAAGGCCGTCCCAGAAAAGTCAAAGCCAGTAGTGCAAGGGAGAGCGTTTGTAGTGACCTCCCAGAAAGTAAGGAACCCGAATGAGGTCATCACGGGTAAGCTTATCATAAACTCTAGCGAAGTCTATACCTTATTTGATACCGGTTCTACCCATTCTTTTATTTCTCCTACTTGCGCTCAACGATTAAATTTGACTCCGGAGAAATTAGACTTTGACTTATCTGTGGAAACTCCGTTGGGAGAAACCTTCATTACATCCACGGTTTATAAGTCTTGTTTGGTTCAAGTTGGTACCCACACATTACCTGTCGATCTTATTGCATTAAAAATACTTGCATTTGATGTAATTCTAGGGATTGATTGGTTAAATACTCATCATACAAAAATTAATTATTTTCGTAGGGTTGTTAGCTTTCATATTCCTAACCAACCAATTATGCGAATTCAAGCAATCAAACCATTAAAATCAATCACTGTCATCTCAAGCCATAAAGCTATTTGTTTATTAAAAAATAGATGTCAAGCTTTCTTAGCTCATGTCACAGATCTAAACAAAAATACGTCAGTTTTGAATAATATTTCTATTGTTAATGAATTTTCTGACGTATTCCCTGAAGAACTTCCTGGTCTTCCCAAGGTTTCTCAAGGCATTGATGTAATTTGGGTCATTGTTGATAGATTGACCAAGTCTACTCACTTCTTACCAATACGAGAAACTTATACACTTGAACGTCTTGCTCGCATGTACATAAAAGAGATTGTAAGACTGCATGGTATGCCAATATCCATAGTTTTTGATCGAGACCCAAGATTCACTTCACGATTTTGGGTTAGTTTGCAAAAAGCTATGGGCACAGATTTACGATTTAGTTCGACATATCATCCTCAGACGGATGGACAGTCGGAGAGGACTATTCAAACTCTTGAAGATCTATTAAGACTCTGTGTCCTTAATTTCAAGGGAAGTTGGGATAAGTTCTTACCATTGGTGGAGTTTTCCTACAACAACAGTTATCAAGCAAGTATTGGCATGGCTCCACTCAAGGCATTGTATGGAAGAAAGTGTCGTTCTCCAGTATGCTGGAATGAGGTGGGTGAAGAAACGTTGTTGGGACTGGAGTTGATACGTATGACTACGGAAAAGATTCAAACGATCCGACAACGTATAAAAACCTCACAAGATCAACAAAAGAGTTATGCTGATCTTCATCGAAAGGACGTGGAATTCGATATAGGAGATCATGTGTTGTTACGTGTTGCTCCATGGAAAGGAGTTACGAGGTTTGGAAAGAGAGGAAAGCTCAATCTTCGATTCATTGGCCCATTTTTAATCCTCGATCGAGTAGGGACTGTAGCCTATAGACTTGTTTTACCACCAAGTATGTCTCGTGTTCATAACGTTTTTCATGTATCCATGTTACGTAAATATGTGAAAGACCCGAACCACATTATTGAGTTAGAACCAGACGAAATAGCGGAAGATTTAACGTATGAAGATGTTCCTGTTCAAATCTTGGATAAGAAGGAACATATTTTACGCTCCAAGGTTATACCTCAAGTCAAAGTGTTATGGAGGAACCATGATGTTGAGGAAATGACCTGGGAGTTAGAATCTGAAATGAAATTAAGGTATCCTTACCTCTTCGATATACCAGGTACGTACCCTAATTTCGAGGGCGAAATTTCATAAGAAGGGGAGATTGTAAAACCCCAATTTTTTTTTTGATAAAGATGAATTTTCTATAAAATATTATTTTTGAATATTATGGAGTGAAATTGATATAATGTTATAGTTGTGGGTAATATTTATAAATTTTGCATAGTATGCAAGTTGTTATATTATATTCGATTGGTCGGAGAATATTCGTTTTAGCAGGGAATATTCGTACAATGGCGCAATCATTGGTGGACCCCACAATAGAATTATTGTCGGATTGAGAAAACGACAAAAATATTTTTATGAAAATAACGGCGGAAGTTTTACCGTTAACTGTTGAAACACCCGGTATTAAAAGTACAGTAATACGCGTGGTTGCATAGTAGCACACGGTATTGATTATTAATGCTTGAGCAAGAAGTCACTCAATTTTACTTATTTTATTGACCCCCATTTACCTATTTTTTTCAAAATAATCGGTAGAAAATTATTTTATATAATGAAGTGGGGCCCACTATGGGGCCCATGTTTGAAATTGAAGAGGGAAGTTGTCTGATGTTTTCCACGGGAGTTGTTTTATTTGATAGGTAATGTAATGTTAATATATATATATATATATATATATATATATATATATATATATATATATTTTATTTAAAAAAATTTGCTTTAAATATGGACCGTCAGATTAAAGTAAACCAATCTAGACCGTTCATGGATTAGTTACTATGCATTCTATTTTTCTATAAATAGAAGCTCATTCCTTCATTATTTTCTTACAAATTCACCGAAACTCTAGAGAGAGAAAATTTTGGAGAGAAAGAAGAAAAGTTTTCTGCTACTTAACTACTCTTATATTCAGTTCTTTTACAGTAAGGGGTGTTATTCATTCTTATTCATGAAGAGAACTAGTGTTATTCCATTGCTTATTATTCTGTTGGAATAACATGTATACGCGGTCTACCCTATACTTGGTGACATTCTTCTATCATTCTGTTGGAACATCTTGTCTGTGTGTTTTATACCGGACCTGGTTCCGTCATTATTATTATTCTATTAGAGCATCCTGTCTGAGTGTTTTACACCGGACTTGGTTCCGTCTTATTATTATTATGTTGGAACACCCTGTCTATGTGTTTTACACCGGACCTGGTTCCATCTTTATTATTCTGTTGGAACATCCTGTCGGTGCAAATTTTGCCTGACCTGGTTCCGTTATTATTATTCTGTTGGAATAACATGTCTGTGCGAAGTACCGCATGCATGGTGATTTCTTCTGTTATTCCATTCTTTATTATACTCAGTTGGTTAAAGCTTTGACTTCTATACTCCATGAAATTAGTAGAATATCCTTGATAATTGCGCTTCATCCAGTATCTTTTCATGGAAATATTCTTCTGATCATTCTTGAATTTTACTCTACAAAGTAGTATCATGTTGATAATTTGGACATTATTAGTTCCTGGATAAATTAATTCTTGAACTTGTTTTATTGAATTCTTATATCATTGTCATCATCCTCATATTTATATTTTTTTTTAAGTTATCTGTGGCCTATAGTGCATAGATGGACTTGGTATGATTATGACCAGGGATTATTCGGTGTAATCATGACCGTAATGTTACAAATGATGTGGTAAAAGTCCTCATTGGCGCGTAGTGCATTGATGGACAATTGTTGGCATGATCATGACCATTAATGAATACACACATATTCTTGGCCTGTAGTGCATGGATAATTGTGGTCGTGATACTAAAGAATATCATTGGCCGTAGTGCATGGGTGATTCGATGACGTGGAATATTTATTAAGCTGAGTCTCAGCTATAACAGTGATGAAAAATGGCAAAACTATATTTTTCACCACTATACTTGGCACGTTTTATTTAATACACCATTGAACTTTTAATTTTTTGGATTACCCCATTAAACTAATTAAAAGTTTTTAATTGGATTATTCTGTTAACTGTTCTTCAATTCTGTTAGTATCAACGTTAGATGTTGCCTACGTAGCTTTTTTTTAAAAAAAGAAAAATGACTCAGCTTCGATTGACCAATCCAAGGTGGATTACGCGGCAAAAGAAAAGTACTATCAAACCAAATCAAACGAAGTCTGAGTCATTTTTCACAGAGAGAGCAAGCGAGCGATAATGTGAAGAAGGCGATTTCTATAAACTAGGGTTCCAAACTACTCGAAGTTCACACAAAGAGAGCGAGCGAGCGAGAGAAGAAGACGATTTGTACAGACTAGGGTTCCAAACTAGTCGAAGTTCACACAGAGAGAGAGAACGAGTGAGAAAGAAGAAGGGGCGATTTGATCTGCTAGGGTTTTGCATGCAAATCTCTGGCGAAGACGAAGGTATGTATGGGTTTTTGTGAATTTTTTTTTCTTTGTCGAGATTCTTCTGCAAATATCTGAGTTAGAGTGGTTTGCCACTGATTATTGTTCAATTTGTGTTTAAATGTAACACCCTCAGAATATCTCCTCCAATATTCAAAATGATGATGTTTTTTCCACTGATTGGTTTTTGATTTCGGTTTATATATCGATTTGGGTTTAAATGTAAATATTTAGATGTTTTTTTCCAGACTGATGTAAATATTAAGATTTTTTTTCTTCCACTGATTATTCTTTGAGTTGGGTTTATATGGTGATTTGGGTTTAAGTTATGAATCAGTTTTGGTACATGATTGTTCCATGATTTGGGTTTATATGTAAATTTCTTCCACTGATTGTTCAATTTTACAATGTTTATTATCTAATGTTGTGCCATGTACCTTTTGCAGCATGAGTTTGTTTTCTGTGGAGTTTAATCATGGTGGTAGGTTCATTGAAGAACCAATATACCACTACAGAGGAGGTTTTATAGAATTGCTTCATGATGTTGATGGTGACTGGCTGAATGTTGACAAAATATACAACTTACCGAAGAAGTATGGTTACAAGAAGAATACGCAGTGTATTTCAAAGTTGGGAACTTGGATATTCGTTATGGTTTAGAGTTGATACATGATGACCATAGTATTAGGTTACTAGTTGAGGAAGGTGAACGAACTGGTCTAGTTGATCTATATTGTGACCACTCTACTGATGAACTCTTACCATTTGAGATAGAAGTTGGTCAGGGAGGTGAGAGGGAAGTTGAGCAGCTTCTGCAGAAGGAAGTTGATGTGGTTGATGTGCAAGTTAATGCACCAAATGGAGATGATGATGAATCTATAGATGAAGAAACAGATACTAACTGCAGTGAAGAAAGTGATGATGATGGGAATGAGGAGTTAATCAATGCTAGGGTGTATAAGGAAGAGATAATAAAATCAAAGATTAAAGAGTTGGAAGTTTTGTGTGAAGTTCAGTTGGAAGATAAAGTTCAATTGGATGATGAAGTTGAAGTGGATTGTGGTGAAGTACCTGAACCTACAGGGACTCAAGCTTCTAGCTCAGTACATGTTAACAAGGCATCAGATAATCATGTGACGCCTCAGAAAAAAGGACGGATAAAGAAAAGGGCAGGACTCAACACACCTAACTTGAAGAAGAAAATTATTGATGAAGATAATGTGAAGCCTACTTTCTCATCTGATGATGAGGTCAGCACCAAATTTGGTACAAGAGGCATGAAACCATGGGAGGAAATATATGAAGATTCAGACTTTGAAGTTCCTGCAACTCCTCCTTCAAATAGTGATAGTGAGTGGGAAGGTGAAGAGCCAAGGATTAAACGGAAGAGAGTTATTCCTGTGTATAATCCAAACACAACAATCAAAGATGTTGAATTTGAGTTATACATGACTTTCACTGGGGTTGACCAACTAAGGGAAGCAATACAAAATTATGCAGTTGGGAAGGGGAAAGGAATCTGGGTTAAAGTTAATGAAGCTACCAGAGTTCAAGCTAAATGTGTAGCAGGATGTCCATGGAAGCTTTGGGCAAGCTATGTTCCTAGGGAAAAATGGTTTCAAATTAAGGCTTACCCTACTAAGTTCCACAGTTGTATTAGGGCCAACAAGATAAAGATTATTAGATGGAGGTGGTTGGTGGATAAGTTTGGAGGGACAATTAGAACAAAGCCAAGGATCAAGTTGAGGGAATTACAAGAGGCAATAAAGCAAAGGTATGGACTGAAATCTTCTATTGCGCAGTGTTTACAAGTTAAAAAATTGGCCTTATCCGAGATAGAGAAAACACTGGCAGAGCATTATGAGGGTGTTTGGGACTATGGACAAGTGATACTAAATACCAATCCAGGTAGCACTGTACAAATTAGGACTGATCAGGGCACTCCAAAAAGGTTTCAAAGGATGTATATTTGTTTTGATGCTGTGAAGAAGAACTGGTTGGAGGGCTGCAGGCCTATTATTGGGCTTGATGGTTGTTTTCTAAAGACATATTGTAGAGGGGAGCTGTTAACTGCAATAGGTAGAGATGCTAACAACTAGATGTTCCCAATAGCTTGGGTTGTGGTGGAAAATGAAAATAAAGACAGTTGGAGTTGGTTTTTAACTTTGTTATGCAATGATGTTAGATTAGAACAAGGCCGAGGATGGACATTAATTACTGATCAACAAAAGGTGCAGTTAACAATAATTTCATCTACACAATAATTTGCAATTTAAGAATCCTACTTATGTATCATTATACTAACAATCCTGCTTATTTGCATAGGGTTTGGTGCCTGCTATTTAGGAGTTACTACCCCAAGCAGAGCACAGATGTTGTGCAAGACACATATATGCAAATTGGAGGAAAAAGTTCCCTGGGGCAGCTTTGAAGGTGATGTTCTGGAAGGCATCAAAGGCCAACAATCCACCAGATTTTCGAAAGGCAATTAAGGACATCAGGAAGGAATCAAAGGATGCACATACTGCCTTGATAGGTATCCCTCCTAAGCTTTGGAGTAAGGCTTACTTTGATACCACCACCAAATGTGATGTAGTGACAAACAATATGTCAGAGTGTTTTAGCAGTTGGATCCTAGAGGCTATGTATAAACCCATCTTAACAATGTTTGAAGATATCAAAACCCAGGTAATGGATAGAATCCATATAAAGAGAGATCAGATGCTAAAAAGAGATGAAAAATTATATCCTAGGATACTAACTAAAGTGAATAGGTCAATTGAACTGACAAGGTACTGTGATCACCATTGGGATGGGGGGCATATGTATGAGGTGAGTGACAGGTCAGGTAAATATGTGGTGGATATAGTGAAAAAAACCTGCTCTTGTGGGGTATGGCAATTATCTGGAATACCTTGCCATCATGTTGTCACTGGGATACTTCATCAAGAGAGGCCTGTTGTGGACCCTTGTTACTACATTGAAACATATCTCAAGTCATATAACCACCTGTTAAAGCCCATGAGTGGTAGCAATGGTTGGCCTACCACTGATTTACCAGTCATGTTGCCTCCATTGACTAAAAGATTGGCTGGAAGGCCAAAGAGATGTAGAAGGAAAGATCCAACTGAAGAAAAAAAGCATACTGGTAAAATTTCAAGGAAAGGGACTCCAATGATGTGTTCCAAATGCAAGCAATATGGACATAATAAAGCAGGTTGTAAGAACACATCTGCCCAAGCACAACATGGTTCAGAAGCACAACATACTACCAAAAGGCCAAAGCTTAGTGTGAGTTATTTAATTTTTAAATTTACACTGCCTTTATATGTTTCCTTCAATTATGAAATGTACATACTAACATCCTGCAACTGTTTTATAGGTTAAAAGGAAACAAGGTGGTACAGTTGGGGACAGGACTGGAACACAGTCTGGCTATAGCACTGCTGCAGATGGGGGACAATGAAGGCTCTTCCATATGGATCTATTTTAGTTTTACAGTCTTTTTGGGGTTATTTTAGAACCATTAGAACAGTGAATGTTTAGTATCTTTTTGAGCTGTTAACTGCAGTGTTTGTATATTTTTGGGACTGATTTGAATACTTTTGTCATGGTTTTAACTGCAGTTTCAGCATATTTTTGGGACTAATGTAATGGTATTGGTAGTTTATATATGACCAGGTTTGGTATGTAATTGTATTGGCAGTTTTATATGCAATGGTTTGGCAGTGAATTTTATTGGCAGTTTTATATGCAATGGTTTGGCAGTGGATTTTATTGGCAGTTTTATACTGATTGGTTTCAAAACTTACTTTAATATGCAATGGTTTGATTTGGTGTTGCATAAGGCAGTTTTATATGCTCAGGTTTGGTTTTGCATAAGGCAATTTTAAACTGGATGTGTTTGCAAGACAGGGCATTGACAGTTTGGATGCCATTTGGACATTTGATCAACAAAAGGCAACCTAGACATTACATAACAGTGCATTATACTAGACACTACATAAAATGGATCCATAACTTCATAAAATGAATTCATAACTTCATTACATAACTTAGTACAACACAAAATGCCATTTGTTGATCAACAATAAACATTACATTACATTAACAGGGCATACATAAAATGAATCCATAACTTCATTACATAACTTTGAATGCTTAAAATTCCATGAATACATAACTTAGTACAACACAAGTCACCATCCATGACAATATCACATGCAGTTTTAATTTTTATTTGACTCTCTTAGTCTAACAATTTCCAACTCCTATTTTAAGGCCTCCATTTTCAAATTATTCAACTTCTCTTTCAACTTTCTTGTTTTGTTCCTCAGCAAATCGAGTCCATCTTCATTCATTAAAACAGAACCAATTTCACTGCAACCACTATCATGACCTTCATTTTGGGAACTTATGTCCAACCATTGGAAAAATCCACAATATTTATTAACATCCTGCAAAAGACCAAAAATTTCAAGCAACTTAAATCCAATATAAATTACAATAATAATATTAAGACACAATTATGGTGCTTAAGAATCATTTGTGAATACCCTCACACCCTTTAACAGTCATAGTCACAAACAACATGCTTATTTTTTCATGTAAATGAAGAATCAAATATGAATATGAATTTATGTACTTACTGGGTAAAATCGACATCCATAGAATCTTCGTCCCTTTGATTTGTTCTTTATGGAGACACAAATAGATGCAGATACACCGCAGAAACATTCTACCCTCTTTTTAATTACCGACGAGGATCTACTATGTGAAGATGCCATTAACAACCCCCTAATTTTATCCTTTGATTTTGGCCGAATCAATCTCCTCAAATGCGAGACACTGAGTTGGAACCCTAGTTTGCAGTATTAAACGAATGAAGAAATCAGTGAGGCGAAGAGGAGTATCACCAAAAAATAATATATACCTTTGATTTTTGATTCTTGTGGAGACTTAAGCTGATACGAAAAAATTAGGGTTATTTTCCACCCTTTTTGCAGCAATCAATCACGATCGACTAAGACAAGATGTCATTAACCTTCCTCTGGGTGTTCGAAAGCTTTAAAGAGATGACATATAGCAATAACCCAAATTTCCCCTGCTGATTTTGGGCGAATTGATCTCCAAGTTGGTTTTGGAGCACTAGATTTGTTGTCTGAGATTTTTCAAATGCGTAAGTGGCTTAATGAAAGAGAAGCTGAGTTGTTATATATTGATAGAAGCTGAGTCATTTTTCTTTTTTTTAAAAAAAGCCACGTAGGCAACATCTAACGTTGATACTAACAGAATTGAAGAACAGTTAACAGAATGATCCAATTAAAAACATTTAATTAGTTTAATGGGGTAATCCAAAAAATTAAAAGTTCAATGGTGTATTAAATAAAACGTGCCAAGTGTAGTGGTGAAAAACATAGTTTTGCCGATAAAAAACCTTTTAAATCATAAAAGATAGTAGATTTTATTTTCTACTTGACTCTTTTAATGGATTGCTTGTTCCGCTGCAGTTAAACTTGATGTCTATTATATTTTATCAGTTTAACATTGTTAGAAACTAATGATAATTTATTCTGCATTATCTTAGTCATAATATTTCTTGCTGGGCTAGTTGAGCTCACCCTTTCTTTCAATGTTCTCTTCAGGAAATGAGAATATAGCTGGGACGAGTCGAGGAATGGAGTGATGCTCCAGAGGATAACATTAGTAGTCCTCACTATTCTGTGAAGTAGTGTGATAATAATTGTAATGAGGACTCCTTTTGAGTTTGTATAATCTCTAGTAGACAATATTTGTATTCAAACTCACAGTTTATATTTTGTCGTATTGTACACGACAGTTGTGTTAGTAAGTTGTATTTGAATTATGTACCATGTATCTGGCGACCCAAGATGGGTGATGTTTACCTAATTTTGGGGGCGTCACACTGATAATCATTGAAATGTTTGTGTTGCGCTATTTGCTATATGCATGTTAAGAGGGTGATTCCTTTCTCATGTGTATAACAGGTAGATAGGTCATAGATAAAGAATATAAGGTTAAGTACGAGTTCTTAAAACTTATACTTATGTGACTTTCTTGACTCATAGTTATATGAAATGTTTATGAACCCCTCAGCGAATGGACGCCAAAGGTCTGACTAGGACAAGTTCTTAAACTCATATGATTGTGGCAATTTATGAACTCATAAGTGTGGTTTGACGAACTGGGTATAGTTGTGTGTGAATGGAGTATTAAGGATAATAGGAATAGATAGATTGTTAAGCAAATGATTATTAGTGGAGACATAAGTTTTCCAAAATTCCTAGCTATGCTAGACTTCGAAATTTTGACATCAAGATAAATACGCACTATGTGCTTTTAAAAAAATGTAGACTCGTAATCATTTTTGAAACGGTTTAAAGTATAGTCTATGCTACTTATTTCGGCTAGACGCAAATAATTTGAAATATCAAAATATATTTTATTTATCACTTATGTACCATGTAACCTGGTGCAAAGATGATAAAAAAGTGATGGAGTTGTAAATACTGGAATACTTAGTGTGAATTTGATTTAAAATCGTTATTCCACTATTGTATGATGTGTTATGACGAAATCATACAATGACGACATCCTCAAACGGACTGTTAATACAGTACGGCATCATGACGTCATTCTCGAAAATGTTTTTTTAAAAAAAAGTTTAATTTGCCAACGGGGTTTGGTTACACTTAAATAATTCGATTGAATTGAATTATTGATATGAGTCTACGCTATTAGATTCAGCTAGACTAATGTTTATGAAAATTCTAAGTGTTCATTAAAAGAAATTTCCCGAACCAAATTATTTTGGTGCGGATTCCTATGATAAGACTGAGGTGAACTATGTTGTTTGGATAAATAATTCAATCTAGTAGCGTAAATATTCGCTAGACATGATCAATACGTTATGCATGACGTAAGAGTACGATATGCTAATCACCTAAAGTACTAGCAACGGTAGTTTACCTTCTTTGTAATTGTAAACCTACCAAGTAATGTAAAGTTTTGCGGTATGAATACCGTTAAAACTATGTGTTCATGGTCTATATGACCCCTCAGCAATTTGAAACTTTTACCCTTGTGAGTGGTGTATTGGGTAGCATGTGATGATGTGTGAATGGTGTAAGCTATTTGGTGTAAGGTGTAAGGTGAATTTCGGAGACGAAATTCTTAGAAGAAGGGGTGAATGTGACAACCAGAGAATTTAGAAAATTTTTAAAAAATCTTAAATGATGGATTTAAGGTCAAATAATAGACCTAGACAGAAAATGAGTATATGCATTTGATATTTTTGGGAAGGAATTTTGATGATTTCAAAATTCCGTGAAGGATTTAGGTGAATTATTTAGGTGAATTATTCAGTATTAAGTGTACATGTGAATATGTTATGTGTATATGGTTATGTATATGTTCAGAATGTGGTTAAGGGTCAAGGGTTGACCAGATAAATTATATCAGTGTCAAACCCCAAGCATATATTAAGAACGACAACGTTCAGTTAGAAAACCCTAATGACTGATAAGAAACCCTAAAACCGGTTCTGAAATCCTAATTTCAGTTCCGGGAATCCAAAACCCTAATTCGAAAATTGAAAACCCTAATCTGGGGATTTAAAGGATAATTATAATGCTTAAGTGATATTAATTATAATATTAATTAGGGTAAAGCTTAATTAATTAGCAAATCCTAATTTTAGATTTTTAAACCCTAATTGTTCCGTTAGAAACCCTAATGTAAAATTATGGACTTAATTGCTAAATTAGCAATTTAAATTGGGATAAAATAATCCTAATTAACAAAATTGATTTATGAATGGGAAAGTTTAATTTAATTCGAGAATCCTAATTACAATTTAGAAATATTAATTTTCTATTTTTGAAAACCCTAAGGGTTAATAACCATGAATTTTAAGTTACTATATATGTATGTACATTATTGATATTTAAAACTTTGTGTTATACAGTGATTTAATATGTGACAACATATGTGAAGTGGTGCATGGATCAATAAACATATATACTATAGTTATGGATATATACATTTATAGATTTCATTAAAAAATGAAAGCTTCGTAACCTAATTATGCATTAGGTGAGACAATTAAATAACATAAGGGTTATGGTAATAAAGAAAGGTTAGTATTTAATATGTATACTAACTTAAGTGGATAATCTTGTTATTTCAAGTGACTAATAATTTTAAACTTATTTCTTGTAAACCTAATTAGGTTATGAGCTAAAGTCACATGTATATTAATTAAATTCCATAAGATTGAGAATAGAAACCCTAAATAAACAATTAGGGTAATATATATTAAAATTGTTAAACTATGTTTATTACATAGCCCGAAACAATAAAAGGAAAAGCCTAAAAGAAATAAAATACAAGCCCAAACTTAGCCCACTTAATTAAGGGTATTTTAGACATTTGATTTATCTAATTTATGCATTAAAATAAAAGCTAAATGAAGGAGTTAGTGGGCATAAATATGGCTGGCCACATTAGCCTTTTTAAGGTAAAGAAATCAAGCTAATCAAGTTCCAAAAGTAGGAAGTCTTACACACAAGGACAAGTGTGTCATGCCACCATTGGTGGAAAATCTAATTAGCATCCTTAATGGCATGATTAGGAAGGGATAAGGCTAACCCTTTTATCCAAGGGACAAAAAGAACATGGGTGATATTAGCATCCCATTTTATTTCACCAAAATCTTGTTACATTTCATTTTATTTCCATTTCATTCTCCACCATTCCTCTTCTTCTATTTTCTCCCAAATCATCAAAACACCAAGAGAGAAAGAGAGAGAGGGATTCAGATCTTGTGGGGAAGAAGAGGAGGAAGTGTTTCATGCATCCCAAGTTCCTAACGTACTTAGGAAAGAAAAGGAGGGCATCCCACAAGACAAGGTAAGAAATCAAACTCTAGTTGTTTTTCTTTCACTAAATCTTGTATAACTAAAGTTTTACAGCTTGGATTTGTGATCCGTCGAAGGGGGGTGCTAGATACATGAGTTATCTAGTAAACTCAAGTGGTAGAATACAAATCTAGCAAGTATTGAAGCCATGGGTACTGTTTTCTCCAAAACAGTCCACATAGTATATTGAGGCTTTGAAACCCTAAAATAGCTACTGTTCCCGTTTTTCTTGAGGCTGTTTCGGTCAGTTGCATGTCTTTTAAAAGTCTGGGAAAAATCACAGAGGTACCTTAAGAAGTTATCTACATGTAGGAAAAAGAACGGACGCGTTTCGATTTATAGGTTGTGCGTAATGGCTATTTCCGTAAAAGACTCCTAAATATTAACACTCGAATTCCTCACTGTGTATACACTGGAAAATTCCGAAATTTTTACAGTAGGTTTATATATATATATGAGAATATACCCTGAAAATTTCAGATTTGTCTGAGCAAAACTCGATTTATAAAAAATGAAGCAAGATCCGAATGTTTTGGACACTTTAAAATTAGTAAATCATTTTCTAAAATTCTAGAAAAATTTGAGGATCATTGTTGGGTCATATACTGTCCAAATCCAGAAAATGAGAATTTTTGGAATCAGTTTGCTATTTTTCCTAAAAATGATTAAGTTATGAATAAAAAGAAATAAATAGTTAAATGATGTCTTAAATAAGAAAAATGTGATTTTAATACTTGAATACTCCTAATATATAATGTTATGACTATTCTAGGGTATTTGGTAATTTACAATAAGAAATATTATTTATGACCTTTTATGGATATTAAATAAGAGGTTTAATAAATGGTGAACAATTAAAATAAATTATTTATTGATCTAATAAATTATTAAAATGTTATTATGATATTAATAATATTAGAATATGATATTGTAAGTAAATAAAAATATTAAGATTAAAACTTCATTAAAGTATTATTAAATGATTAATAATATTATATTAAAATATTAATCTTAGATTAAAATATTATTAAAAGATTAATAATATTAAATTAAAGTATTATTAAATGATTAAAATATTATTAAATAAATAATAATATTTGAGATTAAATAAAATGTTATGAATGTTATATCATTAGTAAAGCAATAAAATATTATTAAATGATTAATAATATTAGTAAATAAATAAAATATTAATACGATTGGTAAATGACTAAAAGTAATATTAATTGATTAATGATACTAAAGCATAAGTAAGATATTATTAACGTAATAATATTAATGCATGATTAAAATATAATTAAGAGAATTATTAATATTAGTAAAGTATTAAAATATTATTAAGATATTAATAATATTAGTAAGCGGATAAAAGTGTTATTAGTGAACTAGTAATACTAAGAGGGGAATTAAATATTATCAAAATTAATAATATTAAGTGAATTAAAAGTAGTTGTTATCTGAAAATTTTTGCAAGTCTATGAAAATTGTTTTGACTGATAAGAAAATTTTCTAAGATATTGTTAAGTGTTTAGGCAGAGTTTAATTGAACTTAAACTCGATGATTGTTCGACTTAACCGTCGGGATGTTAGAATTTTGTCGGACTCAACTCCGACTTAAATAGTCTGACTTGATGCTAAGTCTTATGTGTATTGTAGACTGATAGGATTATGTGCTATGTGTTTAGGTTATTCTATGTGTATATATATAATAGTATTATATTGTGATGATATTATTCTAATATTGGAGATCTATATTACTATTATTAGGTCTTTGGATAAAACGTTATTAATTACGTAGCGATAATCAACGGTTCAGGTAAGTTTTACTTAACTCTACTAAGAGTTGTTTTATTCATATATGCTTATGGTTAATCATTGCTGATTGCCATTTGGAATTGTACTCTGTACATATTGCATGTATAAGTCAGGTAAGAAAGCTTGATCATCTTCATTACCAGTTGGTCCAGATATATTTGTTCATGTTCAATACTTGTTCAGTCAAAAGTTTGTTCGTGCTAGTTCTCAATTATATTAATGAATTATAGCCAGCTTATTATTCAGACTCTTTCAATCATGATATATCCTTAAATTGTATTTAAACTTGATGGGCAACTTTCATTCTCACCCTTGCTATATCATGATAAATATTGCAGATAAGGCGAATGCGTTCGGATACAGGAAAAAGGATAATGCCAAGTTCTGCTTGGGATAAAATGTGCAGCTAGTTTGTAATAGTATAGTTTGATAATAATGTTACGTGTTAAATAGTTTATGAATTGCGTATAAGTTAAGGTTATTTTATTTTGGGGAATAGTGTGTAAAGTATATTGTATAAATAATTTATGTTTATATCTTCCGCAAATAGTTATAGAATGATTGTACTAGATCCGTGGTGATTCGGGACCTGGATTTGGGGCCGTCACAAGCAGGATACTATTTGAATTAGAAAATTACGGGTAAACAGTAATTAAAAATCACAGACGCAATCGGCTGAAACTTTAAAAAAAATTGCTTTTACTATGTTGCACTATGCAACACTATACAGTACTATGCATAGTAAAATATAATATATTCTATTTTATATAAAAAAATAAAACTTATAATATATATATATATATATATATATATATATATATATATATATATCCCACTCACACACACACATACCCACACACATTATATATATATATATATATATATATATATATATATATATATAAGTAATAAAATAAAATTGAGATAACTTTCTACCGAAGATTTTGAAAAATGAGTAAGTGGGGGTTCATAATAATAACCCAAATTTACAATAAATACTTCATAAAAAATCCTCTATTTATCTCAATTCACTTGGCTTCACTGAACACATTTTTAATAACATTTATTCATCATTAATATTATAACTCGTAATATTAATAACCAGATCATTTCCAGGAAAAATGGGGCTTTTCGATAAGGATTTCTCCTTATTGGCGCGCAATTAGGTGACCAAACCCCTTTCCTCAATAGAACTTTCTAGACATTGTCAATAATGCAAATAATAATATGAATAACTTTGTCTTCTCAATTATTGATTTAATAATATAAAATATTGTGACAATAATTGAATCAATAATGTGAGATACTATGCAGCAATTACTGTGATAATAATTGAGTATAACTGAGTGACTTCTCACGTAAGCATCAATAATCAAAGATATTGTATAATACCATGTGCTACTATGCAACCACACGTATTACTGTACTTTTATCACCGAGTATTTTAACAGTTAACGGTAAAAACTTTTGTCGTTATTTTTATAAAAAGTTATTTATGTCGCTTTCTAAATCCGACAGTAATTCTGTTGTGGGGTCCACCAATGATTGTGACGTCGTACGAATATTCTTTGATCAAACGAATATTCCCCGACCAAACAAATATTTTATGACAACTTGCTTACTTTGCAAAATTTGTAAATATTACCCACAACTATAACATTATATCAAATCCACACCTTATTATTCAAAATAACATTAACAGAAAAATTAATCTTTATTCATAAAAGTTGGGGTCTTACAATTTATATATATATATATATATATATATATATATATATAAAAGCAATAAAAAGTCACGAATCGACGATCCGGGCATACCCACACAACTCGACTTTTAACGGTAGTACATATGTAAGTACAGAAGTGATAAAAAGCTTAAAAATCTGAAATATCTTACAGTGGGCTGCCAAGAAGACTTTAAATAGTTTTTGACACCTAAAAACTCGGTTTCCACCGGTTGAATTTCAGTATGTTGTAAAACACGAGCTCACAAGTGTTTAGAAAAAACAAGTACTCAATTTGGAGCACTATAGAAGTGTATACAGAGTGAAATGGATAGAGTTTCCTCTCTTGTTTTCTACAAATGACCAACAAAATGCCTCTATTTATAGATCTGATGGTCGCGGGTCTACCTTCGGCTGCTCGGGTTGCCCCGGGCCATGCGAGTCTCGTCATCTCAAAGTGCGTGCATTCGTGCAACGTGTTGTCTACTCGAACCTTCATAATTTTCAATCCGGGCATCCGATTGAGGCGTGTTGTACCTTTTCCAAATGTTGTTGTCGAGAGCTACACAATGACATGGGATAAGAGGTTGTACGAAGTCGGGAAGATGGGTCCATGACCAAATCTTCTAGTCTTCAAATTATATCCGGCGTGTTGTCTTGTGTAGTAGTCACTCAGGATTTAAGCTATGGTTCTTGTGGGACACTTTTGTATGCAGTGTGGGTTTGAATGATGCTGAGACGATGTGAATATAGTATCGAGGTGGCAAATGATGATTTTGCCCCTTACCAGGGTTATCTCCGACTTTGCGCAGATGCAGCAGTCGTTGCTCAGGGTTATCTCTAAGATTGGGTTACTGTGATTGTTGAATGTCCTCAGGGTTGTCTCTGAGGTATGCCTGACCTCCCAAGGTTATCTCCGGGGTTGTAACTGAGTTCCTCGGGGTTATCTCCAAGGTTGGAACTGACTTTTTCAGGGTTATCTCCGGAATTGGAACTGCATCCCTCGAGGTTATCTCCGAGGTTGTCTCCAGGATTGAAACTGAGTATCCCGGGGTTGTCTCTGAGATTGAAAACTGTATCTCCCGGGGTTATTTTTGGGGTTGAGCTGATTTGACTTCTAGAGTTATCTTTGGAAGACGATTTTGCCCTCCTGCAAGGTTAGTAACAGGAATGCAAAATTTCGAGTGTCTACATTGCTTAAAATTGAACTTTTATACAAATCAAACCCTTTGTATATAGGTGCAAATGAGGCATAGCACTACTTCCAGATAACTACACTTATGCCCAATAAACACACACACACACACACACATTCAGATTAATTAGGGAATTGAAAAGTTGTGATAACTGTGTTTTCACGGAAGTCGGGGGGTGCCTAACACCTTCCCCCCACTTAATCAAGCCCCCTAACTCTATGAATCTCAGTTTCCAAGGTCTGCTAATCAGAGTCCAACCATTAAGCCTTTGTGTAAACCTTTTCAAAATCGGTTGAGTTTGTGCAACCATTTCAAATCTACCAACTGGCGACTCTGATTTTCAAATCGTCGACATTTTTATGTTGGACTCTTTTCAAACTCGCCTTTTCAAACAAAACTCAACAAAATAGAGAACATAAAGGGCAAAAAAAACAGTAAATTTTTTCCTGACGTCGACAACACACACACATACACAAAAACTAGGGAACAAAAAGTGCAGTAACCGTGTTTTACGAAAGTCTGGGGTGCCTAACACCTTCCCCTACTTAATCAAGCCCCCCAACTCTATAAATCTCGGTTTCCAAGATCAATTAAATAGAGTCCAATATTAGGCCATATTGCAAAACCTTTCAAAACTCGGTTGTGTTGATACAACCGTTTAACTCATATCAACTGGTGGCTCTGTCTAATTAGGACCAATAAAAAATGAAATCTTTTCAATCGTCGACATTATATGTCGGCCTTTGTGACGCCCCCAAAATAGGTCTACATAACCCATTCTGAGTCGCCAAAAACAACACTACTGATGCGAACTTTCCTATTACAACAATTGAACTGTCGTGCAAAAATGATGACACATATACTGTGAGTTTTAATACAAATATTGTAACGAATATAATACGACAATATTCATACTCAAATTATTACAATGCCATATAAAATGCAGCAGCAAATATTTCAAGTCCTCAAAGGAACACGAGAAGATATATGTCCCCTCATTCTAATGGAGTGAATTTTTGACGCTTTCTCACCAAAATCAACTATTAAATGATGATTAAAATACTTCACACACATTTTAAGTTCTCAATACAACTATTATGCCACATTGTTCTATAACTTGATGAGGATTGCGACTAATTTAAAACACCACTTTATACCCATGTTCTCTCTGCTAGTCCCAGTTACACTTTTATTTCCTTAAATGAATTGTGAAACAAAAGGGTGAGCATAAATAACCTAGTAAAGAATATCATGACTTAAGATAATTAAATTATCAATAGCCTTCATCAGTAATAAATCAGATAGTTAGAACATATGATAGAAGATAAAAGTTTTAAACCATAATTGCAGCGGAATCAACAATCTATTAGAAGAGTCAAGTATAACATAATGTCTATTATCTTCTCCAAATTAAAAGTCCATCATCAATATTTTATTCATGTAACATCAATCAACAGTTCTTTGTTGTGCCCAAGACAAAGAGAACTTTCACCATCTGTCTTTACCTGAAATACCAAATATCGTGGTTATACCAATTCATAGTTCATGTTTATAATTATGACATTAAATTCATCTTTGCACTCCATGCCAAAGATATTTAATTATAACATCAATAGTCATGCCAATTAACAGTTCATCTTTGCACTACGGTCAAAGACATACAACTATAAAATCAATAATCAATAGTCCATCTTTGCACTACGGGCCAAAGATATACAACTGTAAAACCAATAATCAACAGTCCATCTTTGCACTACGGGCCAAAGATATACAACTGTAAAACCAATAATCAACAGTCCATCTTTGGCCTTTTTGCACTACGGGCCAAAGATATACAACTGTAAAACCAATAATCATGATTATACCAATACATAATTCCTGGTCATAATCATACTAATCGATACTTCATCTTTGCACTACGGGCCAAAGATAACTTTCCAACACAAATTTAAGTTTGAGGATGATGACATAGATATATATAATGAATGGACAGAAATAATCAGAATAATAAGATAAAATAGATCTTAGTGATTTTCAACTTAATTATCCAGAGTCCAAATTGCCAACATGATATCTAGAAAATCGATTAGAATTCTTGATAGAATATAAAGTTCAAGTAATGTAAAGTTCCCAGCTCAAATATAATAACTTAAAACTGAATAGAAAGATTCAGGTCAAAATATTAGATGAAGCACAAACTATTAAGCACATTCTAATCATTTCAGGACTTTTCACCATTCAATGATAAGCTGAAGAAACGAAAAATAATATCTTACCATAATATAGAGTATGCATGTGACGCCCCCAAAATAGGTATACATCACCTATTCTGAGTCGTCAATAACATGGTACAGAAACAACTACAACTTTATTAATACAACATAAAAACTGTGAGTGTAAATACAAATATTATCATCTAGACAATATCCACACTCAAATAACTCCTCATTACAATTATTGGAACAATATTTTACAAAAAAAATGGTGAGGACTACTAAAACAACTTCCTAGAACCTTCATTCCATACCCCGACTAGTACCTGCTACATTCTCGCCTCCTGAGAAGAAAATGGAACAACAAGGAAAAGGGTGAGCTCAACTAGCCCAGTAAAGAATATTATGACTAAGATAATATACAACAAATTATCGTTAGTCTTCAACAGGAAAAAATTTAATAGAATACAATAGACAACAAGTTTTAATTCAATATTCGCAGCGGAAAATAATAATTCATAGAGAAGTTACGTAGAGAATGAAATCTACGATTATCTATGAATTTAAAAGCTCATCATCAACATTTTATTCCTGTAACATCAATCAATAAATATCTTGAATCAAATAGTCATATTTGCACTACAGGCCAAAGATATTCATCAGTTGGTCATGTTCACCTCAACACCTGTTCATCTTTGCACTACGGGCCAAAGATATTCATCAGAAATCATTCATCTTTGCACTATAGGCCAAAGATATTCAGTTATATCATCATTTAAGACTGAGGATGATGAAAAATATTTTAAAGAAAACGAATCCAGTGAAGCAAAATAACAAATATTAAGGATTCGAATTTCGATTTATCCATGTCCAAAAATACCTTATTGTAGTGAAGTAAAATTCAAGAATGATCAAAACATGGATACAATCAAAGCTAGTATCCAGAATAGATATTTGGACGAAAAGAAGAAAATTTCATTTTTTGGTGAATAGTAACTCGTGAATAGTAACTCGTGAATAGTAACTCATGAATAGTAACTCATGAATAGTAACCCCGACATGAAAAGTTCTAAATTTGATAAAAAGTTTAGATAAATACTTCGGCATAATGATATTGAAGAAAATAATATCATTTAAGAAGAAATAATATCCCTTACCTCGGAAAGACGGTACTTCTGACTAGAATACTAGATATAGTGCTGAAGGAAACTTGCACCGTATAGCAACACTCAAAGTATCAAATACTCACAAGAATACGCTCGATATAGAGAGAGAAATAGAGAGAAACTTGTGTTTCTGGTGTGATTTCAATTCTAACCTAAGCACCCTATTTATAGGAAAATGCTTAGAACACAAAAGCAGAAAATTTAATATAATAATAATATATTTATCAAATTTTCCTTAGCCCACCTCTAGACATCTGATCTCAGCCCATTTATATCACATGCTAGCCCACTTAAATGCCAAAAAATGTTTTTCTTCAAAATAATAAATAAAACTTCCAAAAATCAATTATTTCGGAACTTCAGAACTTCAATAATTTATAATAAATGGCCTTTTATCAGAAAATTCGAATCTCGCGAGTTTTTATAGGAAATTCAATTCTCTACAACTTTGCAGAAGAAAGTTTTTCCAAATTCCAAACAGAAATTGACCGAAATTCACAAACGGGCGATTTTATAGTCAATAATAAATTTTCGGTCAAGAATTATGTCCACCAACACACAAAACATGTGTTAATCATTTAATGCCACAAAAATACTCTTCCTCCTCATATACTCATATATCCCACATTCATTGTAAAAATACCACCATCAATATATTATTAAAATAATATATTTAAATGAATTATTTTATCAGAAAAAGATAAAATATTAATTTTCAACAATTGTCACATTAAAATTTTTCTCTATCTATATCCACATAAAATCACTATTTTTCTCGTCATATAAATCAATAATTAATTATACACATAATATTACAGAATCACAGTACTAGCAACCAGGCCGTTCCCAGGAAAGAGGGGGCTTTCCAATAAGGATCTCTCCTTACTAGCGCGCAATTAGATGACCAAACCTCTCCTTAGACAGAACATTCTAGACATTGCCAATAATGTTATCTAATAATATTATTCAGATAATATGAATTATTGCTCCGATAATAAAAAATACTGCGTAGTGACAATTATTGAAACAACAGTAATATAAAATATCAACGCAGCAATTATTGAATCAATAAAATACAATATTGAACAGTAATTACTGTAACAATTATTGAGTAGTGCCTTCTTACGTAAGAATCAATAATTGGTACAATACCGTGTGCTACGCGTATTACCGTGTTTTAACCACCGGGTATTCCAACAGTATTAACGGCAACAACTACGCCGTTATTTATAAACAACTTATTTTTGTCGTTTTCTTCATCCAATCGCTTTCTGTTATGGGGCTGCGCCGTCGTACGAATATTCCCCGACAACAAGAATATTCCACGACCAAACAAATATTCCCCGACAACAATAAAATTTTATAACCACTTGCTTATTTAAAATATTTGCGCATTTTACCCATAACTAACCACATTAATCAAATCAACCCTTACTATTTCAGAATAATAAATAGAGGAAATTAAATTTCATTTATTAATAATTTGGGGTCTTACAACCTCCCCTCCTTATGAAATTTCGTCCTCAAAATTGACATACGTACCTGGTGTTTCGAAAAGATGAGGATACCTCGCTTTCATTTCCGTTTCCAACTCCCAGGTCATTTCCTCAATAGCATGGTTTCTCCACAAAACTTTAACTTGTGGTATGACCTTCGTGCGTAGGACATGCTCCTTCTTATCCATGATCTTGACAGGTACCTCCTCGTACGTTAAGTCTTCAGCTATCTCGTCCGGTTCTAACTCAATAACATGGTTCGGGTCTTTCACATATTTACGAAGCACAGATATATGAAAAAAATTATGAACACGAGACATACTTGGAGGTAACGCAAGTCTATAGGCCACATTTCCTACTCGGTCAAGAATCTGAAATGGACCAATAAATCGTGGATTGAGCTTTTCTCTCTTCCCAAATCTTGTAACTCCTTTCCATGGAGCTACACGTAATAATACATGATCCCCAATGTTAAATTTCACGTCCTTTCGATGAAGATCCACATAACTCTTTTGTCGATCCTGTGCCGTTTGTATACGTTGTCGAATCGTTTGGATCTTCTCTGTAGTCATTCGTACCAACTCTGGTCCCAACAACGTTGCTTCTCCCACCTCATCCCAACATACTGGAGAGCGACACTTTCGTCCATACAATGCTTCAAAGGGAGCCACACCTATACTTGCCTGATAACTGTTGTTGTAGGATAATTCCACCAATAGTAGGTACTTATCCCAACTTCCTTTGAAATCTAGGACACAAAGTCTTAATAAATCTTCAAGAGTTTGAATAGTCCTCTCTGATTGCCCGTCCGTTTGAGGATGGTATGCCGAACTGAACCGTAAATCCGTGCCCATAGCTTTTTGCAAGCTAACCCAAAATCTTGAAGTGAATCTTGGGTCACGATCCGAAACTATGGATACTGGCATGCCATGCAACCTTACAATCTCATTCACGTACATACTAGCAAGACGTTCAAGGGAATAAGTCTCCCGTATCGGCAAGAAATGAGCAGACTTGGTTAATCTATCAACTATAACCCAAATAGCATTTATGCCTTGAGAAACCGTGGGAAGACCCGTAACAAAATCCATGGTAATGTGTTCCCACTTCCATTTCGGAATCTCAAGTGGTTGCAATGGACCCTTTGGTACTTGATGCTCCGCCTTTACACGTTGACAAGTTAAACACCTCGAGATAAACTTTGTAATCTCTCTCTTTATATTGTTCCACCAAAATGTATGTCGAAGATCACGATACATTTTAGTACTTCCAGGATGGATTGCAAATGGTGTATTGTGTGCCTCCATCATGATCTTGTACTTTAAATCAGAATCGTTAGGAACACAAAGTCTGGAGTGGACTCGAAGTATTCCTTCTTCATCGATTCTTACTTCTGGAATAGCACCTTCTTGCACTTTCTTCTTCATACGCATCAGCTCCGGGTCTGTAGCTTGAGCAACTTTAACTTTATCGATTAAAGTTAGTTCTACGCGTATACTTGACATCATCGCACTCGTTCCTACATATGATCTTCTACTCAACGCGTCAGCTACCACGTTTGCTTTTCCAGGATGGTATTGAATAGTGTGGTCGTAATCTTTTAACAGCTCGAGCCAACGTCGTTGCCGCATGTTGAGTTCTTTTTGAGTGAAGAAATATTTGAGGCTTTTATGGTCTGAATATATCTCCACTTTCTCCCCATATAGATAGTGCCTCCAGATCTTTAGCGCGAAAACGACTGCTGCCAACTCTAGATCATGAGTAGGATAATTCCTCTCATATTCTTTAAGTTGTCGCGAGGCATAGGCTATGACTTTCCCACGTTGCATGAGAACACATCCTAACCCTTTGCCTAAAGCATCACTGTAGATAACAAATCCATCCGAACCAGATGGTATTGTCAGAACAGGTGCCGAAATGAGTCTCCTCTTAAGTTCTTGGAAACTCTTCTCGCATTCTTCGCTCCATACGAATTTGATATCCTTCCGAGTCAGCTGAGTTAAAGGGGTAGCGATTCGAGAAAACCCTTCTACGAATCTTCGATAATAACCAGCTAAGCCTAGAAAGCTATGTACATCGGTCACCGTCTTCGGTTGCTCCCAGCTTTGTATTGCTTCAATCTTCGCCGGGTCCACAGATACTCCATGTTTTGACACCACGTGCCCTAGGAATGCTACTTCCTCAAGCCAGAACTCGCATTTTTTCAACTTAGCATATAGCTTGTTTTCACGCAGCCTTTGGAGTACCAGCTTCAAATGGTGCTCATGATCTTCACGGCTTTTGGAATATATGAGGATGTCATCAATAAAGACAACAACGAACTGATCCAAATAATCCTTGAATACTCGGTTCATCGTATCCATGAAAGCCGCAGGAGCATTAGTCAATCCAAAAGACATGACTAAGAATTCATAATCCCCGTACCGAGTTCTAAAGGCAGTCTTCGGAATATCCTCAGTTTTAACCTTCAGCTGATGATATCCAGAACGAAGATCGATTTTTGAAAAGAATTGTGCTCCTTGTAACTGGTCAAACAGGTCATCAATACGAGGTAGCGGATACCTATTGTTGATAGTGACATGGTTTAATTCCCGATAATCGATACAAAGTCGCATACTCCCGTCTTTCTTCTTTACAAATAAAACAGGAGCACCCCAAGGAGATGTACTAGGATGAATGAAACCGATGTCCAACAACTCTTGTAGTTGGACTTTTAACTCCTGAAGTTCAATAGGAGCCATTCGATATGGGGTTTTAGAAATAGGCTTTGTACCAGGTTTAAGATCAATAAAGAATTCAACTTCACGTTCCGGGGGTAGACCGGGAAGTTCTTCAGGAAATACGTCAGGAAAGTTACTAACAACAGGAATATTATTCAAATTTGACGTGTCTTT
The DNA here is from genome assembly GCA_016801055.1 of Panax notoginseng. NCBI lineage: Eukaryota > Viridiplantae > Streptophyta > Magnoliopsida > Apiales > Araliaceae > Panax > Panax notoginseng. The sequence goes on from CM029014.1 coordinate 108,285,367, forward strand.
ATTCAAATCCATAACATGGGCTAAGAAAGCTTGACATCCGTTTTTCAATAAACGAATAGCTTTATGACTTGATATGACAGTGATTGATTTTAATGGCTTTGTTGCTTGAATTCGAACAACAGGTTGATTAGGAATATGAAAACTAATCACCTTACGAAAACAATCAATTTTGGCATGATGAGTAGTTAACCAATCAATTTCTAAAATCAAGTCAAATGCAAGTATCTTTAAAGAGATAAGGTCAACAGGTAAGGTGATGGTACCAACTTGGATCAAACAAGATTTATAAACAGTGGATGTGATGAAAGTTTCCCCTAACGGAGTCTCCACAGATAAATCAAAGTCTAATTTCTCCGGAGTCAAGTTTAAACGTTGAGCACAAGCAGGAGAAATAAATGAATGGGTAGCACCGGTATCTAGTAAGGTATAATCTTCACATGAATTTATGATTAGCTTACCCGTGATCACCTCGTTTGGGTTCCTCGCATGTTGACCAGTCACGACAAACGCTCTTCCAGGAACCGTTGACTTTGACTTTTCTGGGGCAGCCTTTTGAGTCACCGTCCCCGCTGAACTTGGTTTCGCTATCGTACAATCTCGAGCGATATGTCCTTCCTTTCCACAATTATAGCATACCTTGAACTGTTGTGGACAGTTTGGTCTGATATGTCCCTCTTTTCCACATTTATAGCATATGACTGGTGGTCGTTCTCCTCCCTTGGAACCAGTTGCTGCTGGTGCTGGCGTCTTCGTATTGTCATTGTTGAATCTCCTCTTTTTAAAATCTCCTCCCGACTCGCTTCTTCTATTTTCATAGACACGATTACCACCAGAGTGGTTGCCGTTCTTGTCTGTATTTTTCTTTCTCCGCTGATTATCATTGTTCTGATGACTGTTGTCACCGATATGATCCTGGTTGTGGTCCCTCGGTTGACCGTACTCGTTATCTCGCTCTAATAATTGAGCCCTGTTGACAACATCTGAATAGAGAGAAAATTTATGAGAAATGAGATATTGACGTATGCCGGGTTTCAAACCTCTCAGAAACATCCGCGTCATACGTTCCTCATTCTCCACCAAATGAGGTGCAAACCTAGACAACTCCGCAAACTTCGCCTCGTACTGGGACACCGTCATGTAATTCTACTCCAGTCTAATAAACTCTACCTCCTTCATATGACGAATACTTTCAGGAAAGTACTTGTCATTGAATAGCTTCTGAAATATCTCCCAAGACATGCTGAGTGCAGCTGGATGGGTCCGCTTCACAAATTTCCACCAGTAGTCTGCCTCGCCACGGAACATAAAGGTGGCAAATGGAACCTTCTGTTCCTCCGTGCATCCCAAGACATCAAATATCTTGGTAATTTGCTTGAACCATGTCTCCGCCTTAATCGGATCTGGCTTTCCCCAGAATTCTGGTGGTCCCAACTCTTTGAACTGCTTGGCTGTGACCAGCTGTGTGTTGCCATTGTTTCTTCCTATATTTTAAACAGGAATCTCCTTCGTCTGGTTTTGCATGAATCGCAAAAAGCTTCTAAACATCTCATCGTTCACCGTCTGCTCAGTGGTGTTGTTCACAGGATGAACATTGCCAGCCTGTTGCACGTTCTCCTCGTTGGTGAGTACAGGTGTCTCCACGGTTTCATTTACTCCACTGTTAACATTCTCAGTCAACATTCTCAAATACTGCCATAAAACAAGGGTTAATTTAACAAATTAACAAATCACATAACATCCCTATATTATGATCAACCAACAAATAAGCTTAGGTAGGACACACTAGCGAAGGATTTACTCGTCTCTCCCCTCCTAGTTCTATTCTCCGATCTCCGCCAGAGATCATATCCCTAAGCTCTGATACCAACTGTGATGCCCCCAAAACAGGTATACATCACCTATTCTGAGTCGTCAATAACATGGTACAGAAACAACTACAACTTTATTAATACAACATAAAAACTGTGAGTGTAAATACAAATATTGTCATCTAGACAATATCCACACTCAAATAACTCCTCATTACAATTATTGGAACAATATTTTACAAAAACAAATGGTGAGGACTACTAAAACAACTTCCTAGAACCTTCATTCCATACCCCGACTAGTACCTGCTACATTCTCGCCTCCTGAGAAGAAAATGGAACAACAAGGAAAAGGGTGAGCTCAACTAGCCCAGTAAAGAATATTATGACTAAGATAATATACAACAAATTATCGTTAGTCTTCAACAAGAAAAAATTTAATAGAATACAATAGACAACAAGTTTTAATTCAATATTCGCAGCGGAAAATAATAATTCATAGAGAAGTTACGTAGAGAATGAAATCTACGATTATCTATGAATTTAAAAGCTCATCATCAACATTTTATCCCTGTAACATCAATCAATAAATATATTGAATCAAATAGTCATCTTTGCACTACAGGCCAAAGATATTCATCAGTTGGTCATGTTCACCTCAACACCTGTTCATCTTTGCACTACGGGCCAAAGATATTCATCAGAAATCATTCATCTTTGCACTATAGGCCAAAGATATTCAGTTATATCATCATTTAAGACTGAGGATGATGAAAAATATTTTAAAGAAAACGAATCCAGTGAAGCAAAATAACAAATATTAAGGATTCGAATTTCGATTTATCCATGTCCAAAAATACCTTATTATAGTGAAGTAAAATTCAAGAATGATCAAAACATGGATACAATCAAAGCTAGTATCCAGAATAGATATTTGGACGAAAAGAAGAAAATTTCATTTTTTGGTAAATAGTAACTCGTGAATAGTAACTCATGAATAGTAACTCATGAATAGTAACCCCGACATGAAAAGTTCTAAATTTGATAAAAAGTTCAGATAAATACTTCGGCATAATGATATTGAAGAAAATAATATCATTTAAGAAGAAATAATATCCCTTACCTCGGAAAGACGGTACTTCTGACTAGAATACTAGATATAGTGCTGAAGGAAACTTGCACCGTATAGCAACACTCAAAGTATCAAATACTCACAAGAATACGCTCGATATAGAGAGAGAAATAGAGAGAAACTTGTGTTTCTGGTGTGATTTCAATTCTAACCTAAGCACCCTATTTATAGGAAAATGCTTAGAACACCAAAGCAGAAAATTTAATATAATAATAATATATTTATCAAATTTTCCTTAGCCCACCTCTAGACATCTGATCTCAGCCCATTTATATCACATGCTAGCCCACTTAAATGCCAAAAAACGTTTTTCTTCAAAATAATAAATAAAACTTCCAAAAATCAATTATTTCGGAACTTCAGAACTTCAATAATTTATAATAAATAGCCTTTTATCAGAAAATTCGAATCTCGCAAGTTTTTATAGGAAATTCAATTCTCTACAACTTTGCAGAAGAAAGTTTTTCCAAATTCCAAACAGAAATTGACCGAAATTCACAAACGGGCGATTTTATAGTCAATAATAAATTTTCGGTCAAGAATTATGTCCACCAACACACAAAACATGTGTTAATCATTTAATGCCACAAAAATACTCTTCCTCCTCATATACTCATATATCCCACATTCATTGTAAAAATACCACCATCAATATATTATTAAAATAATATATTTAAATGAATTATTTTATCAGAAAAAGATAAAATATTAATTTTCAACAATTGTCACATTAAAATTTTTCTCTATCTATATCCACATAAAATCACTATTTTTCTCGTCATATAAATCAATAATTAATTATACACATAATATTACAGAATCACAGTACTAGCAACCAGGCCGTTCCCAGGAAAGAGGGGGCTTTCCAATAAGGATCTCTCCTTACTAGCGCGCAATTAGATGACCAAACCTCTCCTTAGACAGAATATTCTAGACATTGCCAATAATGTTATCTAATAATATTATTCAGATAATATGAATTATTGCTCCGATAATAAAAAATACTGCGTAGTGACAATTATTGAAACAACAGTAATATAAAATATCAACGCAGCAATTATTGAATCAATAAAATACAATATTGAATAGTAATTACTGTAACAATTATTGAGTAGTGCCTTCTTACGTAAGAATCAATAATTGGTACAATACCGTGTGCTACGCGTATTACCGTATTTTAACCACCGGGTATTCCAACAGTATTAACGGTAACAACTACGCCGTTATTTATAAACAACTTATTTTTGTCGTTTTCTTCATCCAATCGCTTTCTGTTATGGGGCCCACACAAGGCTGCGCCGTCGTACGAATATTCTCCGATAACAAGAATATTCCACGACCAAACAAATATTCCCCGACAATAATGAAATTTTATAACCACTTGCTTATTTAAAATATTTGCGCATTTTACCCATAACTAACCACATTAATCAAATCAACCCTTACTATTTCAGAATAATAAATAGAGAAAATTAAATTTCATTTATTAATAATTTGGGGTCTTACAATGAAAGAAAATGATATCCCTTTACCATAAAAATGATACCCCTTACCTTAGCATGTGATTTGATTCTGTTTTCTGTGAAATTGATCAACTTAAATAATGTTTGCATTACTTATCTACACTTGGAGTAACCTTACACTCAACAAAAATACTCACAATATTATAATAAAAGAATTTTATATTTTTAGTGTAGTGATGGTGTGTTTTATTTCTCATCTAAACAATCTATTTATACTGGAAATTGAGGAAACAACTAGCACACGCGCTTTGACAAAATAACCAAATGAGGTATATAATAATGGTAGTGGAATTTATTGTCCCACAAAAAAAATTAAACCAACTCGTACACATTTTAACAAAATTTGTTCAATAATAGAGTTGTGGTTCATACTACTTTAGGAAAAGTAAAGTGTCGGCAAGTCCTGCCAAACTTACTTTTATAAAAATAAAATAATTGAACAAACATCCGCATATCATACTTATTTTTAATCAACACCCTTTTCAATCTTTGAACCATTATTCACAATTATTAACATAGACTCTCAATACTGCCAACTGGTCTAATTATATCATATCAAATAATATGAGTTACTGTGCAATAACTACTGTGATAATTATTAAATGACATACTGAGTGACTTCTTACGTAAGAATCAATAATATGAATCACTGTACAATACCGTGTGCTACTGAGGAATACCGTGTACTACTGTGGAATCACGTGTATTACTGTATTTTTATCACTGATATTTCAACAGTTTAACGATAAAAGTTTTGCTATTATTTTTTATAAAAAGGTTATTTCTGTCGCTTTCTATATCCGACAGTTATTTTGTTATGTGGTCCACTAATGATTGCGTCGTCGTACGAATATTCTTCGATAAAAAGAATATTCTCCTACCAATCGAATATTTTATGACAACTTGCTTACTTTACAAAATTTGCACATATCACCCATAACTATATCATTATATCAAATCAATACCTTACTAATTCTATTAAAAGTCGGGATCAACACCAAAATATATTTACCTCAGATTACATATAAACCAACTAATAATTCATTATTCATTCAAGTTGTCATTATTTATCGCACTATATTCCAAAAACTTATAAATGAATAGCAAAACTAAAGAAACCCATATATGACAATTTATTTTAAAAACATCATTCCACTGTTACGGTATTATCACCATTAACCAAAACTTAACTATCAGTTTAACTAATTTTAACAGAAACTAGACTTCATATACTCCAATTTAACATCAAAAATCACCCAAATCAAATTTAAAATTATTAAGTTATACATTTTTAAAACTTAAAGCTTGTTGCTAAAAATTTTGCTTGAAAAATTCCAAACCAGCCACCACACGAAATTCATAACAAATCATACGTCATCTTTAATGGTTCAAAATTTATGGACATATACTCAACTTATATATGTATAACATATCCAAAAATTACAACGATCCAACAGTCGGATTAAAAATTATATCTCACGCAACAGAGCTTAAAAAACTGATTTTTCGGATTATGAGTTTTTCGGACCAGTTTCATTCAAACAGTCACCACGAACAAACCACAAGGAATTTTTGAGTAATTCTTGATTCTATGTTTAGCTTACTTTTAGGGCTTTCTTTTGATAGATGGCTCATCTCTTAACTCATTATACACAAGGAGTTATAGATTTTACAAAATCAAAGTAGTTAAACTAATTTTTCTAAAAATTTAGATTTTTCATTCTTCTTTTGTTTTCTAGATTTCTCTCATTTGATTCATGTTTATGCAAGTTTAATCTATCACAAACAAACAAAAACATTATATCCATTCATAAACTTCATAAATTTAATAACCATAATGTATAATCAAAAGATTTAGCTTAGGATTGATTTACTTTTCTAAAGTCTTCATTTTTTCTTCTTTTTCTTATTCTCTTCCTTTTCTCTTTCTATTTTTTTATATCTCCATGAATGGAAATGGGTGGGAGTATGCTAATTGATATCCCTTTCCTCCTCTCTTTTAATTATTTCTTTCTTTTTTCCTTCATTTTTCTCCTCTTTTGTTTTCTTGTCCCTTACCAACTCTCTCTCCCACCATTAATTTTGTTTCCATCAACTTTCTCTCTCATCTCTTATCAGATTTCAGCCGCCCACATGGGTTGCTCTTCTAAAAAAATTTGTTTCCTTTCCTCTTTTATTAACTCACTAATTCAATTAATTGTCCGTTTGACCATTTATCAATTTAACATTTGCAGTTTTTAAAATAATAATTATAAATTAAATTAGACTTTTATTTCATAAAAGTCGAGGTCTTACAACCTTTTTCCTGAAAATCTCACCCTTTAGATCAAACAAATTCACATAAAAAATATAAAGAGTAAGAACTACATAGGAAGAGTGATAAAATCTTTCCGGCATCGACACTCATGAGTCAATAATGATCTTATCAAAGTCTTAACTTTATATTTGTAGTCATTCAATTAAATGTATTAAGGAAAATGATTTATATTTTAGAAATTAGTTGAATCCTAAGCCAAATAATAATAATACTAATAATAATATTATGTGGGTCTCTTATTATTTGCCCCATGAGTAGATATATCGGTATTTAATATAAACATAAATTTATCGTCATATATAACAACATTCATATTTTAATAATCAACTAAAATAAAACTTCACACATAATCTATTTGAAATATGGGGTTGGTGAGTTTTATCTTAAAAAATTTTGTTCCACCTTTTCTTTTTCAAATTAGTGTCACAATTAAGTTAAATTTTGTTAAAAATTAAAAATCTTAATATGATTTGGTTTAATTGTATTATTATTAGTGGTGAAAAATCTTTTTACAGTTTTAATTATACTAGGTGATAAGCCCCTGCGAAGCACGGGTATATTTTAACGGATTGCTATTTACAGAATAGTGATAAAGATAAATGATACATTAGCTGACAAATATTAATTAATTTATATCACTTTCACAAACACATTGATGTTTATGTCGTAAGAACCTCAAACATTGACTTTTATGTGTGTGTACACACATATATATAATATAAAATTATGTCAGGCTTCAAGTTAATATATCTAATGTACATATAAATGAATAAATGAACATAAAATTTTAATCTCCCAACCCTCTGCATTAACACTTAGATAGACAAACTTCACTACATCTCTTCCCACTGATCCACCACTCTACACAATTCTCATAGTAATCATTCTTCAAAAATTTCCCATTAAACTCTTCCATTGCCATTTGATCACAACCAAATGCCTCAACTCCCTATAAAAATCATGTCCCACCTGTCCAAACAATTAAAATAATGTTAATATGATACCCATAAAACATTAATATATAAACTTTATGGTTTACAGTTGGATACTGTGACGCCCCCGAATCCGGGTCCTCTGACCCCGGTCCGGTCACCACGAAAAAATAAAAACATTCACCTCTAAACTGAAAGTAGTATGCACACAAGCCAATCATGTTTGATGATAAAGCATATACTTTATAACAATCTTATTCATTTATTAATAAAAAGTATTAATTTATTAAAGGCTTTTAATTATCTACATGATGCTATTTTATAATGTGTGATAAACTCATAGTTTTAAGCAATGCTTTTAGAATAATGATGATGATCATTCTAATGAGATCTAAATTCTTAGAAAGCTTAAAACTAAAATAGTTCTCAATCGTTGGATATCTAAATTGGGAATTAGTGAATCCGGATAGATTGGTACATACGTTGCTTGCTCATTGGATGAGGATGATTGATCTCATGATCATTTGTGTGGAGACGCTAAAGCAAGTATGTAGGTGCTTATTAGAAAATAAGTTCACTGAATGTGACTCGCTAAGGAATACCTAATGGAGTTTTACTTGCCTGTCAATAGGAATTCTTGTAGTGATAGTAGTACAAGTGATCATTGGACTTGAGATCATCATAGTATCTTGTGTATGATGAGTTATACTTTGACTTATTCCTTAAGACCCTTAGGGTATATCAAAGGGTATGCTTGGGTATAATAATTCGTACATGGAGATAATGTATGATCAATAAAAAATCTACCGCTTCTAGTAAAAGAAGAAAAATGTCCTATGTGATTCGATAAATGACAACCCAGTAGTCCTTGGCTAAGGCAGAATGAAATTAGAAAGGAGTTTCTAATTTGCATTATTTGGAGTTATGCGTTTAAGAGTCGAAATACATATAATTAAATAAATTAAAACTTGACAGTAATTTCATGTCTTATATTTAATTGGGACATTGTATGGTGGAAGGATTGAATTGTACAATAACTATTTACTCAAAGGTTCTTTTATTATTAATGTTGAAATCTATATTATCTAGAAAGTCGTTAATCATTAGGGAGGCTTATCCCTATTGTAGAATAAATATTATTTATTTAAATAAATTAATAGTTTAATTTATTTATTTAAATAAGATTAGAATTGTTCTAATTGATTTATTCACAACCGATTTAATATGGAGAACCTAAAGGGTCGCACCATAGAAGGAAGAATAATTATTTAAGAAGTTAATGGTATAATCGTAATAATATGTTAACTGTATTTAATTTAATCTATGGTGACAGAATAAATTAAATAGCTTAATATTTATTATTTAATATTTTAGAAATATTAAATATATAAATTAATAAGAGTAGTCTTATTAATATTATTACAATTATTATTATTTTAATTTTTAAAGAGTTGAAAATTAATTTAATATTAGTACTCTCATTTATATCCTAATAAGATTAGGAGGCTAATTAATTAAAAGAGTTTAATTAATTATTCCTAATAAGATTGGGAGCCAAATTAATTAAAGGAATTTAATTAATTAAAATAAAACTCAATTCCTTAATTGTTAAGGAGGGTTGCCCACATCTATAAATAAGAGGAGTCTTATTATGGGTGAGTGTGGTTGACGTTTTCATAGAATACGTAATTCCAATAGTTGAGAGAGTACGCTCTTTTTCTATAGAGATAGAAAAACTAGGGTTTAGCCAACCACCCTTCTTTTTGAATATTTCTTCTTCCTCGGTGGATCACTTCTAGAGGCCAAACACTAGGGTGGCTAACATTGATCAAAGGAATGAACCAAACCCGGTGGATTCAAGTTGAACACGAAAAGATTGGAGGTGAACTTGTACCTGAGGAAGCTCGAATCTTCAAGAGTATGATTCTTGTTCTTCATATTTTCGTTTAATTAATAATTGTGCATAAAGGATGATCCGGGTATATGGTTTGTAAAATTTTTTAAAACTATGATTTTTCACGTTTCCGCTTATTTTGTGCAATTTGATTGCGTTATTGAATATTACAAACCTAACAGTGGCATCAAAGCCAAACTTTTATGCTAATTGTTAATTATTTTAATTTGATATGTATATTGATATGTGTTTAAAACAATTTAATTGAGCATAATTTTGTTATATAAAATTAAAAAAAAAATCATTCACGAAATCTCAATCCGTGTTTTTTTTTGTGCAGATTATATAATTATATATATAAGGCATCTCCTGGTATATATATATATATATATATATATATATATATATATATATATATATATATATATATATATATATATATATATACGGTCCGTCTCTAAAGCGAACCTTAAAGAGCGAACCAAAGACGAACCGTCGTCTTTGGTGTCTATGGCAACGGTTCAATCCGTCGCCATAGTCATGTAGTCTTTGGCGACGGGTCGAACCGTCGCCACAGACACCAAAGACGACGGTTCGTCTTTGGTTCGCTTTAGAGACTCTCTGTATATATATATATATATATATATATATATATATATATATATATATATATATATATATATATATATATATATAAGGGAATCATGTTTCCATCCTGTATCATGTCATTATTCTTAATATATATTATATAATATAATAACCAAAGCCAATACATGATACAGGATGTAAAGTAACTGTTGTGTATATATATATATATATATATATATATATATATATATATATATATATATATATATATATAATATAACTTTATATTATATATATTATATATATATTAATTGATCCTCACGTGAATGGAAAAGTTTCATATTACCGTGGGATTATATATATATATATCCTATAATAAATAGATATATATATATATATATATATATATATATATATATATATATATAATAGCCTTAATTATTTTATAATTAAAATAAAAAGTTTATTTTAATTTTAAAATAAAAGGTTTATTTTAATATTAAAATAAAAGAATTTATTTTAATTTTAAAATTGGATTTCATGCTAACTAATTAGAGTTGAAATTGGATTCCATGATAACTAATTGGAGTTGAAAAGGGAATCCGTATTTCCTTAAATAAAAGAGTTTATTTAGATATGAAATAAAATTTTATATTTTTCAAAATAAAGGAGTTTATTTGTGAATAGGAAAGAGAATCCGTGTTTCCTTTAATAAAGGAGTTTTTTTTACTTGGAATTGGATTCCATGATTAATTAAAATAAAGGAGTTTATTTTGATTAAAATAAAATAGTTTATTTCATTCAAAATTGGATAAATTAAAATAAAAGAAGTTTATTTTGATTTAAATTTGGATTAAAATAAAGGAGTTTATTTTGATTCAAAATTATATTTTATACTAACTAAATTTGCCCATTAAATGATATCAATATATATATTGAATGTTTATTATTCATGAGGTGAATGTTATTCATTGATGCATATGGTGATGTGTATGATAATAAATGGGATTGATTATGGACTATTGACCAATGTGATTAGATTTTATTTTAGTTGGATGCATGAATGTATATGTTTTATTAAATGGGGTATGTGTATCTCGTCTTCTCTAATTTTTTCTTAATGTAAATTCTATCTCCCTCCTATGTACTTCTCCTTGACTGCTGATCAAGGTTTCTATTTATTTTAAATAGTTTTGTAGTAGGAATAGTTAGAATTAATTTTGAAGAATTGGAGATCAAGGAGCAAGGAGCGCTTGAAGACTCGTTTGTAATGGAGCCCAAGTTTAAATGTAATAGTTATATTTAAATATTAATTATTGCACCCCTGGGTTTGACATTTTGGTTCACTTGGTGGCTCTAGTGAACCAAACTAGAATAAAAGTCCATAATCAATCCAGGTAGAATATAGTAATCTATATGTGCATGCTTATACTATATATATATATATATATATATATATATATATATATATATATATATATATATGCAAACATGCTTCACATGTTAATTAATATAATGCGTATTTTATATATATATATGTGTGTGTGTGTGTGTGTGTGTGTGTGTGCATGCGCGCTAAACATGATGAGATAAATTAATAACAAACCCCTCAAATATTTTATATTAAGTTGTAACGTTCAAAGATATTTGGAATATCGAATGTCACCTTCTAGCATGATAGAAACAATAGAGTATTGAATATTTAATATGTGTTTGTTGTGCACACACAAGGCAAGTATTAAATATTTAAGATGTTATTTTTATTACATATGATGTTTATAAGGAATTGAACATTACTGCTTTGTTGTGCACACACAAGGACTGTAGTTTTCTCTTCACTTATACGGAAATGCTGGGTCTGACTTAACTTAAATCATTTTAGTTCGGATGTGCACACACTTGACCATTATGATTTAAGAGGCAAAATACAATGAGTTACATAGTTGATGTAATTGACAAGAGTTGTCTACCAATTTATTTATATACAGTTTGTTGTGCACACACAAGGCTATATACATTTGAAATGGGATCCTTATTCTCACTAGCATATCTTTAATTAGATATTGCCGAACTATATATATTAAGGGTAATATAGTTTGAAGAAAATAGTGGGAGATACCAATTTAAAATAAGACCTAATTTATTTTGGTAATTAATAAAAGAATGTATGCTAAAATATTGTTAAGAACAAATTCATTTACAGAATTTTATAATGTCTAAATTACTATCACTGCGTAGCATATTAGATGCTAAATTAACCGAACTAAATTAAACGGATTGGTTAAAGAAATTGAGAAAAGTTCTAACGGTTGAAAAACTATCTTATGTCCTTAATACGTCTTTCCTACAATGGTTGCAGACAATGCCTCTGAGAAAGAGATTGTTATTTTTAGAAAGTGGCAAGATGATGCACAGTTGGCTCAATGCATCATGCTCGTATCCATGAGTAACAAGCTTCAACATCAGCCTGAAACTATGGATACTCCTACTATACTCCTGCACGTCAAGTAGTTGATGGTGAAAAAAGTAAGACTAATAGATATCAGATATCTAAGGAGCTCTTCCGATCTAGAATGACCAACGACACTACAGTACAGACACATGTCCTAAACATGATCAATTTGATTAAACAATTAGGACAATGGGTTTTGTCATGGATGGAGAGTTGAACCAAGATTCGATCTTGCACTCACTCCCGGACTCCTTTCACAATTGTTGTGATTTTTTCATATGAACAAGCTAGATATCAGCCTCGCTGATTTGCTTAACATGTTGAAAATGCTGAGTCACTTTCCACCAAGAAAGACCAAGTCTTACTAGTAGGGGCTAAAGGATCTTCTGAAAAGAAGAATGATTCTAAGAAGGTAAATGGAAAGACAAAAATAAAGGATAATAAGAACAAAACTGATATGGATAGCAAAGGAGTTTGCTTCCACTGCAATAAGCCACGACACTGGAAAAGAAACTACAAGAAACATCTTGAAGAGGCTAACCAAAAGAAGCTTAGTGAAGTTTTGGTTACAAATATAATTTTGTTCAAAATTTAAAATAAATTTTTTTTTAGGTCAATGTTCTACTTGGGTATTGGATACCAACTTTGGTTATCATAAATATAGATTTATGAAGGGACCAAGCAGAAGTAGAAAGCTAAACAAATATAAGTAATCCTATGTGTGGGAAATGAAGCAAAGGTTGCCACATTAGCCATAGAAACTTATAGTTTAGCAATGCCTACGGACAAATATATTAAGTCAATAAGTTATTATTATATTCCAGTTCTCGTTGGAAATATTATTTTATTTTATTGTTGGACAATGAAATCTTTGGTATTATATTTAAGAACAATTGTTGTTCTATTTATAATAATAATGTTTTGTATAGAACTGGAATATTACTTAATAGATTTTGTATACTTGACTTACATAAAAAAATTATTTTACAAATTGAACAAACAAGTATAAGAAAAGGAGATGATCATTCAAAGAGTTGAATGTTTGTATTTGATGAAATACAAGTGTGAATTATTTGAAAGGTTCAAAGAATTCAGAAGTGAAACAAATTGACAAAGTATTGGGATTCTTTGATCGGATCAAGGAAGGAATACTTGTGCAATAAGTTTCTAGATCATCTCAAATGGTTTTCTCATAATGGACGCCCCCTGATACGCAATAATTGATTGATGTATCTGAAAGAAAAAATCGTACCTTGTTGGACATGGTACGGTCCATAATGATTTTACCGACATTTCAGTATCCTTCTGGGGTCATGCCCTAGAAATGGCTGCATATCTACGGAAAAGGTAACCTCAAAATCTAGCCCCAAGACTCCATAAAAGTTATGGAGATGAAGATTCCTAATTTTAAGTAAGTTAAGTAAGGGGTTGTCCAGCTTATGTGAAAAGATTTCAAAGGATAAGCTTGAAACAAGATTTAACAAGTACAGATTTGTGGGACATCCTAAAGTAAGTTTAGGGTATATGTTCTATAATCCTAGTTAGCAAAAGGAGTTTGTTGCGAAACATGTTGCCTTCTAAGATAAAGATGTTTATCATTGAAGATGCTAGTAGGAGGATAATACATCTTGAAGAGTTCAAGAACCACAAAATACTATAAGTCAAATAAGAGGAACTTGTAGATAGACCTATTGTACCACAACCGAATCGTAAATCTGGAATAGTATTGAAGATACCTGGGAGGTATGGATTCATCATGGATGATGATGATGAGGTGCGTATCATAGAAGATGATGATCCAGTTATGACAATACCATCTGGTTCGGATGGATTTGTTATCTACAACGATGCTTCAGGCAAAGGGTTAGGATGTGTTCTCATGCAACATAGAAAAGTCATAGCCTATGCCTCGCGACAACTCAAAGAATATGAGAGGAATTATCCTACTCATGATTTGGAGTTGGCAGCAGTCGTTTTCGCGTTGAAGATCTGCAGACACTACTTGTATGGGGAGAAAGTGGAGATCTATACAGATCATAAAAGCCTCAAATATTTCTTCACCCAAAAGGAACTCAACATGCGGCAGCGACGTTGGCTCGAGCTGTTGAAAGATTACGATCATACCATCCAATATCATCCTGAAAAAGTAAATGTAGTAGCTGGCGCATTGAGTAGAAGATCATATGCGGGTACGAGTGCAATGTTGTTAACACAAAGGCCCATTTTGTATGACTTGCAAAGGATGGAGATAGAGATGAAGGCTCCAAGTACCCACATGATGATATCAAATATACGAGTAGAACCGACTTTAATCGATAAAGTTAAAGATGCTCAAGCTACGGACATAGAGCTGATGCGTATGAAGAAGAAAGTGCAAGAAGATGTTATTCCAGAAGCAAGAATCGATGAAGAAGGAATACTTCGAGTCAACTCCAGACTTTGTGTTCCTAACGATTTTGACTTGAAGCATAGAATAATGATGGAGGCACACAACACACCATTTGCAATCTATCCTGGGAGTACCAAAATGTATCACGACTTTCGACATACATTTTGGTGGAGCAATATGAAAAAAGAGATCGCGGAGTTTATCTCGAGGTGTTTAACTTGTCAACGTGTAAAAGCAGAGCATCAAGTACCAAAGGGTCCATTGCAACCACTTGAGATTCCGAAATGGAAGTGGGAACACATTACTATAGATTTTGTTACGGGTCTTCCCAAGGTTTCTCAAGGCATAAATGCGATTTGGGTTATTGTTGATAGATTAACCAAGTCTACTCATTTCTTGCCGATACGTGAGACTTATTCCCTTGAACGTCTTGCTAGTATGTACGTGAATGAGATTGTGAGATTGCATGGCATGCCAGTATCCATAGTTTCGGATCGTGACCCAAGATTCACTTCATGATTTTGGGTTAGCTTGCAGAAAGCTATGGGCACGGATTTACGATTCAGTTCGGCATACCATCCTCAAACGGACGGACAATCAGAGAGGACTATTCAAACTCTTGAAGATCTATTAAGACTCTGTGTCCTAGATCTCAAAGGGAGTTGGGATAAGTACCTACCATTGGTGAAATTCTCCTACAACATACAACAACAGTTATCAGGCGAGCATAGGTGTGGCTCCATTCGAGGCGTTGTATGGAAGAAAATGTCATTCTCCAGTATGCTGGGACGAGGTGGGTGAAGCAACATTGTTGGGACCAGAGCTGGTACGCATGACTACAAAGAAGATCCAAACGATTCGACAACGTATACAAACGACACAGGATCGACAAAAGAGTTATGCGGATCTTCATCGGAATGACGTGAAATTTAATATTGGGGATCATGTATTGTTACGTGTTGCACCATGGAAGGGAGTTATAAGATTTGGGAAGAGAGGAAAGCTCAATCCAAGATTTGTTGGTCCATTTGAGATTCTTGAGCGAATAGGAAATGTGGCATATAGACTCGCATTACCTATAAGCATGTCTCATGTTCATAATATTTTTCACATATCTATGCTTCGTAAATATGTTAAAGACCCGAACCACATTATTGAGTTAGAACCATACGAGATAGCTGAAGATTTAACGTACGAGGAGGTACTTGTTAAGATCTTGGATAGGAAAGAGCATGTCCTACGCACAAAGGTTATACCACAAGTTAAGGTTTTGTGGAGAAACCATGCTATTGAAGAAATGACCTGGGAGTTGGAATCAGAAATGAAAGCGAGGTATCCTCACCTTTTCGAAATATCAGGTACATACGTCAATTTCGAGGACGAAATTTCATAAGGAGGGGAGGTTATAAGACCCCAACTTATTAATGAATAAAATCAAATTTTCTCTAAATATTATTGTGAATAATAAGGGGTTAATTTGATATAATACTTTAGTTATGGGTGAAATGTGCAAATTTTGCAAAATAAACAAGTGGTTATAAAATATTCATTTTGTCGGGGAATATTCGTTTGGTCGTGGAATATTCTTGCTGTCGGGGAATATTCGTACGACGGCGCAGCCTTGTGTGGGCTCCATAACGGAAAGCGATTGGATGAAGAAAACGACAAGTATAAGTTGTTTATAAATAACGACGTAGTTGTTACCGTTAATACTGTTGGAATACCCGGTGGTTAAAATACAGTAGCACACGGTATTTGCACCAATTATTGATTCTTACGTAAGAAGGCACTACTCAATAATTGTTACAGTAGTTATTGTTCAATATTTTATTTTATTGATTTAATAATTATTGCGTTGATATTTTATATTATTGTTGTTTCAATAATTATTACTGCACAGTATTCTCCATTATCAGATCAATAATTCATATTATTTGAATAATATTATTAGATAACATTATTGGCAATATCTAGAAAGTTCTGTCTAAGGAGAGGTTTGGTCATCTAATTGCGCGCCAGTAAGGAGAAATCCTTATTGGAAAGCCCCCTCTTTCCTGGGAACGGCCTAGTTGTCATAAATGTGATTCTGTAATATTATTTGTGAATAATTAATTAGTGATTCATATGATAAGAAAATATTTATTTTATGTGGATATAAATGAGGGATATATTTTTGTGGTTAAAAATGAAGGAGTTAATGTTGAGATTTTTATCAGTATTTTTGTCGGAATGGAGGTATTAAAAATCAGGATTTTTGAGATATTTTGCGGGGGTTATAATTTTTAATCCGACCGTTGGATCGTGGTAATTTTTGGATATGTTATACATATATAAGTTGAGTATATGTCCACAAATTTTGAACCGTTAAAAATGAACGTATGATTTATTATGAATTTTACGAGATGACTGGTTCAGAAATTATTGAATTTTCGGAGTTTATCACTTTGGTGGAAAATTCTAGAATTGGTGGGTCCTACTCTTGGTTGGTGAAGAAATGTGTTGAAATTTTTATTCAAATGTGGTAGGCTTGAATAGTAGCAGGTAAAGCCATCAGGTTGCAGGTTAAGTCTGCTTCGGCGTGCTAACATTTTCCTATAAATAGTGGGCTAAGTTAGAATTGAAAATCACACCAGAAACAAGTTTTTTCTCTTTCTCTCTCTAGATTATTGAGTGTATTTTGTGAGTATTTAGATACTTTGAGAGTTTCTATTCATCAGAACAAGTTTCTTTCAGCCTTATACCGGTATTCCGATCAGAAGTACTGATATTTTGAGGTAAGGGATATTATCTTCTTCTTAAATGATATTTTCTTCAATATCATTATGCCGAAATATTGATATGAACTTTTTATCAAATTTGAAACTTTTTGTGTCGGGGTTACTATTCACGTATACGTTACTATTCACGTATACGGTACTATTCAGGAATACGACACTATTCACCGAAAAATAAAATTTTCTTCTTTTTATCCAAGTTGTCTATTATGGTTACTATCTTTGATTATATCCATGTTTTGATCTTTATTTTTGAATTCTGCTTTAAAAATTGGTTATTATGGGGTATTATTGAACTTGGATAAACTATAATACGAATCCATAATATTTGTTCTTTTATCTCACTGGATTCGTCTTCTTTAAAATATTTTTCATCATCCTCAGTCCTAAATGATGATACTACTGAATATCTTTGGCCTGTAGTGCAAAGATGTATGATTACTTGATGAATATCTTTGACCTGTAGTGCAAAGATGAACATGTGTTGAGATGAACATGACTGACAGGTGATACAAATGAATATCGTTGGCCTGTAGTGCAAAGATAAATATTTGGATAAAGATGATTATTAGTTGATGTTACAAGGATAAAATATTAATGATGGACTTTTAAATCTTAGAAGATAGTAGAATTCATTCTCTACTTGACTCTTCTAATGGTTTGCTGTTTCCGCTGCAGTTGTTGATCTAAAACTTGTTGTCGATTATATTCTATCAGATTTTTCCCTGTTGAATACTAATGATAATTTGTTGTATATTATCTTAGTTATAATATTCTTTACTGGGCTAGTTGAGCTCACCCTTTTCCTTTTTGTTCCATTTTTCTTCTCAGTAGGTGAGAACATAGCAGGATCTAGTCGGGGTATGGAGTGATGGTTCTAAAAAGATGTTTTAGCAGTCCTCACTATTTCTGTAAAATAGTGTTTGAATAATTGTAATGAGGACTTATTTGAGTGTGGATATTGTCTAGAAGACAATATTTGTATTTAAACTCACAGTATGTGTTGTCGTATTTTGTACGACAATTGTATTATTGAAATTGTAGTTTGCTTTCTGTACCATGTATTTGGCGACTCAAAATGGGTGTTATATACCTATTTTGGGGGCATCACAATCTACATAATGGTAATCATGAGATCCAAAAAGATGCATATATGAAGCTATAAATTTGTAATATATCATGTGAGTGTTACACATGTATAATGTAATGAATGCCTATACATGATACATCTCCAGCAACCCAAAAAAGAAGGCCATAATTGGAGTTCACACAAAATTTCAATTCCAATTTCCACGTTGTTCTAGAAACCCAAAGAGATTTAAGGTCCATTCATGAGTATATGAAAATCAACAAAAAAATGTTTTAATCAGGGAGTAGTGTTGCCAATTCAATTGAACTTCTAAACAATTCAACAAACATTGAAATAGTTGTATTACATATGAGATTGATAATAATCGTTAACCTTAGCGATTTGATTTCTCAACATTATTAAAATTGAAGATCTCAACTTATTAAGACAAAATAAAGAGAAAGAAACAGAACAGATTCAAAATAAAATAGAGTAAAAATTAAATATACCTTGGTATTCATCCTTCTTAGAGGCTATCCATAACTCAGGTTGATCGGTGACAGAGTCGCCGACGTCGGTGATAAAATCCCAGAAAATTGACCCATTTCGAAGCCTTGAACCATACCCATAAGGTCACTAAACTTCCCCTATCTCTATTTCTGTCAAACTATGGTAGCCAGTCTTGCTGTCAACGAGACATCGCCGCGGGTCGAGGCGACGGTGGGGGAGGTGGAGGAGTAGGAGGAAGAAGAAGAAGGGCCGGTGAGGCGTTGGACCAAGTTCATGAACTCGTTTTCGGTGGTGGGAAATTGAAAGGAACGAGAGATGAGGAACATGTATATGGAAGCGAAATAGGGGTGAGGGTAATGAGGAAGAGGAAGAATTGGAAAATCTGAAGATAAGAACGGTTTTGTCGATTGAAGACTCGATTCCAATTTAGCGTGAGTTTTTTCCTCATAATTGATTTCAAATTGAGTAAGTTGACTCACCTAATTATACAATTTAAAGGATCGACTGTGATGCCTTTATATATAAAGAATTGATTACTGAAAGTCAAACTTGATAGAGGGGTTTCATCAATTTTGAAAAGTCAAAAAGAAATTATTTTTGTGGAAAGAGGTACTCCCTCCATTCCATTATATTTGACGTTCTACAAATTTTCGCACAGATTAAAAATAGGTACAATTTTACTATTTTACCCTTAATTAATACTTTATCTCATCCTGTGCTCTGGCGACCAGATCTGTTGCGCTCTGTCGTCGTCTTCATCTCTATCACCTGAAGAAGAATACTATGTCATCATAGGTGATAATTGATCCATGAACGACCACCATCTCCGTCGTATTCTTCTTCATCTCTTCATCGGCCGGATTTGACAGAGATCTAATATTCTGGCGGAGATCTAATATTAAAATTCTGGTGGTCAGATCTAATATTAAAATTAAAATAAAGATAAAGGCAACTCCTATACTATACTCATCTGTCTTTATACCCTACCGTGGCCGCTGCCAGTCCGACGAAATCTCCGCCAGTGGCGACTCCATTAACTCCATTAACCGGCGACTCCATTAACTCCATTAACAGGCGATGACAGCTTTATGCTTTCTAAATTTGAAGCACCGATCGACAGATTTGGTAAGGAGAAGGAAGTGATCGACGGATTATGCTTTCTACAGTGAATGGGATGGATTTGGTCACTGTTGCTTACAACAAAGATCCAAGCCCTATAAAGTTGAATCTAGATGTTGGTGCTTATCGAACCGAGGTTAGTTTCTCCATAAATTATTCCGGTTTTACTCACACACAACAATCCAACACACACAGATGTATATATAGTCGGATCAGTGATGTATAATTTTGCTCTTACCAATTCATGTTTAATAACAGGAAGGAAAACCTCTTGTTCTTAATGTGGTGAAAAGAGCAGAGCAGATGCTTGTAAATGACATCATTATATATTCGGCAGAAAGTGAGAAGGAAGTGAACGATAGCATTAAATCCATCCCATTCACTTTCTAAAGCCCATAGATTTGGTAAGGAGAGAAAAAGGAGGGAGAAAGTGAACGACATCATTAAATAGTCATTAATGGTGACGGAGAAGGAAAGGTAAATAAGAAAAATAAATAGACAAAATATTTTTGGTATCGTAAAACGTCAAATATTTTAAGAAAAAAAAAAAACTCTAAAACGTCAAATATAATGGGACGGAGGGAGTAGTATTTATTAGGTTTTGTGACGTGAGCAAAAAGAAAAGAATGATACTACAGAGCAAGCAAGAACTGAAGAAAAATAGTACTCGCCTCAAACAACACCTAAAACCCGCTCCCTCCTTCTCTCTCTAAAGACTTTCTCTCTCTAAATATCACATCACATCACATTATTTCTTTTCAGTGAAAGTAAGAAGATAACAATGGAGTCGCCGGATTCTCGTTACGCCTCGTCAAATGAGGCTCCGCGAAAGCAATCTTCTCCAAGAAATTCACCGACTGAAGGTAAAGATCTGTAGTCTTGCTCTGTTCTGTTTTTCTTAGCAAATTTTGGTCTTGAATTTGTATTGATGTGTGTGTTTATTAATGTTTATCACGCATTCGTTTATGTTCAAATGGTTATTGAACTGGAAGTGTAGGAATTACAATGTGGACTTTCTACAATTTCTTCTGCTGTTTTATATGTCTAGTCTTTGTGAAACCCTAGAGATTGGTTATTTTTTGTGATTTGGGTTGTGTGGTTTTAATGAATAATTTAGTGGTTCAGTGATGAAATCAAGCTGAATAAGTGGATATTTGATGCTGCTGCTGCACTTTATATTAAAGTAAATGGATTCAAGCAATTGGCAGCAGCATGTATTGAATTCAATGACCTTTATATTGAATCCATTGCTTTCTTAAAGCAGACTCGTGAAACTGAATTAAGCACCTGTATTTTGTTGAGGTTGTTTTTTTTTGAAACATTTATTGAGGATGTAAAAGAGACAAATTAGTGTATTTGAATGAAATTACTTGAAATTATCTTTTCATCGCATATATTTTTGAAAGTTATGTTGTAATCATTTGTTATTAATAACTTGTTTGTCGCATTGTCCCTTAAAATAGTCTGATCCAAAGTGCTTTTATTGCAAACCAAATTTACTGCAATATTTTCTTAGTATTTAAAAACTTTTAACCAAATAGAACAGTTTGCTACCATATAGTAAAATTATTGAGCAAATTTAGGATAGTAGAACAAGAAAGATAACTTACGACAGTAGTACAGTTAAATTAGTTTGAATTATACTTTTGTGCACGACTGTAGGAGAATGGTTTGCAAGAGAATAATACATTACAGCATCTTAGGTCTGACTTCAAATACCACCTGTGACATGTGAAAATCTTAGCATTTATGTTTGAAGAACAGCTGAAACAATTGTTTGTCTTGAGCCACAGAGACTGTAGGAGTGTTCAATAACATTTTAGTTGTTTAAAGACCTGATAACAAATGCTGAAATATTTATGATAAAAAAATAATAAGAAGGGCTGAAGTAAATAACTTAGCAAGGGTAATTTCTCTTAATCTTGATACTTCTTTTCCTTGAAATTGGAATGACCTCTGACATGGAGGTGTATTTGGTTTGTTATATGATGCTTCTTGTATTTATATTTTGCATTTAAGCTGGTGAGTCATAGAGTAATATTGTGTAAAAGAATAACTTTGTAGTTGTAACTGCCAATGTTCTAAAAGGCGGGAGGCGGGCGGCCAAGGGGGGCCTAGCGCCTAGGGTGCCTAGGCGGGATTTTTTAATTTTAAACCAATTTTAATAGTTTAACTTACATTTATCCAAACAAAACAATAATATAAAATAAAACAATCTATAATAAAGGCCTTTGCTTAAAGTTCAAACACATTCATATTGCTGCTTATGTCAAAGTTTAAAAACAAACATGCAATTGTTCAAAGTTCAAACATATTTTTAACGTATTAGTTTTATTTATAAATTTATAAACAAGATTGCTATTAAATAATAAAATTTAAAATTTCAAGAATTGAATTCAATATTAAAACTTAAGAAACTAAACATAAATTTTAGAATTATATTGAACTAAACTAAATATTACAAATGTATCATCATTTATATAATTTGAAGTTGGTTCAAGTTCAAAAAATTATAACTATAATAAAATTATCCATTTTAACTTGATATTGTTCACTTCTTGTTGTGATTTGATATGCTACAACCTGTATTATGAATATGATAAATCATTAAAAAAATAAATATATCAAGATCTAGTTTGGGTAGTTATTAAAATAAAAAAAATCTTTCTGCATAGACTTCGCCTAGGCCTCACATAATTTTCTAGAGGGTTTTTTTGCAGCCTTGGGCTTAGGTGAGGTGTTTGGGGGGCCTAACGCCTAAGCGAGGCGCCAAGGGGGGCGCCAATGGGGGACTAGCGCCTAGGCGGACCTAGGTGGAGATTTTTAGAACAGTGGTAACTGCTTTAAACAAAGATGAATGGAGAAACAAATGATGTTGGGTTTCCTTGGAGCATGTTCTATGTGTAACCCTACTATCCTATGCACTAGTGATGTACATAACGTGACCTGCATCCTTTCCTCTTTCCTAGACAGTGTTCTAGTCTAGGAAGTAAGGATACGGGTATGCAACCTGGAAATATGAGGTTCGTCATATCTTAAAAAATGGAATTCGGGTGCGATGGGATACAACACATATTTAATTATTAAATATATAAATATGTTGAAAAATAAGTAATTTATTTCGACTTGGATTAAATACAATTTAAGATATTTTTATTTACCAATGTTTCAATTATATTTGCCAAGCCTAAATGAAAGTGGGCCAACTTATTTAACTTCCTACTCTTTCCTACCAAATTCCCTCCTCTTTCATACCCTTCTTACTTTTCGTGCATTTTCTTGACTTATGTTTTTAAAAGTCTATATGCTATTAATTTATGAGTTATTTATAAATTGTTTATGCATGTTAGTAGTTCATGTATCCATATAGGTAAAAGAAATTACTGATTTTTAAATTTTGATACCTAAAATGTCAATTGAATTGTTGAATACTATTGAATTATAAAGTACTCCTTCGGTTCCAAAATATAAGATCATTATTGACTTTTTGAAATTCAATTTATGATATTTTCAAACTCAAAATTGGTATAGACTCTTTTAATTTTAATCAATACAATGATGAATGTTATAGACATCTAAAAAGTGCTACTAATTGTAAGGTGTATTTTTGTATAATTTTAAATTTGAAAATGTCTCATATTGACTTTGTAAATGTCAATAATGATATTTTTTTGGGAAAGGAGGTAGTTATTATATTTCATCCATTGTGCGCCTTGTTTCAAAAGGGGTGTGCCACACGCCTGAGCCTCGTGCCTAGGCTCCAGGTCTAGGGGCATTTGGGATGCACCTTGCGCCTTAACTACATGGATGCATTATTCTATTATTGCAGCATATGGACAGATAACACTTGATTTATCTGTTTTCTGTATTCTAATTAATTTGCTTCACACTTCGTAAAAATTCATCTGGTTGGCAAAAAAGTATGTTAGAACTACATACAAATTCGAAATTGTTTTTTGTGAACTAAGACTATTGTTGTATCTTTTTCTTTTTGGTGGTTATTTATTGTCAAGATTATACAGAGAAAAGCATATACCTTAGGTTCCTTGTATCACACATTGAAGCTGGTTCAGTTATCGGGAAAGGTGGTTTGACAATTTCTGATTTCCAGTCACAGTCTGGAGCACGTATTCAATTGTCGCGCAACTATGAATTCTTCCCAGGAACCTCCAATAGGGTTATTATGGTATCTGGGGTAATCAATGACGTACTCAAGGCGGTTGAGTTAATTCTTGAGAAGTTGCTTAACGAGGTAAGCAAAATGACTTAGATTCTAACCACTAAATATCCTGAATGTATTATTGGAAATGATATTTTATTGTGCTTGTTAGTCTTATGGTGAAGAAGTTGATGATGAGCCAAGGTCAAAAGTTAGACTTGTGGTACCCAATAGCGCTTGCGGTGGAATCATTGGAAAGGGAGGAGCTACCATAAAGTATGAATGCTGATTACTGTTTTTGTTTTCCTTCCCTATTAATCTGTTAAGGTATTTTGTGTTTCCTGCACCCCTAGTATCTAGTAAAAGAACCATATCACACAAAATTTATGAATATTTCTTTTTCTAGATAATGTGTACTTGTCATATCTTTTATTTGTAATTTAGTTCACTATTCAGTCAATTTCTGTGGAGCAAACGATTGCTGGTTTGTCTAAAATTTGCTAATGGTATTATTTGAACTTGTTATCTAGTTATTAGGCTTTATTATGTTCAAGTCCTGACTGCATAGCAAATAGGACTGATCCTTTATACAATGCTTGAATTTTTTTCCTACGGTTGTGAGATGATTGACTTGTTGCAAGTCTTGATTGTCATGAAATTAGTGATGCATGAGATGCTTGATTTTTTCTATTCCTGCTGTATTATCTGCTCGAGGGTAGATTTCTGCGTTTATTGCTTGTTATGTCAAATAGGGTTATCCGTCGGACTGTTACATATTCGAATTTTTTCGTGTGCGATGTTTTTTCTTTCTTCTGCTTATGAGGTTGCCTTTGTGCAAATCTTGGCTGTCATGGCTGGTCCTTTAGATGATTCATTAGATTTTGAACTCCTTTTCTGCTGTTGTATTCTTATGATTTTGTAAGAAAGCATAAAACAGAGATAATAGAAAGTAACACCATGCTCGACTTTATTTGCATCCGCAAGGCGTTCATCAGTTCGTGTAAATAGGGCATTCCTTAATTTTGTGTTGATATTTGATTGATTACTTTTACGAGTTTAGTTGAAACATTGTTTCTCTAATAGAGACTACTCATTAATCAAGTTGATAAACAGATTTGAGTTATGAAGCTAAACATAAGAAGATAAATTATGGAAAGTTATTTGTTAATTATTTCTTATTCCTCTCACCATCCTTGAATAAATGTTGTAATTTCATTTTTATGGTCCAATTGCCTTAGAATTAATAATTAAGTATATTTATTTAGAGTATTGAAATCACAAACTTTGGGTTAGGTAGTAATGCATTTTATTTTGAAGGAAAATTAAAAAAATCTCTCTCCTTCTCTTTTCTTCTCTCTCCTTAAAAAACTCACAAACAAGAGACTTTTAATCTCTTCCCTAAATTTCCCTCATCCTATCTTTTCTCTTGTTCTTAAAACTCACAGACACAAGTGTAGTCTTGGAAGGTTTACACCACTTTTACCCTTAGAAGTTAGATGACATTTAACACTAACTATAGATCATTCTCCAAATATGTATATAGCTACAACCTACATACATATATGGGAAAGGGAATTTGAAGCATGCTTTGGCCAAGCTTTGCTACAAATCACTTTAAAAATGTCATTTTCAGTGTTTTCTTAAATATCTAACCGTTCATATAATAAGAACATGAAAAATAAGAGGGTATCAATTTCTAGGAAATTTAATAAAGTAAAACGTCATTATCGAAAAGTCAAGAACATGAATAAATCTATGCCATCGAAATTTCCTTACTTAGTGTAAGGTGTTTCATTTCATAGTATTCCATGAAAACTGTTATTTTTTGATGTTCTTATCATATGCATGGTTGCATATTTGAGAGAACACTTAAAAATGTCATTTTCAGAGTGATTTTAGCCAAGTTTGGCTAAGGCATGCCTTAGATTCTATTTTCCGTACATGGCTGATGTGTTGGCAGGTTCTGAGGGATGAATTAAATGTCTAAATATTATTAGCATCCTTTCAAGCTTTTATTTGGTAAGAACTTCAAACATCTCGAGTACATCAGCTTACAAATTCAAGGTGGAAATGCAGAGGTCATTAAATTCTGATGCCTGCTTTCATACTTAAAAACCGACTGTGGAAGCCTTCTTAAATTTATTCTACATTGTTTCTCTTTTATCTCCTATTTTAAGTTATATGATTTCCGCCATCATATTCCTAGTATTTAGAGTCAATAAGACTTCAATTTGGTGGGAAAAGAAATTGTCTTGTACTCAGCTTTGTCTTTCTTTCTTTTTGGTCCTTGTCCTAATCCTCGTTAATGATTTCATCTTCTTGCTCATTACCAATGGTTCCAAGGTGTTTCTTTTAAAAAAAACAAAAGCTTACTTCATGCGTGTATTTGTCGTAACTTATATGACCTATTAATGTATTATTATTACTCATCTGGAGGGAAGAAAAGGATTAATTTTCCCCCATATAAATATTTTTCATGTACTTATCTGAAAATTTGTGTCTCCACTGTGGAAAGTATCATAAATATGTTGTTTCACTCACCAATCAGTTTTTAGGGTTATTAGTAATGTTACTCTTGCTTAAAGCTGCTCCGCAGCATTATAATATTTCTGATTTCTAGTTGTATGTACGTACTCTGTGAACAGGTCATTCGTAGATGAGTCTCAAGCAGGCATTAAGATATCCCCTCAAGATAACAATTATGCTGGCTTGTCTGATAGGCTAGTAACAGTGGCTGGTGTCATTGACGAACAGATGCGGGCTATTGAATTGATTTTATCAAAGTTGTCTGAAGATCCTTATTATGCACAATCCATGAGTACCCCATTTCCTTGTGCTGGTATGGATTTCTAAACATATTTATTTAATCACCGTTTAATTTATATAGAAGGTAATTGTAATACTGGACCCACACACAAGAAGAAAAAACAACACAGAAGAATCATAGTTGTCAAGGCGTTCAGTCGAGTCGAGTCGGTGGCCAACCGCTTAAGCGACTAGTAAGTGATGAATTATTTATAATGCACATTTTATACTTGAATATATTTTACACACGTATATTATAATTTAAAATTGAATGAAATTTAAAGAAAACTATTCACAAATAACCAATGAGCGCTATTGGTATGGCCTCTTGCAATTATGCAGGAGGTACTAAGTTCATTACTCCCCTCCCGAATTAGCAAAAAAAAAAAAATTCTATTCACAAATATATGTAAACAATCAACACTATTAAATACTATTTCTCAACCAAATATTAAAGCATTTAATTACCAAAGGGTCTAAAAGGAATGAATTTATATTTATGTTAAACCCAATAAATTAAACATAACGTGAATTTGTATTAGTAAAGTGAATTTGTATTAGTAAAGTTCCAACACTATATAACCCTTTATTTTAGTGGGCATATCCTAGCAAATAACATAAATAAAAAAAAGGGCAGCACCACCATGTAAAAAAGAAACAATCCATATTTTGTATATAAATAATATTCTAATACTAACAGTCCATTAATGTAGTTAACAAATTAAATTTCAAGTTTAAAACTATAAACTTTTTGAAAAATAAAGATTGAAAAGGAAACAGAATAAGATAATTACCCACCAATTTACTTTCTGTTAAAGAAAAATAGTTATTATTTAATTAAAGAAAAGTTAATTAAAATAAATAAGAATCCAAATATAAATAACATTTTCAATGATAATGAAATTCTTTTTTTTATAAGGCAGAAAAAGAAATCTAACAAAATTTTAATAAAATGTATTATGATTTGGATAATGGAAAGTTGAATAAAATAAAAGTCAAGAATTAGAGTTTTTAAGAGGTGCATCGTCTCGTATTCTCTCACCGACTTACCATTACTTTCTCTCTAATGTCTCTCTTCACCTCTTATCGAAAGAAAAGTTCAAACCAAAAAAATTGGAGTTGAAGACTGTTAATGAGTGGTGCGAATTCCTTTACACAGTAGCAGGCTTGAGAAGAAGAGGCGAAGTGAGCAACAACAGTTAGGATTTTCAAATCGCAGTCGGTAAGCCTTTTGGTGTTGTTGTTTGTTGTCTGATCTAAGTACAAGGCGTACGCTTTGCCACTAGGCATCTAAAGCGTTGCCTAGGCGACCTAAGACGACGACTATGTGGTCAAGGCGCTTGCCTTTGTAACTTCACCAAGTCGTTCACTCGCCTTTCTGCTTCTCAGTTGCTTCAACGACTAGTCGTCGTCTAGGCGACGACTTGACAACCATAAGAAGAATGGCTACTAATGCCATGCATGTACTGAAGGAGTTCACTCGGATGACAATAATGGGCTATTTGATTGCCTTTAAATGGGTCTTGATGACCCTAAATGTGATTGGGCAATTTATGTCAATTGATTCAAGGTGGCAAGTGATCAAACGGGGAAGTAGAAGCTTAACGCTGCATCCTAGTAATCAAAGTTACCTAATCACATTTGGTGCTAACTCATAATCATAAGCTATTAAATTATCTTTATCTACTGTGGCAATGACTATTAAAAACTTTATCCGTTAGTTCAATGAAATTTCAGAATTACCAAAATAGCCTTGATTGCTAAGACCTTATCTAATAACATGCACCAGGTTACTTTTTTTGATGACAATGATACCCATAGCACTAAGGAGTGTGCACCTGATAAACCTTTGGGTAAATGCAATATTCCACCAAACATGCACATTGGGTAACCCATAGAAAAATATGTGTTGGTGGATCTAGTGAGAAACTATTGACCCATGCCATGTGCCTTGGAAATCCCTGGTCACTAGGCTCACTACCACTAGCTAACCCCTTAGAATTCCAAGTAGGACTGTCAATTGGCTAAGTGAGCTGGTTTTAAGGTTGTCCAAGCTTAGCCCAATCGAATATTGACGAGCGTGACTCGGTCTCATCCCATTCATGTTTATAATATGTTGTTCAAACTCAGCAGTTAGCCCATATGTGATCATGAGTTTCGAGCCACTTTCGGGCAAGCCCAAACAAAAAGCATCAAAATTAATAAGCAAAAAATGAATAATAAAAGACTAATGCAACTCAATATTAAAACGACATTAGCTCATCTTAACAACCTATTGTATCATATATTAAAATCTTTGCAAGTCATAATATCAAAATATCACCAAAAAATATGAAGTTTGAACGTCAAACATACAAATAACCATGATAATAATACAGCTCCATATTATTTAGAGAATATTAGTTAATACGAGAAAATATTTTTAAAAAATGAATAACTTTAAAGAAAACATGATAATTAAATTTTAGTTAAAGACGCTATATAAATATAAGTTGAGAGCGCACATATGTAATAATTAATATAAATATAAATAATCTATATTTCAATATGTTCTAACACTATAGTTCTATTGGGTCTATAATGGGCCGAACGCTTATTGATCAAACTCGGCCCAACTTTCATTTTGGGCTTGAATTTTTGCCAAAGTACGGCTCAACTCACTCCCAAATTAAATTCGAGCATGTTTTTAATGGGCTGAATGATCGAGTTTCGGGCTTGGCCGGCCCAATTGACAATCGTAGTTCCAAGTTCATGCGACCACTGACAACTTTTTTCTGGTGTTTTCTTAAAAACAGATTTAGAGACATTACCAAAACCATATTTATAGAGTATATGCTTTAAATGTTTCTTGATTCTCAATATTTTTGTATACATTTTATTTTAAACTAAACTAAAATTTATAGAACTAGTAAATAATTATGCTCTGGGCATGTCTTAAGATCCTTGCAAAAATAAAAAAATTGAAAGAAAGTGGCCACAAGCTTGACAGAGGGAGGATTGTCTCTTAGAATTCTAATATTTAAGAAAGGGTTGATTATAGCTTTCAGCACAATTTGTACTAGGTTTTGACAAGATTTTCAGTTGGCTTGTTTAAAATAAACTAGTGAAAGAGAGCTCGTGGGAAATTAATTGGCTTATGTTCGTCTATGTTTTACATTTTGTCTTCAGGAAACTTTTCATTGATGCAACGAAGCTTTTGTTTCCAATTAATTTCTTTTTCTTTTTGTGATATTTGAGGAATTTTTAGTAAGTCCTTAAAGAGAAACCTAATAAACAAAACAAAAGAAAGAAAGAAACAAATATCACAATTCACAACAAGCGACTCTTAATAACTAAAAGTCCAAATATCATTGGAGGAGGTAAAGTTGAATTCTGAATGACTCCGGTTGTACTTGATGATACTAACTTGGTCAATAAATAGATGAAAAAGGAAATAGAAGATCAGTTGCTGGCCCTCACTTGGCCAAGTCATCCGCTTCTAAATGTTGATCTGGCGAGATTTGTGTTTCCTTATTATAAATATGATCCTGTTCTTGTTATAATGTACTAGAGTTAGTTGTTGAACATGAATAATTTGCATGCTAATTTTTAGTTTCAAAATTTGGATTTTTTATTTGCCAATTTGATTTTATATGTCTTGCTCACTGGCCTACTGTTTCACCAGGAGGATATAATGCAGTAAACTACGGCCCAAATGGAGGTGGGGTGAAGTTTCAGAATAACAGGTACCAGAACAACAAGGTTAGTTCTATTTGTACAATGCTTTTATGAAATAAATTAATTCTGCTTTTAGCGAAGTGCAAACTTACTATTGTAGTTAGTGATCATCTTGCCGTTTGGAAATTGTTATCGATTATTTCTTAATGGAAAGAGGATAAGTTTATTAATGTGAAAAAAAACGGGCTCACACACAAGGGCCAAACTTGCACTTCATTCTGCACAAGTCCAACTTTACTCCAACTTCACATCTATTCACTGCTAAAATAGAAGGGCATAATGAATTATTGATCGGTAGGTCTACTTGTCAAACTCATTTAGCCGGTTAGTCCATGGAGAGAATCTTTTGTTATGAAACTAGTTGCATCCCGGACTCTCTTTGGGAGATTAGTGTTCATGGCGTTCCTTCTTGCACGTTTTAAAAAAATTTAACTTAAATATTTTAAAATGATCTGTGATCAGTTGTGACTCTGATTTCCCCCTTTTGCACATTTTCTTTCTGAAATTTTGATGGATTAGCCAACTGCAGATTGTATAGTAGTGGTATATTTAATCATTGCACTATCAATGGATCGGGTTCTATATCTGCCCTTTTGTTGATCAGCCCTCTATATTCTGTCATTAAAGCTGCCAGTGCAAAGGGTTCAAATTTGCTTGTCTTTCAATTTCCATATAGTTGTGATTATGTTGATGGTAAATGCTATGGATCATAATTCTAATTTGACTGGCATTTGTGTCAGGGTCCTGGTGTTTTGCAGGAAGATATGAGTAACTCAGTAACCATTGGCGTTGCGGATGAGCATATAGGGCTTGTTCTTGGCCGTGGTGGAAGGAACGCTCTAGAGATCAGCCAGGTACATAAGCTGTTTTCTTTTGGCTACTCTTCTGCATTGATGGTAATTTCCTCCTCCTTTCTTTACAGATTAGTGGGGCCAAGATAAAGATATCAAACAGAGAGGATTTCATTTCTGGGACAACTGACAGGTATTAAACTTATGAAGAACTTAGAGTGGCTTGTTGGGCTGAGCTATCAAGCAAAATATTGTTCGCTCTATTTGATATTTGTACACCCTTTTTGGCAGGAAAGTAACTATCACAGGGTCACAAAGAGCAATCCATGTAGCTGAGACCATGATAACTCAAAAAGTGGCCTCTGCTGCTGAGAGGTGATGGAGAGTGATTTCGAAAGATAAATTCATTCTCGTTGAGAATTTTGTCTGTGAATCTTCTTACAATTTATATATACATTTGACCGATGTTGGAACTAGTGAAAGATATAATCTAGTAGCAGGATATCAAGAACCTATTATATTTTTTTGAAAGATAGCTCTACATGGACTTACTCAGACCACCAAATATGTCTCAACTAGTTGCTGGAAGAGGCCTTTATTACGTGATTAAGTCGACCTAAAATCGACGATTTTGTTCATGCTTAATAGCAGCTGTAATTTTAGAGCATATTTTAGCCTTTTTGGTGGTAAGAAGGAATGTTATGGTAGATAAATGAATGTTAAATATCACAGCTTATGTTAAATTTTGAGATTTTTATTTTTTTTAGGGCAATTTGATGAATATATTTCAAGACTCTCTTTGCTTTGTACCACAGATGACTCTTGTAGTAGTTTATTTCTTATCATCATTAGGTTCATATATTCATAGCTTCTGGATCATGTTTTTTATATATATATATATATATATATATATATATATATATATATATATATATATATATATATATATATCTGGAGCATGACCTCTTGCATAGGCTTGTATAGGCTTAAATTGTCTTGCTTGGTCATTTTAATGGTTGAAAACTGGAGGTCGAGCTCTTGTAAATTTGGTTATATATTATTAATTGCATTATTTCAGTTCAATGACGAGCATCTGTCATGGCTACTAGGAAATCGAGAATATTCTTTTGCATGGGTTCAGGCTGTTTTGTGTTGAAGTTTAATTGTCTTTTACGATGTTCTAGTCAAAGTTTCAATTTTTTTTTGCAAAACTATCCCCCCTCACCAAATTTAATCAAAATAAATCAATCATCTGCATATCATGTGGGTGTGGGTGTGGGTGTGGGTGTGAGTGTGAGTGTTTAAGGGACACAATAGTTAGTTTATAAACTAAAATATATTCCTTCCAAACAAATGGGGTAAAACCTTCAGCGCAACAAGAGATAGTCGACTATATTGCCCCTTAAACCCCCTATATGACGTTCACATAATTGACTATTTTGATTAAAATTCGTCGGGGGACAATTTTGTAAAGAGTGTCATTGAAAAATTGAAATATTAACTGGCGTCTATATTATAATTCAATGTCAATATGATGGGACATTAAAAAATTAAAATATTAATTAGCGTTTATATTATAATTCAGTGTTAATATGACGTGATATTGAAAAATTAAAATATTAACTAGCCTCTATATTACGATATAGTGTCAATATTACAATATCAATATGATGGGAATTTATTCATAAAAATAGCTACCCCTTAATTTGCCCATGCTGTTGTGTAGAATGAAACATTTAACAGGATATGGTTTATGGAGTTGTTAATTGATGATGTGGGAATAGTTAAATGAGTATGAATGGACATTTATGTCTTATAAGCAAAAAGGTTTAATGAAAGCCTGTGAAGAACTTGGTTCACAATATTGAGAATGGGTTCTGCTTTGGGCACATACATTCCAATTTCACACATGTTGAGCATATAGGTATAGTGTTGAGGGAGTTATTACGGGTCTGTGCATCAAAAAGGAATTGATATTTTCATGTAATTTTAATATTTTTATATAATTTTTTTTTATACAAGTATAAAGTAGATTCCACCTTTACACGAGAGAGAATCAAAAAAGTTTAAGTACAACATTGTAGCACTGAAGAAAGAAGATCCTGAAGCATGCAATTGGCTGAATGATAAACACCACAACAATGGTCAAGATCAGTACTCTTCAGTCCTTACTCAAAGTGTGATATGCTGACAAATACTCCCTCCGTTAGAAATTTGTTTTTTTATTTGTCATTTGTAAATTTTAAGCAAGTATTAATGATTTAATTTTTTATATTGTCCATTTATCCCCACATTAAATACTAATTTATTTCTCTTTCATCTTTTCTAATAATTTTTAAAAGGGTAATATTGAAATTTTCTAACTATTTTGATCAATTAAACAAAATATTAATTATATTTTTTTCTCCTAAAAGTTCAAGTAAAAAGGAAGTGAGGGAATATTACTCAAACTGTGATATGCCGACAAATAATTTGTTTGAACGTTTTAACAGCACTATAATAAATTTGGCAAGAGAAAACCCAATATTTTCAATGACAGGAGGACATTATTAGAGACGGAACTTTAATAGAAATTTGTGCAAAAAATAGTATGGTAATTGTGTCCACTTTGGAAAGATTGGAAGGGCAAAAAAATATGTGACAAGTTGTATTTCTCAATCTTTAGATGAACCAAATTAATTTTAAATTTAAAAAAATTTAAATTAACTTTAAGATATCAATATTAATTTTTATTTTGGAAGCGATGAAATATTAAATTAAGAAGAGAGGCGGAAAAGTAAGACTTCAAATGATACGCACTTTGTATTTCATTGCTGGATATATGAAAGTAGCCATCAAATCTTGAAAATGGATTTATTTTATTGAGTATTATTTAACAAGCATAATACATCATGAACAACACACATGCAACGTTCACCACCATGCATGTAAATGAATATGTTGGTAAAGCCATTGCAATTTATTCGAAAATACAATTTCCAGATTGAGATATAACACCTAAAATGTAAGTAATTTCTTTTTAATATTTGAATACAAATTATTCATGGTTCATCACGGCCATCACCACCATCTGATCCGTAACCAGACCCATAACCTGACCCACTACCATATCCTGACCCCGAGCCTGAACCGCCACCACCACCCACTCCCCCTCCTCCACCACCGCCACCACCACCACCACCACCACCACTTCCATATCCAGAGCCACTGCCACTTCCATACCCCGACCCACTACCAGATCCATAACCTGACCCGCCACCAGCACCGCCTCCACCGCCCCCAACTCTCCCTATACCTTCACCCGACCCATACCCAGATCCACTCCCGGATCCATATCCTGACCCGGAACCTCCACCAGACCCCTTTCCACCACCACCACCCCCTCCTCCACCTCCACCACTACCATATCCTTCTCCCTCTTCCCCACCATATCCCGAACCACTCCCTGACCCATACCCCGCCCCGTAACCCGGCCCAGTCCCATGATCCGACCCACCACCACCTCTTCCACCACCACCACCGCCACCTCTACCAAATACCACCCTCGACTGTCTGGCTGCAAAGCAAATTTCCACCAAGAATAATATCAACAATGCGATAGCAATCTCCTTGGAATTGGTCATGATCTTCAAACTTCGAAGAAAATGAAAATGGTTCAAGAATCTCTAATAAATTCCCAATGTGTATGTTGGTTTTGGTTTTGTTTTTTTAATGAAAAAGAAGGTAAATGTAGGCGGTCATATATATAGGGACTGTAGTTTACAAAGTTGCATGGGCATTCAGTATTTCTAGTATCTTCTTTTTTCACTTTATTTTTAATTATGGAAAAATATGAACGTGTCCCATAAAAGAGATAGTGGTGTTGTTGGTGGTATATATCATAGCCATGAGTGGGGGACTCATCATCTTCTAGCTAATTCATATGTACTCCCACTTTTGACTTGAGGCTCTGAACTATTCTTGAAATAAAACCAATGAGATCCATTCTTTTATACTTTGTTCATCATTTCACACTTGTTAATGGGGCCGAATTATATGGTGGGTCAAAATTTACGCAGAGGTATTTAATTGGAATTTATTTGAGCAATTAAATATTTTAAGAAATCAAAGATTCTTAATTACATTTAATTTCCAACTCTTAAGAAAGTGTCTGGATATAATTTGACTTTATTTCTTTAAGGTGAGTCTGTTAAATCCCATTAAGGAATCATACCTAATGAGGAATCCTAATTCTATTCGGGGAAGGAGTTGTGATCACTAAGACTATACCCTAATCATCAAGTACATATTCATATTATTTACAGCACAATAGAGCATTAGGCCTCTATTGTTAAACTCTATTCAGCTTGTACTTATTCTCACACCAGATGTGACAAACTAGATTTTCAAAAATTATTAAATAAGAATTTAATAAATAAAATTCTTATTATGAGATGTATATATTTTGGGTTATGTGGTTTGGTGGGAAAAAATTAAATATATATGAAATTTAATAGTTGATTAAAGAAAGTGAAGAGAATTAGTTATGTAAAGGAATATGGTGGAAAAAGAAATTAACTGAATAAATATTGGTTAATTTAAATTAAGTTAAAAATTATATTATGGAATAATATAACTTGATTATGATGCCTTGTTGGCAATGGAATTATTATGAATTAAATTTCATAAATAATGTGAGTAATTCACTTAATTAAAATAGTGAATTAGTGTAAATATATTTGTTTTGTAAATTGAGAAGGTATTATATTACATATGAATGTAATGTGCTAATGTAGTACGATTGTGGATTTCGTAAATAGTTAAAAATATTTATCGAATGAAATAAGTATTTTAATTGGAATATTTATAGAATAAAATATATATTTGATGGAATATTCTAATTTAATAGTTAAATTAGAAGATTAAGGATTTGTTGAATAAATTATAGTTATGTTGGTTAAGTAAATATTGTGTTGACCAAATAAGGATCATGATTTAAT
Organism: Panax notoginseng; assembly: GCA_016801055.1. Classification (NCBI taxonomy): domain Eukaryota; kingdom Viridiplantae; phylum Streptophyta; class Magnoliopsida; order Apiales; family Araliaceae; genus Panax; species Panax notoginseng. The sequence goes on from CM029014.1 coordinate 108,322,325, forward strand.
TAAATTTGGTATGACAATGATACTATATAATAAGTGAATGATTAAAATAAATTAAAAGAGGTTAGGAGTAGTAAGCCAAACAAGGTCTTGTGGCTTTTGATTTTATAATTGCTAAGACTATACGTGTGTATATAACTTCCAATTACATTAAGGGCTATGTCAGTTTATTCCCTCATACGTTATTTAGTAAAGAGCTGAGAAAAGAAGAGAGTTTAGAAGATAGAATTGAGACAGCAAAATTGTGACGAATGAATTATTTGAGTTGTGATTCTGGGGACAGAATTCTTGTAAGGACGGAAGGATGTAACAATCCAGAATTTTAATTATAATTTCAAATATTTATTGAAATAAATAAATATTTTAATTGATGTGTTTGTTGTTAAGTAAATATTTGAGGGATTATTTATTAGTTAAATAAATAATTTATGAGCTGGGGGAATTAATTTAATTAAGGTAAAATTTTAATTAAGTTGATAATTTGGTATTTTGAAGCTAATTAAAATAAAAGAGTGATGAATTAATAATTATGAGATAATATTCTAATTTAATCTAATAATTAAATTAGAGAATTTATAAGGATTAAAGGAATTGCTATAATGATGTTTTAATTTAATTTAGTAATTAAAGTGATGTGTTAATTTATTTAAATAAAATTATAATGAAAATTATAATATTGTGGCAACGTGATTATGTGACAAATGGATTTAATAAGTTGTTATTAGTTTTAATTTAATTAAATTTGAATATAAGAATTTAATTAAATAAAGTGTGACAATAAAACTATATTATAACTAATAGACCTGGCAAACGGGTGGGCTGGGCCAAAAAGGCCCGGGTTTTGGTGGACTGGGAATATGAGGCCCGTGGCGGCCCGGCCAGCGGGTTTCTCCCTTTAATTTTTTTTTTTCAAACTCTTTAAAATGGCTACATTCACTTAATATCTTTGAAGTTTCAATCAAAAATTTTTAGGTGAGAACAACTTTTCCATGCAACTCTCTAAATTGCACAAAGTGATTTGTAATTATAAAAGTAGCTTTTATCTTCTCTTCTCGTCTTTTAAAAACACAAAAGCAAAAGAAAAATATTCCTAGACATTGTATCCCAATAATATATATATACTTTTATCTTCTCTTCTCGTCTTTTAAAAACACAAAAGCAAAAGAAAAATATTCCTAGACATTGTATCCCAATAATATATATATATATATATATATATATATATATATATATATATATATATATATATTGGTGGTTTAATTTTTGTTATGTATAAAACATGTTATTATTCAGCTAATGTATTAGAATAAATGATTAATTCTAGCCATGCTCTCAAAATTGAAAAAGTTCATGCATGCCCAGAATTACCAAATTAAAGCAATAGCTTGATAATTAATTAATTATATATCTGGATGATTTTTTCCCTCATAAATTGAACCATAAATTAATTAACATATAAAAACCATATGGGATTTTCATCCCCAAGCCCAACTTCAAGAGATGATAATCATCACATTACTCTCCCCTTAAACTCTCTTTTTCTTTTTTTTTTTCTCTCTCTCCTTTTTTAATTAACCTTCTCCTACTGAGAGAAAGTAGATTAAAAAAAACTAAAAAAATAAGAAATGAAAAGGGCCATTTTCATAACACACCAAGCCTTTTAAATAGCATACTCCTACTAATAATAATAATATAGTACGTACTCCTACTAATAATAGATTAATAGTAATAATAATAAATATTAAAAATAATAAAATAATTAATAATAAAAAATAATACAAACAAACACGATTAATTAATTACCTACATTAACTGCATATCTTAATTATAGTTAAAATATATTGAAGATTGCATTAAAAATAAATAGTTGTTGTAGCTCAGTTAGTTTGAACTCTTATTTATTTACTTACAAGTCTTGTGTTCAAGCCTCATAACCCGCAAGTAGTAACATTTTATTTTTTTAAAAAAAAGTCATGGGTCACTGGCCGGGCCGGGCCGGGCCGGGCCAAAATGGCTCGGGTTTTGTGGGCTTAAAAAATGCGGTCCAAAGCCCGCGGGCTTTGGGCCCGTTTGCCAGGTCTAATAACTAAGTTATGAAAATAAATTAAAAGAGTTTAATTCAATTTTGCCAAACAAGGCTAAATAAATATTAAGTCTTTAATTTAAATGGGTTTTTATCAAACAAGGCATAGAGATTTTAAGTTATTATTTTTAAAAGTGGTTTTAGCCAAACAAGCCTTATGAATTTTGATTTTTAAAAGAAGTGTAACTGATATCAGTTAATTATATGAATTAATATGTAATATATGTATATGTCAGTTATATTACGTATATTATAACAGTTATATAATATTATACTATGTTAAGTTAGAAAAGAGAGAAAGAACAGAGTAGAAGAGAAAGAAGAGAAAACACAAAAAGAAAAGAGAGAAAGGAGAGAAGAAAGAAGAAAGAAGAAAGAAGAAAAAGTGGTGTGGTTTTAAGAGCCAAAAGAGGAGTAATAAAGTAGCCTTATCTATCTAAACTAGAAACCAAGGGTATAATTCTTATTTTGTTTAAAAATTTTTATTATATCAAAAGTTCTCTGTAAAGTTTGTGTGGAGGATGAATTGTTTATCATGTTGTTTTTATATGTTAATTTGTTGATATAAATTGTTCTCATATGGTTTATAGATGATTTAGAGTAAATTGATTTATGTAATATGTTTTATTATGGAGAAGATTATATTACAGTAAGATTACAGTGACATATGCTTGATATGGCTTAATTTAGAGTCAAAATTGATATTCAATTTATAATATAAGGTATAAATTGACTATTGATTGTGAAAATACATGAAGAAACGAAAATAAAGCAATTTAAATTAACTGTTTTGGTTGAGAAACGAATTTACAATGATTTGTTTTGCTTATTAGCAAGAACAGTGAAATTAGAGGTTTTAAATTTGTTGTTTATATTGTTTTTATGGTTAGAAGAATGTTAGAAACATTAATTTATGTTTATGTATTTTATATATGCTAAATTTTTTGTTAGAAAGTAGCTTGTAAGCTAATTTGGCTTTGTTTGTGTTTTTCGCGAACACTGTCTACCTGGAACTGTACTTCGGTGCTGCAGCGCCGTCCTATAGTACAATTCCAGCGCTGCAGCGCCAGGTCAACGCTGTAGCGCCAGTTATAGGCCTTTGTCTTATGCGGCAGCGCCAGGTCAGCGCCGCAACACCATTTCTAGTACAATCTGGGGCACTGCAGCGCCAGATAGCAGTATTGGCCAGAAAATTTATTTTAATTATACAATTATGTAATTGTTGATAAAGAGTAATGACTGTTAAAATGTGATTTTGTTATATTGTGGTGTCATAGTACCAAGTATGAAAAATAATATTAACAATTAATGAATTATGTGATAAATTGAAGAGTTATGGTTTAACCAAATAGTTGATCTAAGACTACAAGTCGTACATGAAATAGATACTTAATTATGTAATGAGTACATGTAATAACTAATTATGTCATGATGACATGTGTATAGGATATTGAGAATCAAGTATACGGTTTAGCTTACACACAAGACAAGTTTTCAAACCCCAATTTTTATTTAAATTGTCCTATCTTACCTACAATTGAGCAAGTATTAATCTTACTCTTATGTATCCTAACTTGATTACATTCACGTAAGTTACTAAACCTTTGCTATTTTATTATTCAGCGAAGTTTACTTTTCGCTATCATGCTATACTTTTAAGATTTCACAAGTTACCTAATCTTTTATTAAGCTCTTGAATCTTATTTATGTTGTATGATGTAAACCATTGAATAAAGTTCCTAAATTGTTTCCTTTTTGTCAATGAATGTAACCTTAGCTTATTATCATTGTTCAAGCAAGGTTTACTTTATTTTTCAACACTTTCCAGTTTATTCCTAAAGCATGACTTTAATGCATGATGTATAATTACTTATAACCCATAGTAATTTCATACTTCGTTGTTTATCCAATTCTTGAATAGTTATTACACTTTTGATTCAACTAATCCTTAGTTGATGTTCGTAGAAATCTAAATTACCTTGAAACTTATCCAAACCAAACTTACTTTGGTGCGAACTTGTACTCTAAATATTGAGATGAACAACCCTATTATAGGGGATTATTACGCAAAGCGTTTAGATGTTTGTGCACAATACATGGTATAAAGGGCTGATCTCCCTAAGTACGGAAAGTCCCTACAGTCTTATGACTGTTTAGGTTTAAGTTGAAAGAATACTTATAACCTCGGACATAGTTCGTGGTCTTGTGACCTTCAGATATATTTCATATTCTGTTTTCAGTTCTTGATTATCATTGATAGAGAATATTATTAAGTTCTTTTGAGCCTATTCATTGGTAGTTAATATATTGTTATTATTCATTATCATTTCAAGTGAGCATTTGTTTTGCTCACTCTTGCATATATAATCATTGCAGCTAAAGTTGATAAGGTTGATGAACCAACTACTAGCAAAGGAAAAGGAAAATTGAACAAGTGTTGAAGACTTGTAAATTTATTAACTTTCTTGATGTCAGACTTTATTTTAAATATGATGATGTAATTAATTACTTTTCTGCATTTGATGAATGTTTAAGGTTAGACAACCTGAGATTTTATTGGATTAATTGATGTAACCCTTTAATGTGACGGTTTATTGTTAAATATTTTTTCTTCTATATTTGGATAGTTAGAAATGAATGTTTAGATAGTGAACACCAAATCTTGTTAGAATAAAGTACCCAGATTTGGGGGTGTCACAAGTTGGTATCAAAGTCAGCTTATGAACCTTAGGTGGGGAAAAAACCTTAGGAAGTAACCTTATAGAAGATTGAAAAGATAAAGGTGATCAACTCTTATTGAGTTTTAAGAAAGAAATAATAAAACAGTTTATGTGCTTATGTGATTGCAACCTATGTGTTCGTAAGTGTCGAATAGTGACAAATAGTAATTAAAGAATTAAAATTTTGTTGTCAGGATGGCTAATGTGGGATAATCCAGTCAGGCTAGGGAAGATGGACCTCAGATGCCTAGAGAGGAGGAGCCTCGAGATATTTAGGTAGTATGGGAACAACTTGTGCCAAGGGAGTCATCTCCGTTGGTCACAGTGGTTGATGATGCCGCCCCAAAGTTTGCCCCGGAGTTTGAGCAGGAGGGGATACCTGATGAGGACGATGTGGTAAAGACGGATGAGGAAGAGCCCGTTGAGCTGCCACGGACGGATGAGGATGAGGAGGAGGAGTTTCCACCAAACTCTATCGCAGCTCATATGTATGACAAAGTATACGACCGCAATATTGAGCTGCAGGAAAGAGTTGAGGAGTTGGAGGAGCTAGTAGCTGAATGTCAGACTTCAATGGTGCAGAAGGACAATGAGATTCGGGATCTGGACGAGCGTTTGAGTAATGTGGAGTGGAAGCTGATTCACACAGAAGGGGAGAATGAGCAGTTAACGGAGGAAATTACGAAGCTGAAGGACAAATTAAAGGAAGAATCCGCCAAGAGAGCAAGAGTCGAAGATGCGTACGAGAAAGCTTCTCAGCATGCAGACAGAGGAGAGGGAGAGGTACAAGCAAATAAGATCAAGATGGAGGAAATGAATGGTGCGTTCAACACTGTGATAAACCGAGCTCAAGACCGATTCATGTACTATCCGACTCAGTTTTAAACGCTGCCATGGTATATGTTAGATCGCAGAACAATATTTCGTATCATGGAAGAGGAGCGTCGTAAGGCTATGCATCATTTTAGTAGGTCATCGTAGAGAGTGTGATTGTTGTGTGATTAATGATATAATAAATAAGATGTAAATCCCAAGTGTTATGCAACCAATGAGATATGATGATGATGTTATCCTGCAACTTTTGTAGTTCAGGAAAAGTAATGTAAATAGCAGTGATGCTATTGTTCTTATATTTTTTTAAGATGATGAATGAATAAAAGTTAATATTTATTCAAGATGTTATGTGTTGATCTTTTATGATGTGCAAGTTAAGTAGAAAATACTTAAAAGATTAGGTAATAAACTAATAAGTGTATTTTTTTTAATCAGAAAATGCCTCTAAGAAGACGTCAACCACGACAAAGAACCCTTGAGGGGTCTACTAACAATAACAACGCTGAAGCTAATCTAATTCAGTAATTGGTGACATTACTGATGGGAGCGCTGCAGAATCAACCGCAAAATCAAGTTACAACTTTTAAGGATTTCAAGGCGGTTGGACCGCCAGAATTCCGTGGGACCATGAATCCAGTTGATGCACAGACCTTGATCATGAAAATTAAAAAGGTATTCAATGTTTCTAGAGTCGGTGAGAACCAGAAGACATCTTTTGTAACATTCATGTTGAAAGCAGAGGCCAGTTATTGGTGGCAAGCCAATAAAACTAGAGGAGGTCAGGGAGTGATGATTTGGGAAAGGTTCAAGAAAATATTTTTTGAGACCTATTTCCTAGAGAGCTCAAAGAATCAGATGGAAGTGCAGTTTTTAGAGCTGAAGTAGGGCACAATGATAGTGTCGGAGTATGCAGCAAGGCTCAATGAGTTGGCGAGGTTTGCGCCATATTAAGTCAACACAGATGAGTGCAAGGCTAGGAGGTTTGAATAGGGACTGAAGTCCTGGTTGTACAGTAGAGTCTCCATGTTCCAGTTGAAGACGTTTGTAGCGGTGCTTGAGAAGGCAATTATCGCTGAGGGTGGAGGCAAGGTTGTGATGAAGCACAATCAGAAATAAAGAAAGAAGAAGAATGAGAGTGAAGGTAAGAATGGTGGTAGTAGTGGTGGGAATAACAATAACCTGAAGAGGAAGTGGAATGCGAGTGTTGGTGCTGGAAGCCAACAGAGTAGCCATCAGAAAAGGAAGTTTAAAGCATGTGCTACATGCGAGAAGAATCACACTAGCGTGTGCTTAAGGGGTAAGTGAGTATGCTTCAACTGTGGCCAGGAGGGTCACATTGCTCCAAATTGCCATCAACCAAAGAAGACTGCTTGCTACATATGCGGGTCAAAGGATCATCTTGCTCGCAAGTATCCTAAGAAGAAAGCTGGAGAGGCAACTGGAAGCAAAGGAGGCAAAAGTGGAGGTACGTTGGCTATTGCTAGACCAACATCATCGAACAGACCCACAGTCAGAACCTTTAACATGACGGTGCAGGACGCTGTACAATCAAAAGATGTTATGTCAGGTATTATACCAATCAATGATAAAGATGCTTATGTATTATTTGATTCGGGTGCTACTTGCTCGTTTATATTTGACGAATTTGCTAAGAGGTTAGGATTTCCTAGTGAAGAGTTGAATTTCCCTTTAAACATAGAAATTGCGAATAGGGAGGTGATTCCTGTTAGGTTCGTATACAAGAATTGTAGGGTGAATATTAAAGGGAATGTTATGACATTATATTTAATCCCGATAAAACTTAGAAAGTTTGATGTTATATTGGAAATGGATTGGTTATTCAATTATGGAGCAATAATTGATTGCCAAAAGAAATGTGTAAACCTTATGACTCTGTCAAAGGTAGTTTTCTATGGTAGAAAATCTCCTAGACAAGCAAAATGTCTGACAATTATGCAGGCCAAGAAGTTATTGAGGCAAGGCTGTGTAGGATATTTAGCTTACATAGTCGATACTCAGAAGAAGGGTGTGAAACTGGAGGAGATACCTATTGTTAGGGATTTTGCGGACGTATTTCCAGAGGATTTGCCAGGACTTCTGCCTGACAGAGAGATCGAGTTCATTATCGATTTAGCACCAGGGACTGCTTCGATATCGAAGGTCCCGTACAAGATGGCTCCGGTAAAAATGAAGGAATTGATGGTACTATTACAAGAATTGCTAGATAAGAAATATATTCAGCTGAGCGTATCACTGTGGGGAGTGCCGGTATTATTCGTGAAGAAGAAGGATGGGTCAATGCGTCTTTGCATTGATTATAGGGAGTTAAACAAAGTCACTATTAAGAATAAATATCCGTTGCCAAGAATAGATGACTTATTTGATCAATTGAAAGGAGCCAAGTACTTCTCTAAGATAGATTTGAGAAGTGGGTATCATCAATTAAAAGTAAGGAAGGAGGATGTACCTAAGACGGCATTCAGAACTCGGTATGTACACTATGAGTTTCTGGTAATGTCTTTTGGTTTAACTAATGCCCCTGCAACATTCATGGATTTGATGAACAGAGTGTTTAAACTATTTTTAGATAAGTTTGTGGTGGTATTCATTGATGATTTTCTGGTGTACTCCAAATCTCAAGAAGAACACGTGGAACATTTATGTTTGATGTTAGAGACGCTAAGAAAGGAAAAGTTGTACGCGAAATTCTCTAACTGTGAATTCTAGCTATAACGAGTGCAATTTCTTGGGCATGTGATTGAAAAAGATAGGATTTCAGTGGATCCATCAAATGTCGAAGCTGTAATAAATTGGGAGCAACCAAGGACACCATCTGAAGTGAGGATTTTCTTGGGATTGGCATATTACTACAGACGATTTATTCAAGATTTTTCAAAGATTGCCACTCCATTGACAAATTTGACAAGGAAAGCTGTAAAATTTGTCTGGATGGAGAAGTACGAATAGAGTTTTTAGGACTTAAAAAAGAAGCTTAGTGTGGCACGTGTGTTGTCATTATCAGATAATACATGAAATTTTGTGGTGTATAGTGATGCATCACATAAAGGACTGGGCTATGTACTTATGCAAAACGGCAAAGTCATTACGTATGCATCAAGGCAACTGAAGGACTATGAGAAAGGATACCCGACTCATGATTTAGAGTTAGCTGCGGTTGTATTTGCTCTGAAAATATGGAGACATTATCTCTATGGAGAGAAATGTGAGATATATACGGACCATAAAAGTCTGAAATATATTTTCACACCTAAAGATCTGAACATGCGTCAGATGCGATGACTAGAATTGATAAAAGATTATGATTGTGAGATCTTTTATCATCCGTGTAAAGCAAATGTGGTTGCTGATGGCTTGAGTAGAAAAGGTTGTGAGAAATTGATGTTGTTAACGGCTCAGGAGGAACTTATCTTAGCAATGGAAGGGCTAGAGTTGGAAATAAAACTTCCAAAAGAATTAGATGAAATATTGTTCCATATGGAAGCTAGTCCAATTTTAGTGGACAAAGTTAAGAACGCTTAACTACAAGATGAAGAATATGGGTAAATCAAAGAAAAAGTGGTTGAGGGTAGTGAAGTGAAATACAAGATTGATACCGAAGGACTACTAAGGTTCGAGGGAAGAATTTGGGTTCCAGCAGTACCGGGTATTAAAGACGAAATCTTGACCGAAGCTCATAACTCAAGATATTCAATTCATCTGGGAAGTACGAAGATGTATCAAAATTTATGACAATATTATTGGTGACCGAATATAAAAAGAGATGTTGCAGAATGTGTCGCGAAATGCTTGACATGTTAAATAGTCAAGGACGAGCATCAGAGACCAAGCAGATTACTTCAACCATTGGAAATACCCGAATGGAAGTGGGAACATATCATAATGGATTTTGTGGTAGGTCTTCCAACGACTCAGAAAGGATACGATGCGATTTGGGTGATAGTGGATAGATTAATGAAATTAGCACACTTTTTGCCAATAAAGATTAGATTCAATCTTGATCAGTTGGCAAAGTTATACGTCAATGAGATCGTTTCGAGACATCGAGTTCCAGTGTCAATTGTGTCAGACAAAGATCCACGATTCACATCAAACTTTTGGAAGAGACTACAAGAATGCATAGGAACACAATTGAAAATGAGTACAACATACCATCCTCAAACAGACGGCCAAAGCGACGAACAATCTAGACGTTGGAAGATATGCTCAGAGCATGCATCATAGATTTCAAAGGGAACTGGGATGATCATTTATTGTTGGCTGAATTCGCCTACAATAACAGTTACCACGCAAGCATTGGCATACCGCCTTATGAAGTATTGTACGGCAGGAAGTGTAGAACTCTCCTGTGTTGGGATGAAGTTAGTGAATGTCAACTGTTAGGACCAAAACTGGTACAACAGACCACTGAGGCTGTCAAACTTATCGGGACAAGATTGGTAGCTGCTCAAGAGAGACAGAAGAAGTATGCTAATCAACACAGCCAAGATCGCGAAGATCGCGAGTTCGACGTAGGAAATTTCGTTTTCCTAAAAGTTTCTCCTTGGAAGGGGAACATCCGTTTTGGTAAAAAAGGAAAGCTAAGCCCGAGGTTTATTGTACCCTTCGAGGTGCTGTGAAGAGTAGGAGAAGTGGCTTACGAGGTAGCTCTTCCTCTAGAGTTGGAAAATGTTCACAATGTTTTTCATGTTTTGGTGTTGCGACCGTATAAACTCGATTACAAGCATGTGATCGAGTATGAACCATTACAGTTCGATAAGGATTTGTCTTATAAGGAGATTCCTATCCAGATAGTTGACAGGAAAGAACAAGTGCTCAGGAATAAAGTGATACCTTCCGTGAAGGTGATATGGAGGAACCATAATGTAGAAGAAGCTACGTGGGAACTCGAAGACAAAATGATGAAGAACTATCCAGAGTTATTTGTTTAATTATGTCTTCGATTCTGGGAACAGAATCCTTGTAAGGAGGGAAGAATGTGACGAATGAGTTGTTTGAGTTGTGATTCTGGTAACATAATCCTTGTAAAGAGGGAAATATATAACTATCCAGAATTTTAATTGTAATTTTAAATATTTATTGAAATAAATAAATATTTTAATTGATGTATTTGTTGTTAAGTAAATATTTGTGGGATTATTTATTAGTTAAATAAATAATTTATGAGTTGGGGGAATTAACTTAATTAAGGTAAAATTTTAATTAAGTTGATAATTTGGTATTTTGAAGGTAATTAAAATAAAAGAGTGATGAATTAATAATTATGAGATAATATTATAATTTAATCTAGTAATTAAATTAGAGAATTTATAAGGATTAAAGGAATTGCTATAATGATATTTTAATTTAATTTAGTAATTAAAGTGATGTGTTAATTTATTTAAATAAAATTATAATGAAAATTATAATTTTGTGGCAGTGTGATTATGTGATAAATGGATTTAATAAGTTGTTATTAGTTTTAATTTAATTAAATTTGAATATGGAAATTTAATTAAATAAAGTGTGACAATAAAATTATATTATAACTAAATTATGAAAATAAATTAAAAGAGTTTAATTCAGTTTTACCAAATAAGGATAAATGAATATTAAGTCTTTAATTTAAATGGGTTTTATCAAACAAGACAAAAGAATTTTAAGTTATTGTTTTTAAAAGTGGCTTTAGCCAAACAAGCCTTATGACTTTTGATTTTTAAAAGAAGTGTAACTGAAATCAGTTAATTATATTAATTAATATGTAATATATGTATATGTCAATTATATTACGTATATTATAATAGTTATATAATATTATACTACGTTAAGTTAGAAAAGAGACAAAAAATAGAGAAGAAGAGAAAGAAGAGAAAGCACAGAAAGAAAAGATAGAAAGGAGAGAAGGAAGAAGAAAAAGGGGTATGGTTTTGAGACCCAAAAGAGGAGTAATAAAGTAGCCTTATCTATCTAAACTAGAAAGCAAGGGTATAATTCTTATTTTGTTTAAAAGTTATTATTCTATCAAAAGTTCTTTGTAAAGTTTGTGTGGAGGATGAATTGTTTATCATGTTGTTTTTATATGTTAATTTGTTGATATAAATTGTTCTCATATGGTTTATATATGATTTAGAGTAAATTAATTTATTTAATATGTTTTAATATGGAGAAGATTATATTACAGTAAGATTACAGTGACATATGCTTGATATGGTTTAATTTTGTAACAATTCAGATTTTTATTATAATATTTAAATATTTATTGAATTATATAAATATTTAATGGATGTGTTTATCGTTGAATAAGTATTTGTTTAATTGATTTGATGTGATTTGATTATTTATTTGTTTAATAAATAATTAATGAGTTAAGGAAAGTAATTATTTTGAAATAGTAATCTAATTTAATTTAATAATTAAATTAGAGAGTTTATAATGATTAAATAAATTATTATATTATGCAACGAATTGTTATTTGAATTAATTAATTAAGTATGAAAACTTAATTAATTAGAAGTGTGACAAATAACTATATTATTAGTAGTTATTAAAATAAATTAAAGTAGTTTTAATTTATTTTGCCAAACAAGGCTTAAGTTTATTAAGTCTCTAAGTTTTAAATTATTTTGCCAAACAAAGCCCTATGGCTTTTGTTTTTTTTTTGTTTTTTTTTAAATTTTGAATTTTAATAAATAAAATATAAATATAATATATATATTTGGTAACTGATAATTAAATAGGGGTCGTTACAGTTGGTATCAGAGCTGTAGGTTATAAACCTTAGGTAGGAGTACCGTAGGCTATAACCTTAGAGAAGAGAGGTGAAGATAATGAACGAATAAGCTCAAATAGAGTTTGAACAATATGGGATTAAAACTTGCGTAAAAGGATTCAAAGAAGAATCTCGCAGAGTTATCAGGAATATGAATGTGGGGTTACCCAACTCCAATAATAAGAATGTAAGGTGATAATAAATAGACAATGTCTATAAAAAGAGAATGGTAAAGAAGTTATGAATAGAGAGTTATGTCTAAGTATGGTGCAATTGTACTCTTTAGTAGTTGATGTATGGTATCTGGGCTAAACGATTCCTTCATGGAGCGGAGGTATATACGAACTAGCAACTCGGAACCTAGTTTGTTGGTTGTTTGTGGGAAACCACTCAGCGTACCATATTGAAACTATTAGAGACTCGATGTGTACCAAGTGTGTAACTCGAATGAAATTTTGAGCGATGTAAATGAAGTTAGAAAGTTAGAAATTCTTAAAAGAAGAATTGTTATATAAACAAGAAGATTCAAAGAAGAATCTTGAAGAGATATAAAGATAAGAAATGAGAGTTTCCTAACTCCAATAGCCAAGATAACGAATAATGTCGTAAATGATAAAAAGAGAAAGAATGAGGATCGTAAAACAAAACGATCACGAGTTAACAAAAGAATTTTAAGAGAGATGATTATAGAATAAGATCACGACGCGATCAGATTAAGTTATAAAAGAAAGATGGTCTGTAATGTTTGAATGATTATAGCTTAATGCTATGAAGATGGTGTACTATGAAATAGTACGAGATAACTCATGAGGAGTTATAGATGATGTGATATGAGGAATTTGTATCAAGCAAAGAGCAAGTTAAAAGAAAGATAGAGTTAGGTAGGATTTCAATTGAGAACTCATGTGATGGCTGAGTTGTACAAACCTTTGTATGGGCGAGGGTTTTGTGCTTGTACTCAATTTATCACATTGATAATCATTGGAATGTTTGTGTCGCGCTATTTGCTATATGTCTGTTGAGAAAGTGATTCTTTTCTCATGTGTATAACAGATAGGTAGAGTATAGTTAGAGAATATTATAAGGTTAAGTGCGAGTTCTTAAAACTCATACTTATGGTAGGTTCGTGACTCATAATTATATGGTATGTTTTTGAACCCCTCAGCGAATGGACGCCTATGGTCTGACTAGGATAAGTTCTTAAACTCATATGATTGTGGCAAGTTCCTGAACTCATAACGTGTGGTAAGTTTGATGAACTAGGGTATAATTAAGTGTGAATGGAGTATTGAGGATGATAGGAATAGATAGACCTATTAAGCAATGAATCATTATAGAAAGTGGAGTTGATGGTGGAAGCATAGGTATTCTAAATCTACTAGCTATGCTAGACTTTCAAAATTTATTGACTTCGTGCTGATGTTTACACTTTTATTTTCTTGAAAAACATTGGATCAAATGATGGAACCAATGAGTTTTAACAACAAATACTATTATTCGTATGTCTATGCTAATTACTTCGGCTAGACAAAAATGATTTGCAATATATCAAAATGTATTTTATATCATTAATGCATCATGTAACCTGGTGCAAAGATGATAAAAACGATGGAGTCATCAATGCAGTATTACCTAGTGTTGGATGTGATCTAAGGATCGTCAGCCCACTATGGTATGATGTAGTATGATAAAGTCACCAAATGACAGAATCCTCAACGGACTGTAAATACAGTGCGGTATCATGACGTCATAAAAAGATTTTTGAGATTTCTTTAATATATGAGAATACATATGTATGTATGTATATGTATATTTCGGTTAATATCCGAGTTATTGTAGAGGTCTATGCTATTTGATTCAGCTAGACAAATATTGAAAGATGTTCATGAAATTCAAGAGTTTCTTGAGAAGTTATGCCAAACCAAATTATTTTGGTACGGATTCAGATGTTGAAAAGTTGAGATGAACAACCCTTTTATAGGGGATTACGCGGAGGCGTTGAGATGTTTGTGCACAATACATTGTACGAAGGGCTGATCACCCTAAGTACGAGGAGTCCCTATAGTCTTATGACTGTTAAAGTTTAAGTTGAAAGATTACTTATAACTATGGACATATGCATAGCGTTTAAATGTTTGTGCACAATACATCGTACGAAGGGCTTAACACCCTAAGTACGGGGGTCCTTATAGTCTTATGACTGTTAAAGTTGAAGTTGAAAGATTACTTGCAACTGTAGACATAGTTCGTGGTCCTATGACCCTCAGCATAATTTGGAATCTTTTAAATTCCTGAGTTATTCAAACTACTTCCCAATTATTGAACAATTGTGGAAGATTCTTGTTATTCTGCAAGATGGAAGTGAAAAAGGAAAATATTCCTTAGAAAGAAGTAAGTCGTAGAATGCAACACTGAATGATGAATATGTTGAATAAGTGAGAAAAGAGATTTTGAAGTGAGAAATAGATGAGTTATCAAAGAATAATGTTAAACTTTTAATAGAAAAGTTAATAATTGTAGAATGATCTTTGTGGAAAGAAAGTGGTTATAGAAACCAATGAATGAATGAAATAGTGACGTAAAATCTACTTTGATAGATGAATGAATAAATATTAATAAATAAAATTTCGAGGACGAAATTCTTAGAAGAAATGGTGAATGTAATATCCCGAGTGTTGATGATAACGATCCTTAGAAAAGGAAATGAATGGGTTAAAAGGTATATAATACTCAAAATATAATTGAGTTCAAATAAAAGTTATGAAATGAAACCTAGAATTTGTTAGGTAATGAATATAGTAGGAAATATAAAATCTATAATTAGATAAAATGATAAAATATTTCTCTGAGTCATTTGCGTAATTTGTGTCTTCGATTCTGGGGACAGAATCTTTGTAAGTAGGGAAGATTGTAACGAATGAGTGGCTTGAGTTGTGATTCTGAGGACAGAATCCTTGTAAGGAGGGAATGATGTAACAATTCAGATTTTTATTATAATATTTAAATATTTATTAAATTATATAAATATTTAATGGATGTGTTTATCGTTGAATAAGTATTTGTTTAATTGATTTGATGTGATTTGATTATTTATTTGTTTAATAAATAATTAATGAGTTAAAGAAAGTAATTATTTTGAAATAGTAATCTAATTTAATTTAATAATTAAGTTAGAGAGTTTATAATGATTAAATAAATTATTATATTATGCAACGAATTGTTATTTGAATTAATTAATTAAGTATGAAAACTTAATTAATTAGAAGTGTGACAAATAACTATATTATTAGCAGTTATTAAAATAAATTAAAGTAGTTTTAATTTATTTTGCCAAACAAGGCTTAAGTTTATTAAGTCTCTAAGTTTTAAATTATTTTGCCAAACAAAGCCCTATGGCTTTTGTTTTTGTTTTTTTGTTTTTTTTAAATTTTGAATTTTAATAAATAAAATATAAATATAATATATATATTTGGTAACTGATAATTGAATAGGGGTATTTAGTAGGCGTCGATTTTGTTTTAAACGGGTGTGCGTTGGTTTTATTTTTACTATACGCATATTGGTTATCAGTTTTACGCATTTGAATTATTTTCTAAACTGAAAGTAAGAAGGAGTTCTCAGAGAGTTTGACATAGAGTTGTCAGAGTTTGAGAAAGGCTGGTGAGGGAATTGTCTACTATTAATGATGATTTCTTTAGCAACAAGAAGGTATTTTCCCATAATCTTATATGTTTCACATCGTGATGCTTAAGTCGTGTTATTCTATTTCACTGTAAATATAAAGTTTTTACAAAATTCTATATTTGTTGTTATATAACTGAACTATGGTATTTTTATGATGTTAGAAGTAGTGTTTAAACATGAAGAGTTATGTTAATTTTATTAAAAGAAAGGGAAACTGTTTCTCAGTGTATGTTCTTATACATGGATAATGACAGTAGCAAAATTGGTGGTTGAGGTGTATACTAATTGCAAAATTTAACTTTGAATTCATTAATTGAGTAAGATATTAATCAGAACATGGTTCAAAGGAATCAAATTGGTGGTTATTTGAGGTTACAGTGTTCACTGTGTTTAACAAATGTCAAACATGGAGTTTTGTTTTAACATATGATTTTGAAGGAATTTAGTTTTCTGTGATTGTTGTTTAGTGATTTAAATTAGTATATGCATGTTGGGTAATATGTATATGTGTAATGGGCATAAGTTATGGATGTTAATTAGTATTAGAATTGAAGTAATAGACAAACAAATCAGTTGTTCTGTTCTTCGTGGTTGGGTTCTGCGAGTTTCGGCGCCTCAGCGTCAAAATTCACGCCCCAGCGCCAAAAATCGCGCCCCGGCGCCAAAATTCGCGCCCCAGCACCAGAAGTTGGCGCCCCAGCACTGAAATTCGCGCCCCAGCGCCAATCTCGCGCCCCAGCGCCACTGGTTGGCTTAGTCCTCGCGCCCCAGCGCGGGGACAGAAGTCTGACTTGGATAGTTTTGATCTCCTGTAGTAAAATAGCCATAACTTCCTCATACAAACTCCGATTGACGTGATTCAAGATGATCCGGAACGAGGACGAGTAGACCTACAACTTTTGTTCTTTAAGTTTTTCAATTTGAGGTCATTAGGATGGGTCAAAATGGTCATCTTTAGGACTGTTGTGTTTTCAGAGGCAATCGGAGGGTGTCGGGCATGCACATATGCATGTGTAGTGCTCCAGACCGTAAAAGATGATGTCCTAAGTTATAAAATATGAATCTTAGTAAATATAATGATGCTTAACATTAATAAATAATGTATTAGATAAGTTATAGAAGCATAGTAAGCATACACAAGAGAGGCAAATCGGGCGTGTGACGATTGAACGTCGAAACGCCGTGCCAAGTGTTAATGAACTTGAAAAGTGTTTCAATTCCATTGAAATGGATATTATAAGATATGGAATGAGTTTAATATAAAACCAATAAGTAGTCCTAGCAAGACTTAAGCACTTGAACTTCGAGTTTGACTAAGAAGAAATATAGTGAGTCATAAGTCGAAAAGTTAACACAATCTAATTGAGCATTGTGTGCTAATTAATAGGAAAGATTATGAGATGTAGAGTAGAGTTTACATTACAATTACTATGTGTTGTTATGTGACTAATATTTGATGTGATTATATAATTGCGTAGGGCACGTGAAGTGCAGATAGCTGTAAGCTGTTAAACTGTTATTGATAAATAACGATCAAGGCAAGTCTTTCGGTTCCTATTTTCTACGTGGACTTGATGAATTGTTTTAAATTGCATGATGTGTTATGCATGTTGAAATCATGAAATGTTAAAGTCAATATATGACTGCATTATTTTGGCTAAGTAATGAAGATTGAGTAAGGAACTCAATCTTTATATTTGTTATGTGAATTAAAAGCATGTATGCCATGTTACTTTAATGAGATGTATGTCGAGCATGTTATTATGTGATATATGATGAATGAAAACTGTTAGACTTTGCTGGGCTGTCGAGCTCACTCTTGCAAATAACCACTTTTGCAGGTCAAGATTTTAAGGTAAAGATACGTGCTATGTGAGTTATAGAGATCTATATTCACGAAGATTGCTTATGTTTTATGAGAAATGTATTTCATATTTTGAAAGTAACATGTTGTTAAATTGTAAGTTGAGCTATCCAATGTATATGGATATTTAGTTATGATGTAAGACTTTGTATAGTCATTTTGTTGTAACGATTCATGATATAAGATTGAATCAAAGAGATGTAATGTAATGGTTGCGATTCAGGGCAAGAAAGAAGGAAATGTATAAAAGTTTTAAATATTCCGCAATTTTATTAAGTTTAATATCGAATAATGATGTAAAATTAGAGATTTAATGTATGGTTAACGACCAAAGTTGAGATTTAATTTGTATGGATTTTGGGGTCGTTACAAATTTAGAGTCAAAATTGATATTCAATTTATAGTATAAAGTATAAATTGACTATTTATTGTGAAAATACATGAAGAAACGAAAACAAAGCAATTTAAATTAACTGTTTTGGTTGAGAAACGAATTTCCAATGATTTGTTTCGCTAAGAATGTCTAAAAGTGAAGTATTAACAAGAACAATAAAATTAGAGGTTTTAAATTTGTTGTTTATATTGTTTTTATGGTTAAAAGAATGTTAGAAACATTAATTTATGTTTATGTAAGGTTTATGTATTTTATGTATGCTAAATTATTTGTTAGAAAGTAGCTTGTAAGCCAATTTG
This sequence comes from Panax notoginseng, assembly GCA_016801055.1. Taxonomy (NCBI): domain Eukaryota; kingdom Viridiplantae; phylum Streptophyta; class Magnoliopsida; order Apiales; family Araliaceae; genus Panax; species Panax notoginseng. Next base: position 108,340,966 of record CM029014.1, read on the forward strand.
GCTTTGTTTGTGTTCTTCTCGAACATTGTCTGCTTGGAACTGTACTTCGGCGCTGCAGCGCCGTCCCATAGTACAATTCCAGCGCTGTAGCGCCAGGTCAACGCTGCATCATCAGTTATAGGCCTTTGTCTCGTACGGCAGCGCCAGGTCAGCGCCGCAACGCCATTTCCAGTACAATCTGGGGCGCTGCAGCGCCAGATAGCAATATTGGCCAGAAAATTTATTTTAATTATACAATTATGTAATTGTTGATAAAGAGTAATGTTATGACTGTTAAAATGTGATTTTGTTATATTGTGGTGTCATAGTACCAAGTATGAAAAATAGTATTAACAATTAATGAATATTGTGATAAATTGAAGAGTTATGGTTTAACCAAATAGTTGATCTAAAACTACAAGTCGTACATGAAATAGATACTTAATTATGTAATGAGTACATGTAGTAACTAATTATGTCATGATGACATGTGTATAGGATATTGAGAATCAAGTATACGGTTTAGCTTACACGCAAGACAAGTTTTCAAACCCCAATTTTTATTTAAATTGTCCTATCTTATTTACAATTGAGCAAGTATTAATCTTACTCTTATGTATCCTAACTTGATTACATTCACGTAAGTTACTAAACCTTTTCTATTTTATTATTCAGTTAATTATATGAATTAATATGTAATATATGTATATGTAAGTTATATTACGTATATTATAACAGTTATATAATATTATACTACGTTAATTTAGAAAAGAGAAGAAGAGAAAAAGAGAAAACACAGAGAGAAAAGAGAGAAAGGAGAGAAGGAAGAAGAAAAATGGGTGTGGTTTTGAGAGCCAAAAGAGGAGTAACAAAATAGCCTTCTCTATCTAAACTAGAAAGCAAATGTATAATTCTTATTTTGTTTAAAAGTTTTTATTCTATCAAAAGTTCTCTGTAAAGTTTATGTGGAGGATGAATTGTTTATCATGTGGTTTTTATATGTTAATTTGTAGATATAAATTGTTCTCATATGGTTTATAGACGATTTATAGTAAATTGATTTATGTAATATGTTTTAATATGGAGAAGATTATATTACCGTAAGATTACAGTGACATATGTTTGATATGGCTTAATTTAGAGTCAAAATTGATATTCAATTCATAGTATAAAGTATAAATTGACCATTAATTGTGAAGATACATGAAGAAATGAAAACATAGCAATTTAAATTAACTGTTTTGGTTGAAAAATGAATTTACAGTGATTTGTTTCGCTAAGTGTGACGCCCCTAAAATAGGTATACACCACCCATTCTGAGTTGTCAAATACATGGTACATAAATCAAATGCAAACTTTTTTTATACAATACGACAACAATGTAACTTAGAGTTTTTACATGAATATTGTCTCATAGATAGTATTCAAATTCAAATGAAGTCCTCATTACATTTATTATCACATTATTTCATAAAATAGTGAGGACTATTATAGCCACCATCTCGGACCGTCACTCTGTTCCTCGACTAGTCCCGGCTACGTTCTCATTTACTGAAGAGAACAATGAAAGCAAAAAGGTGAGCTCAACTAGCCCAGTAAGAAATATTATGACTAAGATAATGTAGAATAAATTATCGTTAGCCTTCAGCAGTGTTAAACTGATAAAATATAATAAACATCAAGTTTAACTGCAGCGGAACAAGCAATCCATTAGAAGAGTCAAGTAGAGCATGATATCTACTATCTTCTATGGTTTTAAAAGTTTTTCATCAACTTTAACGCTGAGACTCAGTTTAATAAATAAACCACACCATCGAATCATCCCTGCACTACGGGCCAAGGATATTTATGTGATCATCAATGATCATGATCATACCAACAACTGTCCATTAATGCACTACGGGCCAATGAGGACTTTTACCACATCATTTGTAACATTACGGTCATGATTATACCGAATAATTCATGGTCATAATCATACCAATCAATAGTACATCTATGCACGTAAGGCACATATGACTTTTACTACAATATAAGTATGAGGATGATGACAATGATATAAGAATTCAATTAAAAGAAAGCAAATGATAAATTTTTAAAGATTTATAATTTAACTTATCCAGAATTTAATAATGTCCAAATTTTTAACATAATATTGCTTTGTGGAGTAAAATTCAAGAATAATATTGTATCAAAAATTATTTGGACAGCAAAGAAATCAATTTTTGTCATAAAAAATTCCCTGGGTGAATAGTACCCAAGTGAATAGTACTTCAGGAATAGTACACCGTGAATAGTACTTTGTGAATAGTACTCATGAATAGTACCCGTAAATAGTACTTTATGAATAGTACCCCGTGAATAGTACCATATAAATAAATACTACTCATGGACAATACTCCGGCATGAAAAGCTTAAAATTTAACAAGAATGTGCAGAAAATATCCTTGTGAAATGATACTAAATGAAGCACAAATTTTAAGAATATTCTACTAATTTCACGTAGTATAGAAGCAATACTTTAACAAAATGAGGGTATAATCAGGAATACGAGACGAAATAATATTACTCACATACTACAGAGTATGGAAGAAAATATTATTCCTTATGAATACTGAAAAAATAATATCCCTTACCTCAGAAGAAGACTGGATACTAGAATAGTGAAGTAGTAGACTTCTCTTCTTCTTTCTCTCCATAGGTTCTATCTCTATAATTGCTCTTGTGAGTCTTAGTGAATTGACAAGAATGGAAGAAGAATGCGCTTCTATTTATAGGAAAAAATAATTTCGATAATTATACGTTTTGGGGCTCGAAATATTACAATATAATACCTTCATCTTTTCCTTTATTTTTAATTTAGTCCTGCAAGTATTATCAAACTTGCACCACCTTCCCTAATAGTACATGAATGTGAATCAATAGTACATTCATGTGAATCAATAGTTCTATACATGTGAAAAAAATAATTATGGTATAGTACCTTCATCTATACCTCTATTTTTAATTTAGTCATGCAACTATTATCAATCTTGCACCACCTCCCCTAGTAGTACATGCATGTGAATCAATAGTTATAAGAATGTGAATTAATAGTTATAAGCATGTGAATTAATAGCAATTAATTGCTCATTTATCCGATTAATTACCCGATTGGTCAATATAACCTTCAGAAATCAATTATTATCGAAATAAATGTCGATTTCTACTAACACTAATAATCCTAACACAATAGAAATATCAATTTCATCTTTAATCAACACGAAATTATTCATTATAACTCACAATATTTAACAACCAGATCATTCTCAGGAAATAGGGGACTTTCCGATAAAGATTTCTCCCTCTTGGCGCGCAATTAGGTGACCAAACCTCTCCTCGACAGAACTTTCTAGACATTGTAAATATTGCAAATAATAATATGAATAACTTTGTCGTCTCAATTATTTATTTAATAATAATAAATATTATGCAGATGATACTGTGACAATAATTGAATCAATAATATGAGAGATATTATGCAGCAATTACTGTAGCAATAATTGAGTATAACTGAGTGACTTCTCACGTAAGCATCAATAATCAATACCGTGTGCTACTATGCAATCACGCGTATTACTATTCTTTTACCACCTGGTATTTCAACAGTTTAACGGTAAAATTTCGCTGTTATTTTTATAAAAAGATAATTCTGTCATTTTTTAACTCCAACAATAATTCCGTTTGTGGGGTCCACTAATGATTGTACCGTTGTATGAATATTCCCTGCTAAAATAAATATTCTCCGACCAATTGAATATTTTATAACAACTTGCTTACTTTGCAAAATTTGTAAATATTACCCACAACTAGAATATTATATCAAATCCACACCATAATATTCAAAAATATATTTCGAGAAAAATTAATCTTTATTCATAAAAGTTGGGGTTTTACAAACTCCCCTTCTTATGAAATTTCGTCCTCGAAATTAGGGTGCGTACCTGGTATGTTGAAGAGGTGAGGATACCTTGACTTCATTTCAGATTCTAACTCCCAGGTCATTTCCTCAACATTGTGGTTTCTCCACAAAACTTTGACTTGAGGTATAATCTTGGAGCGTAGAATATGATCCTTCTTATCCAAGATTTTAATAAGTACCTCTTCATACGTTAAATCTCCCCAAGGTTCAATAATGTGGTTCGAGTCTTTCACAAATTTATGTAACATAGATATGTGATAAATGTTATGAACACGAGACATACTTGGCGGTATTACGAGTCTATAGGCCACAGTTCCTACTCGATCGAGGATTACAAATGGGCCAATGAATCGAGGATTGGGCTTTCCTCTCTTTCCAAATCTCGTAACTCTTTTCTATGGAGCAACACATAACAACATATGATCTCTAATATTGAATTCCATGTCCTTTCGATGAAGATCAACATAACTCTTTTGTCGATCTTGTGAGATTTTTATACGTTGTCGGATCGTTTGAATCTTTTCTGTAGTCATACATACCAACTCCGGTCCCAACAACGTTGCTTCACCCACCTCATCTCATCATACTAGAGAACGACACTTTCTTCCATACAATGCCTCAAATGGAGGCATGGCAATACTTGCTTAATAACTGTTATTGTAAGAAAATTCCACCAATGGCAATAACTTGTCCCAACTTCCTTTGAAGTTAAGGACACATAGTCTTAATAAATCTTCAATAGTTTGAATAGTCCTCTCCAACTGTTTGTCCGTTTGAGGATGATATGCCGAACTAAATCATAAATTCGTGCCCATAGCTTTTTACAAACTAACCCAAAATTGTGAAGTGAATCTTAGGTCTCGATCAGAAACTATGGATACTGGCATACCATGCAGTCTTATAATCTCATTTATGTACATACGAGCAGGACGTTCAAGTGAATAAGTTTCTCGTATCGATAAGAAATGAGCAGACTTGGTCAATCTATCAACAATGACCTAAATCGCATCTATGCCTTGAGAAACCTTGGGGAGACTAATAACGAAATCCATGGTAATGTGCTCCCACTTCTATTCTGGAATTTCAAGTGGTTGCAATGGACCTTTTGGCAATTGATGCTTCGCCTTAACCCGTTGACAAGTTAGACACCTTGAGATAAACCCCGCTATCTCTCTCTTCATATTGCTTTACCAAAATGTATGTCAAAGATCACGATACATTTTGGTACTCCCCGAATGGATTGCAAACGGTGTGTTGTGCGCTTCCATCATGATTTTATACTTCAAGTCAAAATTGTTAGGAACACAAAGTCTGGAGTTGAGTTGAAGTATTCCCTCTTCATCGATTCTTACTTTCGAAATAGCACCTTCTTGCACTTTCTTCTTTATACGCACCAGCTCCAGGTCTGTAGCTTAAGCAGCTTTAACTTTATTGGTTAAAGTCAGTTCTACTCGTATATTTGCCATCATCATGTGGGGCCCTGGAGTCTTTAACTCTATCTCCATCCTTTGTAAGTCATACAAAATGGGCCTTTGCGTTGACAATATTGCACTTGTACCCGCATATGATCTTCTACTCAATGCGTCAGCTACTACGTTCGCTTTTTCAGGATGGTATTAAATGGTATGATCATAATCTTTCAACAACTTAAGCCAACGTCGTTGCCGCATGTTGAGTTCCTTTTGAGTGAAGAAATATTTGAGGCTTTTATGATCTGTATAGATTTTCACTTTTTCTCCATACAGGTAATGCCTCCAAATCTTAAGCGCAAAAACGATAGCTGCCAACTTTAGATCATGAGTAGGATAATTTCTCTCATATTCTTTGAGTTGTCGTGAGGCATAGGCAATGACTTTCCCATGTTGCATGAGAACACATCCTAACCCTTTGCCTGAAGCATCACTGTAGATGACAAATATCTCCGAGTCAGATGGTATTATCAGAACAGGTGCTGAAATGAGCCTCCTCTTGAGTTCTTGAAAACTCTTCTCACATTCCTCGCTCCAACCGAATTTTATATCTTTCCAAATCAGTTGAGTTAATGGAGTAGCGATTTGAGAAAATCCTTCTACGAATCTCCGATAATAACTAGCTAAGCCGAGAAAGCTACGTACTTCGGTGACTAACTTAGGTTGCTCCCAGCTTTGAATTACTTCAATCTTTGCCGGGTCAACAAATATTCCATGTTTTGATATCACGTGCCTAAGAAATGCTACTTTCTTAAGTCAGAACTCACATTTCTTTAACTTGGAACATAACTTGTTTTCACGAAGCTTTTGGAGTATCAGCCTCAAGTGTTACTCATGATTTTCCCGACTTTTGGAGTATATGAGGATGTCATCAATAAAGATAACCACAAAATGATCCAAATATTCCTTGAATACTCAGTTCATCATATCCACGAAGGCAGCATGAGAATTAGTCAATCCAAAAGACATGACTAAGAATTCATAATGCCCGTACTGAGTTCTGAAAGCAGTCTTTGGGATGTCATTGGTTTTAATCTTTAACTGATGATATCCGGAATGAAGATCGATCTTTGAAAAGAATTTAGCGCCTTGTAATTAGTCAAAAAGGTCAACAATGCGAGGCAATGGGTACCTATTTTTGATGGTGACATGATTCAACTCCCGATAGTCAATATAAAGTCACATACTTTCATCTTTCTTCTTCACAAATAGAACAGCAGCACCCCAAGGAGACGTACTGGGACGAATGAAACCAATATCTAACAATTCCTGTAGTTGGGTTTTTAACTTCTGAAGTTCAATAAGAGCCATTCGATATGGGGCTTTGGAAATGAGTTTTATACTGGGTTCAAGGTCAATACCAAACTCGATTTAACGCTCTGGGGGTAGGCTAGGATGTTCTTCAGGGAATACATCAGGAAATTTATTAACAATAGAAATATCATTCAAATCTGACTTATTTTTGTTTAAATCTGTGACATGGGCTAAGAAAGCTTGACATTCATTTTTCAATAAACGAATAGCTTTATGGCTTGATATGACAGTGATTGACTTTAGTGGTTTGGTTGCTTGAATTCGCATAATAGGTTGGTTAGGAATATGAAGCTAACAACCTTACGAAAATAATTAATTTTTGCATGATGAGTAGTTACCAATCAATCTCTAAAATCACATCAAACGCAAGTATTTTCAAAGAGATAAGGTCGACAGGTAATGTACGAGTGCCGATTTGGATCAAACAAGACTTATAAACAGTGTATGTAATGAAGGTTTCTCCCAATGGAGTTTCAATAGATAAATCAAAGTCTAATTTCTCTGGAGTCAAATTTAACCGTTAAGCGCAAGTAGGAGAAATAAAAGAATGGATAGAACCGGTATCAAATAAGGTATATACTTCGCTAGAGTTTATGATTAGCTTACCCGTGATCACCTCGTTCGAATTCCTCACTTTTTGGGAGGTTACGACAAACGCTTTCCCTTGAACTACAAGCTTTGTCTTGCCTGAGATGGCCTTTGATGCCTCCATCCCAACTGGACTTGACTTCGATGCACGATAAAATCGGGCTAGGTGACCTTCTCTTCCACAATTGTAACATGCTTTGGATTGCTGTGTACAGTTTGAACTGATGTGTCCCTCCCCTCCGCATTTGTAACATACGACCGGCGGTCGTTCTCCTTCCTTAACAACAGGTGCTGGTGCTGATGTCTTTCCATCATTATTGAATTTCCTCTTCTTGAAATTTCTACTTCTATTATATTGGCCATGATTACCACCGAAGTGGTTACCATTTCTAGTACGTTGATTCTCTCTACGTTTGTTGTCACCGTTTCGATGACTGCTATAACTGGTATTATTGATTTGCCGGCTGCTCTCTCTTGGTTGGGTTGACTCATTATCGCTCTCCAATAATTGTGCCCTATTTACAACATCTGAATATAATCACAGTTTGTGAGAAATTAGGTATTGAAGTATCTCAGGTTTCAAACCTCTTAGAAATATCCGCGTCATTCTTTCCTCATTATCAACCAAGTGGGACGCAAACTGGGATAACTCGACAAACTTAACTTCGTAGTGTGACACGGTCATATTGTTTTGCTCCAACTTGATGAACTCTACCTCCTTCATGTGACGAATACTTTTGGGAAAGTGCTTATCGTTGAACAGTTCTTAGAATTTCTCCCAAGACATCTTCAGTGCGAAAGGTTGAGTACGCTTTACAAATTTCCACCAGTAATCTATCTCTCCTCGCAACATGAAGGTGGCAAAGGGAACCTTTTGGTTCTCGGAGCATCCCAAGACATCAAATATCTTGGTGATATGCTTTATCCACGTCTCAGCGTTAAGTGATTTTGGCTCTCCCAAAAATTCTGGTAGTCCTAGCTCCTTGAACTATTTAGCGGTGACCGTCCGAGAGTTGCCAGTATTTCCACCTGCATTTTGAACATGAGTCGTTCTCGCCTGATGTTGCATGAATTACATAAAGCCTCTGAACATCCCATCGTTCATCATTTGGTCAGCGTTGTTATTTTCCTAAGGATTATTGCCATCCTGATGCACATTATCTTGGGTATTGATCGTTGGTGACTCAACGGTCTCATGTGCTTCATTGCTTATCTCAACATTTTTGGATGTCATTATCAAATACTGCCACAAAATAAGGGTTAATTGACATGCCATATATTATCCCTATACTCTGACCGACCAAATAAATACCAAATAAACTTAGGTAGGTCATAGTAGCAAAGGAATTTCCCGTCTCCCCTCTCCTAATTCTAGTCTCACATCTCATCTAGGGATCATATCCCTAAGCTTTGATACCTACTGTGACACCCCCAAAATAGGGGTACATCACCCATTCTAAGTCTCCAAATATATGGTACATAAATCAAATACAAACTTCTTTTATACAATACAACAACATGGTAGCTTAGAGTTTTAACACGAATATTGTCTCATAGACAGTATTCAAACTCAAATGAAGTCCTCATTATATTTATTATCACACTATTTTATAAAATAATGAGTACTACTATAACCACCATCTCGGACCATCACTCTGTTCCCCGACTAGTCCCGGCTACGTTCTCATTTCCTGAAGAGAACAATGAAACCAAAAGGGTGAGCTTAACTAGCCCAGTAAGAAATATTATGACTAAGATAATGCAGAATAAATTATCGTTAGCCTTCAACATTGTTAAACTAATAAAATACAATAAACATCAAGTTTAACTACAACGAAACAAGCAATCCATTAAAAGAGTCAAGTAGAGCATGATATATACTATCTTCTATGATTTAAAAAGTTTTTCATCAACTTTATCACTGAGACTCAGCTTAATAAATAAACTACATCATCGAATCATCCCTGCACTACGGGCCAAGGATATTCATGTGATCATCAATGGTCATGATCATACCAACAACTGTTCATCAATGCACTACGGGCCAATGAGGACTTTTACCACATCATTTGTAACATTACGGTCATAATTATACTGAATAATCCCTGGTTATAATCATACCAATCAATAGTACATCTATACATGTAAGCCACAGATGACTTTTGTCATAATATAAGCATGAAGATGATGACAATGATATAAGAATTCAATTAAAAGAAAGGAAATGATAAATTTTTAAAGATTTATAATTTAATTTATCTAGAACTTAATAATGTCTAAATTGTCAACATGATACTGCTTTTGGAGTAAAGTTCAAGAATAATATTGTATCAAAAATAATTTAGACAACAAAGAAATTAATTTTTGTCATGAATAATTCCCCAGATGAATAGTACTCGAGTGAATAGTACCTCATGAATAGTACTTCAAGAATAGTATCCCGTGAATAGTACTTTATGAATAGTACTCATGAATAGTACTTTATGAATAGTATCCCGTAAATAGTACTTTATGAATAGTATCGTATAAATGAATACTACTCATGGACAGTATTCCGGCATGAAAAGCTTAAAATTTAACAAGAATGTGCAGAAAATATCCTTGTGAAATGATACTAGATGAAGCGCAAATTTCAAGGATATTCTACTAATTTCACTGAGTATAGAAGCAATACTTTAACAAAATGAGGGTATAATCAGGAATACGAGACGGAATAATATTACTGACATACTATAGATTATGGAAGAAAATATTATTCCTTATGAATACTGAAAAAAATAATATCCCTTACCTCAGAAGAAGACTGGATACTGAAATAGTGAAGTAGCAGACTTCTCTTCTTCTTTCTCTCTATAGCTTCTCTCTCTATAGCTTTTCTCTCTATAAGTGCTCTTGTGAGTCTTAGTGAATTGGTGAGAATGAAAGAAGAATGAGCTTCTATTTATAGGGAAAAATAGTTTCGATAATTGTATGTTTTGGGGCTCGAAATATTATAATATAATACCTTCATCTTTTCCTTCATTTTTAATTTAGTCCTACAAGTATTATCAAACTTGCACTACCTCCCCTAATAGTATATGAATGTGAATCAATAGTTCCATACATGTGAAAAAATAGTTACGATATAGTACCTTCATCTATACCTCTATTTTTAATTTAGTCATGCAAGTATTATCAATCTTGCACCACCTCCCCTAATAGTACATGCATGTGAATCAATAGTTATAAGCATGCGAATTAATAGTCATAAGCATGTGAATTAATAGCAATTAATTGCTCATTTATCCGATTATTTACCCGATTGGTCAATATAACCTCCAGAAATCAATTGTTATCAAAATAAATATCGATTTTTATTAACACTAATAATCCCAACACAATGAAAATATCAATTTCATCTTTAACCAACACGAACTTATTCATCACTAATATTATAACTCACAATATTTAACAACCAGATCATTCCCAGGAAAGAGGGGGCTTTCCGATAAGGATTTCTCCCTATTGGCGCGTAATTAGGTGACCAAACCTCTTCTCGACAGAACTTTCTAGACACTGTCAATATTTCAAATAATAATATGAATAACTTTGTCGTCTCAAATATTGATTTAATAATAATAAATATTATGCAGATGATACTGTGACAATAATTAAATCAATAGTATGAGAGATATTATGCAGTAATTACTGTAGCAATAATTGAGTATAACTAAGTGACTTCTCACATAAGTATCAATAATCAATACCGTGTACTACTATATAACCACGCGTATTACTGTTCTTTTACCACCGGGTATTTTAACAGTTTAACGGTAAAATTTTTGCCATTATTTTTATAAAAGAAAATTCTGCCGCTTTCTAACTCCAACAATAATTCCGTTTGTGGGGTCCACCAATGATTGTGTCGTCGTACGAATATTTCCCGACCAATCGAATATTTTATAAAAACTTGCTTACTTTACAAAATTTGTAAATATTACCCACAACTATGACATTATATCAAATCCACACCATAATATTCAAAAATATATTTCGAGAAAAATTAATCTTTATTCATAAAAGTTGGGGTCTTACACTAAGAATGTCTAAAAGTAAAGTATTAGCAAGAACAACGAAATTAGGGGTTTTTAAATTTGTTGTTTATATTGTTTTTATGGTTAGAAGCATGTTAGAAATATTAATTTATGTTTCTGTAAGGTTTATGTATTTTATGTATGCTAAATTTGTTGTTAGAAAGTAGCTTGTAAGCCAATTTGGCTTTGTTTGTGTTCTTCGTGAACACTGTCTGCCTGGAACTGTACTTCGGCGCTGCAGCGCCGTCCCATAGTACAATTCCAGCGCTGCAACGCCAGATTAACGCTGTAGCGCCAGTTATAAGCCTTTGTCTCGTGCGACAACCCCAAGTCAGTGTCGCAACGCCATTTCCAGTACGGCGCTACAGCGCCAGATAGCAGTATTGACTAGAAAATTTATTTTAATTATATAATTATGTAATTGTTGATAAAGAGTAATGTTATGACTGTTAAAATGTGATTTTGTTATATTGTAGTGTCATAGTACCAAGTATGAAAAATATTATTAACAATTAATGAATTATGTGATAAATTGAAGAGTTATGGTTTAACCAAATAGTTGAACTTAAGACTACAAGTCGTACATGAAATAGAAACTTAGTTATGTACTGAGTACATGTAGTAACTAATTATGTCATGACGACATGTGTATAGGATATTGAGAATCAAGTATACGGTTTAGCTTACACGCAAGGCAAGTTTTCAAACCCCAATCTTTATTTGAGTTGTCCTATCTTACTTACAATTGAGCAAGTCTTAATCTTACTCTTATGTATCCTAACTTGATTACATTCACACAAGTTACTAAACCTTTGCTATTTTATTATTCAGCAAAGTTTACTTTTTGCTATTATGCTATACTTTTAAGATTTCACAAGTTACCTAATCTTTTTTTAAGCTCTTGAATCCTATTTATGTTGTATGATGTAGACCATTGAATAAAGTTCCTAAATTGTTTCCTTTTTGTCAACGAATGTAACCTTAGCTTATTATCATTGTTCAAGCAAGGTTTACTTTTTTTTCCCAACACTTTCCAATTTATTCCTAAAGCATGACTTTGATGCATGATGTTTAATCACTTATAAGCCATGGTTATTTCATACTTCGTTGTTTATCCAATTATTTAATAGTTATTACACTTTTGATTCAACTAATCCTTAGACGATGTTCGTAGAAATCTAAATTATCTTGAAACTTATCCAAACCAAACTTACTTTGGTGCGGACTTGTATTCTAAATACTGAGATGAACAACCCTATTATAGGAGATTATTACGCAAAGCATTTAGATGTTTGTGCACAATACATGGTACAAAGGGCTGATCCCCCTAAGTACGGAAAGTCCCTACAGTTTTTTGACTGTTTAGGTTTAAGTTGACAGAATACTTATAACCTTGGACATAGTTCATGGTCTTGAGACCCTCAGATATATTTCATATTTTGTTTTTAGTTCTTGATTATCATTGATAGAGAATATTATTCAGTTCTTTTGAGCCTATTCATTGGCAGTTATTATATTTTTATTATTCATTATTATTTCAATTGAGCATTTATTTTGCTCACTCTTGCATATATAATCATTGCAGCTAAAGTTGAGAAGGTTGATTAACCAACTACTAGTAAAGGAAAAGGAAATTTGAACAAGTGTTGAAGACTTGTAAAATTTATTAACTTTCTTGACGCCCGACTTTATTTTAAATATGGTGATGTAATAATTACTTTTTCACATTTGATGAATGTTTAAGGTTAGACAACCTGTGATTTTTTTGGATTAATTGATGTAACCCTTTAATGAGAAGGTTTATTGTTTAATTTTTTTTTTCTATATTTGGGTAGTTATAAATGAGTGTTTAGATAGTCAACACCAAATTTTGTGAGAATAAAGTACCCAGATTTGGGTGTGTCACAAAAATGGTTTCTCTGTAAAATTGAGAAGGGTTTGAGAAACAAGGAGGAAGATTCATATCATTTAGCTAATCAAAAAGCTAAACAATCTACTTTTAAAAGTTCTTAGTTTGTGTTTTCTCAAAATAATTCTATGTTGATAATTTTGTTGAGCGATGGGTTAAAAAATTGGATTATATACGTTCTTAAATATGTATAATTCGTTCTATGTCATCTATAGTTGAGTTTTCAGTAATCAAATTCATGTAATTATGTTTTAAAAGAAGAAATTTAGTTTTGTTGTTATATATATGATATGACTTATTTTGGAGTCAAATTTTTTGGTTAATTCATGGTTAGAATTTGAAATTGTTAATGGATGTTTTTAGTATGTTGAAAAACGAAAACAACGAAAGTTAAATGGATAAATTTGGTGGAATAACGAATTCGCAGTGAAGGATTTCGCTAAACATGTTAAAACATAAAAATTTAGTATGAACTTTGAAATTGGGTTATTTGAATGGTTGTTGGTGTTTTTGGAAGATGTTAATTTTTTGGTATGTTGTAGTTCTAAGAGTCTGGAGTCCATAGAGTCGAAAACGGACCGATTTGGTTGGGTATAACTCAAGTTATGAAGGTCTGAAGGAGAAAGGGTCGAAAATTGTGAAGAACACAAACTGCAGATTCGAGTTCTGTTAAGGGGCGCCGCAACGCCGATCACTATGCTATTTCGGGAGCTGTAGTGCCATAACCGGGTCAACTGAGAATGGGTCACGGCACCGCAGCGTCGGTTTTAAGAACAAACCTAGCACCGTAGCGCCAGTCCCTGATTAGGCACAGAGAGGAATGCTTAACATCATGACTAAAAGAGATGTTAATGTTAATAATTCTAATGAATATTATACACTTAATAAGGTATAATGAGAGATTTTAAATACTTAACTTGATGTTAACTAACAATTAAAGAAGAAATTTGGGAGCATGATTTAATGGTTAATTTAATTGTCTAAGTTAACCTAATAAACATCCAAGATGATATAAAGACATAAATGAAGAACTTAACCACATGTTAAGTCCCAATTGAAAGAAATCCTTTGAAAGTATAAAATGAAATTTAAAGAATGACATAAAGGTTAATTTAATTAGTTGATTAACCAAATATACATTTAATGCACTGTGAATGTAAACTTTATTTACTTAACTAAATGTTGAGTGATAATTAAAGAGGAACATAATGAGAAGAAAAATGAAGTTTAACGTATATAGGCTGAATGGAAAATAAGGAGCCCTAACAGGACTTAAGCACTAAATTAAACATTGTGTGTCGATTAAAAGGAAGGATTATGGAATGTAGAGTAGAGTTACATAACGATTACTAAGTGTTGTTATGGCTAATAGTTGATGTGCATGATCAATGATCATATGTTGTATAGGAAGTTTACAAGGACAAAAGTTATAATTGGTAATCTACAAGACATGCAATGTAAGACCCCAACTTTTATAAATAAAGATGAATTTTCTATAAATATCATTTTTGAATATTATGGAGTTAATTTGATATAATGTTATAGTTGTGGGTAATATTTATAAATTTTGCAAAGTACGCAAGTTGTTATATAATATTCGATTGGTCGGAGAATATTCGTTTTAACAGGGAATATTCGTACAACGGCACAATCATTGGTGGACCCCACAACAGAATTATTGTCGGATTGAGAAAACGACAAAAATATTTTATTAAAAATAATGGCAGAAGTTTTACCATTGATACTGTTGAACTACTCGGTAGTAAAAGTACAGTAATACGTGTGGTTGCATAGTAACACACGGTATTGATTATTAATGCTTATGTGAGAAGTCACTCAGTTTGATTCAATTATTGTCAGTTAATAATATGAATTATTTAGCGATAATGACATTTTGTTTTATTCGTATTATTAACGTAATAAAACAGAAACATCTTTATATATAAAACAAAATACTTTATTAAAGTTATTCTATAAATAGAATATATTATATTTTATTTAAAAGATTTTTCTTTAAATATGGACCGTCAGATTAAAGTAATCAATCTGGACCGTTCATGGATTAGTTACTATGCATTCTATTTTTTTATAAATAGCAGCTCATTCCTTCATTAATTCTTACGAATTCACTGAACTCTAGAGAGAGAAACTATAGAGAGAAACTATAGAGAGAGAGAAGAAGAGTATTCTACTACTTAACTACTTTCTTATTTCAGTTCTTCTTTAAAATGATAAGGGGTGTTATTCTTTCTTATTCATGAAGAGAACTGTTGTTATTCCATTTCTTATTATTCTGTTGGAATAACCTGTATACGCTGTCTACCCCATACTTGGTGACATTCTTCTATTATTCTGTTGGAACATCCTGTCTGTGTGTTTTACACCGGACCTGGTTCCGTTTTTATTATTATTCTGTTGGAACATCCTGTCTGTGTGTTTTACACCGGACCTGGTTCCGTCTTGTTATTATTCTGTTGGAACATCCTGTCTGTGTGTTTTACACCGGACCTGGTTCCATTATTTATTATTCTGTTGGAATAACCTGTCTGTGCGGTCTATCGCATGCCGGGTGATTTCTTTTGTTATTCCATTCTTTATTATACTCAGTTGGTTAAGTTTTGACTTCTATACTCCATGAAATTAGTAGAATATCCTTGATAATTGCGGTTCATCCAGTATCTTTTCTTGAAAATATTCTTCTAAGTATTCTTGAATTTTACTCCACAAAGCAGTATCATGTTGACAATTTGGACGTTGTTAATTCTTGGATAAATTAATTCTTGAACTTGTTTTATTGAATTCTTATATCATTGTCATCATCCTCATGTTTATAAAATGTTGAAAGTCATCTGTGGCCTGTAGTGCATAGATGGACTTGGTATGATTATGACCAGGGATTATTCGGTATAATCATGACCGTAATGTTACAAATGATGTGGTAAAAGTCCTCATTGGCCCGTAGTGCATTGATAGATAGTTGTTAGCATGATCATGACCATTAATGAATACACGAATATCCTTGGCCGTAGTGCAGGGGTGATTCGATGATGTGTATTATTTTATTAAGCTGAGTCCCAACGATCACAATGTTGAAAAACCTTTTAAATCATAAAAGATAGTAGAGTTTATTTTCTACTTGACTCTTTTAATGGATTGCTTGTTCCGCTGCAGTTAAACTTGATGTTCGTTATATTTTATCAGTTTAACACTGTTGAAGGCTAATGATAATTTATTCTGCATTATCTTAGTCATAGTATTTCTTACTGGGCTAGTTGAGCTCACCCTTTCTTTCACTGTTCTCTTCAGGACATGAGAATATAGCTGGGACGAGTCGGGGAACGGAGTGATGAAAAAGATGATAGTATTAGTAGTCCTCACTATTCTATGTAATAGTGTGATAATAATTGTAATGAGGACTCCTTTTGAGTATGGATACTCTCTAGAAGATAATATTTGTATTCAAACTCACAGTTTATATTTTGTCGTATTGTGCACGACAGTTGTATTAGTAAGTTGTATTTGAATTCTGTACCATGTATCTGGCGACCCAAGATGGGTGATGTATACCTATTTTTGGGGGCGTCACAGTTGGCATCAGAGCTTAGGGATATGATCCCTGACTAAGATGTGAGAATAGAACTAGGAGGGGAGAGACGGGGAATTCCTTCGCTCGTATGACCTACCTAAGTTTATTTGCATGGTATTTAATTGGTCGGTCATAATATAAGGATAATATATGACATATCAATTAACTTTTATTTTGTTGCATTATCTGAAAATGGCATCTGAGAATGTTATAGCAATGGATCACAGGCGACTGTTGATTCACCACATATCAATAATCAGGATAATGTGCATCTGGAAGGTGACAATCCTCATGCAAACAACAACACTGACCAGATGATGAATGATGGAATGTTCAGAAACTTTATGCAGTTCATGCAACAGTAGGCGAGAGCGGCTCCTGTCCAAAATATAGGTGGAAACACTGAAAACTCTCGGACGGTCATCGCTAAACAGTTCAAGAAGCTGGGACCACCAGAGTTTAAGGGAGAGCCAAAACCACTTATAGCGGGAACATGGATAAAGCAGATTACCAAGATATTTGATGTCTTGGGATGCTCCGAAGAGCAAAAGGTTCCCTTTGCCGCCTTTATGTTGCGAGGAGAGGCAGATTACTGGTGGGAATCGATTAAGCGTACTCAACCTGCCGCACTGAAGATGTCTTGGGAGAAGTTCCAAGAGCTGTTCAATGACAAATACTTTCCCGAAAGTGTTCGTCACATGAAGGAGGTGGAGTTCATCAAATTGGAGCAGAATAATGTCGCAGTATGAGGCTAAATTTGCTGAGTTGTCCCAGTTTGCGTCCCACTTGGTGGATAATGAAGAGCGAATGACGCGAATGTTTTTGCGAGGTTTGAAACCTGAGATACGTCAACATCTTATTTCTCATAAACTGTGTTTGTATTCAGATATTGTGAATATGGCTCAGTTAGTGGAGCACGATAACGAGTCAACGCAACCAAAAGAGAGCAGTCGGCAAAATGATAATACCAGTGAGAGCAGTCATCGAAGCGGTGACAACAAGCGTGGAGGGAATCAACAGGCCAGAAATGGTAACCACTTCGGTGGTAATCAGGGCTAAAACAATAAGAATGATTATTTCAAGAAGAGGAGATTCAACAATGATGGAAAGACGTCAGCACCAGCACCCGTTGTTAAGGAAGGAGAACGACCACCTATCATATGTTTCAAATGTGAAGGGGAGGGGCACATCAGTCCAAACTGCGCGATGCCGTCTAAAACATGTTATAATTGTGGAAGAGAAGGTCATTTAGCTCGATTTTGTCGTTTATCAAAAACAAGTTCAGCCAAGATGGAGACACCAAAGGCCGTCCCAGAAAAGTCCAAACCGGTAGTGCAAGGGAGAGCATTTGTTGTGACCTCCCAGAAAGCAAAGAACCCGAATGAGGTCATCACGGGTAAGCTTATCATAAACTCTAACGAAGTCTATACTTTATTTGATACCGGTTATACCCATTCTTTTATTTCTCCTACTTGCGCTCATCGATTAAATTTGACTCCGGAGAAATTAGACTTTGACTTATCTGTTGAAACTCTATTGGGGGAAACCTTAATTACATCCACGGTTTATAAGTCTTGTTTGGTTCAAGTTGGTACCCACACATTACATGTCGATCTTATTTCATTAAAAATACTTGCATTTGACGTGATTCTAGGGATTGATTGGTTAACTACTCATCATGCAAAAATTGATTGTTTTCGTAAGGTTGTTAGCTTTCATATTCCTAATCGACCTATTATGTGAATTCAAGCAACCAAACCATTAAAATCAATCGCTGTCATCTCAAGCCATAAAGCTATTCGTTTATTGAAAAACGGATGTCAAGCTTTCTTAGCTTATGTCACGGACCTAAACAAAAATACGTCAGTTTTGAATGATATTTCTATTGTTAATAAATTTCCTGACATATTCCCTGAAGAACTTTCTGGCCTACCCCCAGAGCGTGAAATTAAATTTTGTATCGACCTTGAACCCGGTATAAAACCCATTTCCAAAGCCCCATATCGAATGGCTCCTATTGAACTTCAGGAGTTAAAGATCCAACTGCAGGAATTGTTAGACATTGGCTTTATTCGTCCTTGTACTTCTCCTTGGGGTGCTCCTATGCTATTCGTGAAGAAGAAAGATGGAAGTATGCGACTTTGTATTGATTATCGGGACTTGAATCATGTCACCATTAAAAACAGGTACCCATTACCACGTATTGATGACCTGTTTGACCAGTTGCAAGGAGCACAATTCTTTTCAAAGATCGATCTTCGTTCTGGATATCATCAACTGAAGGTTAGAACTGAGGATATTCCAAAGACGACTTTCAGAACTCGGTACGGGCATTATGAATTCCTAGTCATGTCCTTTGGATTGACTAATGCTCCTACTGCCTTCATGGATATGATGAATCGGGTATTCAAGAAATATTTGGATCACTTTGTGGTCGTCTTTATTGATGACATCCTTATTTATTCCAAAAGCCGTGAAGATCATGAGCAACACTTGAGGCTGGTACTCCAAAAGCTTCGTGAATACAAGCTTTATGCCAAGTTGAAGAAATGCGAGTTCTGGTTGGAGGAGGTAGCATTCCTTGGGCACGTAGTATCAAGTCGTGGAATATCGGTTGACCCGGCAAAGATTGAAGCTATTCAAAGCTGGGAGCAACCTAAATTAGTGACCGAAGTACGTAGCTTTCTTGGTTTAGCTGGTTATTATCGGAGATTCGTGGAAGGATTTTCTCGAATCGCTACTCCATTAACTCAGCTGACTCGGAAAGATACAAAGTTCGGTTGGAGCGAAGAATGTGAGAAGAGTTTTCAAGAACTCAAGAGGAGACTCATTTCAGCACCTGTTCTAACAATACCATCTGGCTCGGAGGGATTTGTCATCTACAGTGATGCTTCGAGCAAAGGGTTGGGATGCGTTCTCATTCAACATAGAAAAGTCATAGCCTATGCATCAAGACAACTCAAGGAATATGAGAGGAATTATCCTACTCATGATCTAGAGTTAGCAGCTGTTGTCTTTGCACTTAAAATTTGGAGGCATTACTTGTATGGGGAGAAGGTGGAGATCTTTACGGATCATAAAAGCCTCAAATATTTCTTCACTCAAAAGGAACTCAACATGCGACAACGACGTTGTCTTGAACTGTTGAAAGATTATGATCATACCATTCAATACCATCCTGGAAAAGCGAACGTGGTAGCTGACGCATTGAGTAGAAGATCATATGCAAGTACGAGTGCGATATTGTCAACACAAAGGCCCATTTTGTGTGACTTGCAAAGGATGGAGATAGAGTTAAAACTCCAGGGACCCATGTGATGATAACGAATATACGAGTAGAACCAACTTTAATCAATAAAGTTAAAGCTGCTCAAGCTACTGACCTGGAGCTGATGCGTATGAGGAAGAAAGTGCAAGAAGGTTTTATGCCGGAAGCAAGAATCGATGAAGAAGGAATACTTCGAGTTAACTCCAGACTTTGTGTTCCTAACAACCCTGATTTAAAGTATGAAATCATGATGGAGGCGCACAACACACCGTTTGCAATCCATCCTGGAAGTACCAAAATGTATCATGATCTTCGTCATACATTTTGGTGGAGCAATATGAAGAGAGAGATAGTGCTGTTTATCTCAAGGTGTCTAACTTGTCAACGAGTCAAAGCGGAGCATCAAGTATCAAAAGGTCTATTGCAACCACTTGAAATTCTAAAATGGAAGTGGGAGCACATTACCATGGATTTCGTTTCCAGTCTTCCTAGGGTTTCTCAAGGTATTGATGCAATTTGGGTCATTGTTGATAGATTGACCAAGTCTGCTCATTTTTTACCGATACGAGAAACTTATACACTTGAACGTCTTGCTCGTATGTACATAAACGAGATTGTAAGTCTGCATGGTATGCCAGTATCTATAGTTTCTGACCAAGACCCAAGATTCACTTCACGATTTTGGGTTAGTTTACAAAAAGCTATGGGCACGGATTTACGATTTAGTTCAGCATATCATCCTCAGACGGACGGACAATCAGAGAAGACTATTCAAACTCTTAAAAATCTATTAAGACTCTGTGTCCTTGATTTTAAGGAAAGTTGGGACAAGTTCTTACCATTGGTGAAGTTTTCCTACAACAACAGTTATCAAACAAGTATTGGCATGGCTCCATTCGAAGCATTGTATGGAAGAAAATGTCGTTCTCCAGTATGTTAAGATGAGGTGGGTGAAGCAACGTTGTTGGGACCGGAGTTGGTATGTATGACTACAGAAAAGATTCAAACGATCTGACAACGTATAAAAACCTCACAAGATCGACAAAAGAGTTATGCTGATCTTCATCGAAAGGACGTAGAATTTGATATAGGAGATCAAGTGTTCTTACGTGTTGTTCCATGGAAAGGAGTTACGAGATTTGGAAAGAGAGAAAAGCTCAATCCTCGATTCATCGGTCCATTTTTAATCCTCGATCGAGTAGGAACTGTGGCTTATAGACTCGCTTTACCGCCAAGTATGTCTCGTGTTCATAACGTTTTTCACATATCCATGTTACGCAAATATGTGGAAGACCCGAACCACATTATTGAGTTAGAACCGGACGAAATAGCAGAGGATTTGACGTACGAAGAAGTTCCTGTTCAAATCTTGGATAAGAAGGAACATATTCTATGCTCCAAGGTTATACCTCAAGTCAAAGTTTTGTGGAGAAACCACGATGTTGAGGAAATGACTTGGGAGTTAGAATCTGAAGTGAAATTAAAGTATCCTTACCTCTTCGACATACCAGGTACGTACCCTAATTTCGAGGGCAAAATTTCATACGAAGGGGAGGTTGTAAGACCCCAACTTTTATAAATAAAGATGAATTTTCTATAAATATCATTTTTGAATATTATGGAGTTAATTTGATATAATATTATAGTTGTGGGTAATATTTATAAATTTTGCAAAGTACGCAAGTTGTTATATAATATTCGATTGGTCGGAGAATATTCGTTTTAACAGGGAATATTCGTACAACGGCACAATCATTGGTGGACCCCACAATGGAATTATTGTCGGATTGAGAAAACGACGAAAATATTTTATTAAAAATAACGGCGAAAGTTTTACCATTGATACTGTTGAACTACTCGGTAGTAAAAGTACAGTAATACGTGTGGTTGCATAGTAGCACACGGTATTGATTATTAATGCTTATGTGAGAAGTCACTCAGTTTGATTCAATTATTGCCAGTTAATAATATGAATTATTTAGCGATAATGACGTTTTGTTTTATTCGTATTATTAACGTAATAAAATAGAAACATCTTTTTATATAAAACAAAATACTTTATTAAAGTTATTCTATAAATAGAATATATTATATTTTATTTAAAAGATTTTTCTTTAAATATGGACCGTCAGATTAAAGTAATCAATCTGGATTTTTCTATAAATAGCAGCTCATTCCTTCATCATTTCTTATGAATTCACTGAACTCTAGAGAGAGAAACTATAGAGAGAAACTATAGAGAGAGAGAAGAAGAGTATTCTACTACTTAACTACTTCCTTATTTCAGCTCTTCTTTAAAACGGTAAGGGGTGTTATTCTTTCTTATTCATGAAGAGAACTGTTGTTATTCCATTTCTTATTATTCTGTTGGAATAACCTGTATACGCGGTCTACCTTATACTTGGTGACATTCTTCTATTATTCTGTTGGAACATCCTGTCTGTGTGTTTTACACCGGACCTGGTTTCATTTTTATTATTATTCTGTTGGAACATCCTGTCTGTGTGTTTTACACCGGACCTGGTTCCATTTTTATTATTATTCTGTTGGAACATCCTGTTTGTGTGTTTTACACCGGACCTGGTTCCGTCTTGTTATTATTCTGTTGGAACATCCTATCTGTGTGTTTTACACCGGACCTGGTTCCATTATTTATTATTCTGTCAGAATATCCTGTCTGTGCGTTTACGCCGGACCTGGTTCCATTATTTATTATTCTATTGGAATAACCTGTCTGTGCGGTCAATCGCATGCCTGGTGATTTCTTTTGTTATTCCATTCTTTATTATACTCAGTTGGTTAAGTTTTGACTTCTATACTCCATGAAATTAGTGGAATATCCTTGATAATTGTGGTTCATCCAGTATCTTTTCATGAAAATATTCTTCTAAGTATTCTTGAATTTTACTCCACAAAGCAGTATCATGTTGACAATTTGGACGTTGTTAATTCTTGGATAAATTAATTCTTGAACTTGTTTTATTGAATTCTTATATCATTGTCATCACCTCATGTTTATAAAATGTTGAAAGTCATCTGTGGCCTGTAGTGCATAGATGGACTTGGTATGATTATGACCAGGGATTATTCGGTATAATCATGACCGTAATGTTACAAATGATGTGGTAAAAGTCCTCATTGGCCCGTAGTGCATTGATGGACAGTTGTTGGCATGATCATGACCATTAATGAATGCACGAATATCCTTGGCCGTAGTGCAGGGGTGATTCGATGATGTGGATTATTTTATTAAGCTGAGTCCCAGCGATCACAATGTTGAAAAACCTTTTAAATCATAAAAGATAGTAGAGTTTATTTTCTACTTGACACTTTTAATGGATTGCTTGTTCCGCTGCAGTTAAACTTGATGTTCGTTATATTTTATCAGTTTAACACTGTTTAAGGCTAATGATAATTTATTCTGCATTATCTTAGTCATAATATTTCTTACTGGGCTAGTTGAGCTCACCCTTTCTTTCACTGTTCTCTTCAGGACATGAGAATATAGCTGGGACGAGTCGGGGAACGGAGTGATGAAAAAGATGATAGTATTAGTAGTCCTCACTATTCTATGTAATAGTGTGATAATAATTGTAATGAGGACTCCTTTTGAGTATGGATACTCTCTAGAAGATAATATTTGTATTCAAACTCACAGTTTATATTTTGTCGTATTGTGCACGACAGTTGTATTAGTAAGTTGTATTTGAATTCTGTACCATGTATCTGGCGACCCAAGATGGGTGATGTATACCTATTTTTGGGGGCATCACATGCAAGTCTTTCAGTTCCTTTATGTTCTGTGATCTTATATAGTAATGCCTCGAAAAATCGAACCTTTTGTAAATACTTTTAATAATGAATAAAATAATATTATTTGTTAGTAAGATGAATGTCGTTCTATAACCTAGAAACGTCGGAACGTCTTAATATTTTAACTACGTGAGAGAATTAAAGTGTTTGAATTTTCAAGACAAAAATAAAAATTTTCCAAGAAATTTTTCGAAAAACACTATTTATCGTTTTCCGCTCGGGAATTATTTTTGAACTTCAGAGAAATACGTAACGTTATAATATCGAGGTGAGATGGATTATGTAATAATAATTCAAGTATGGAAAATGCAATTTTTCGCATGCGGACGTAATTTGAGAACGATAAGAATTAAAGTCTAAATGAAATGAATTTGTGTAATCGTGTAGGAAGCAAGTCCAATAAATATTAAGGGGCAAGCCCAAGATGGAATAATGATTAAGCCCAAAGTGTTTATTAATGTAAAGCCCAAATGGTTGTTAATGAAAAGTCCAAGTAAATTGGTATTATAAGCCAAAGTTAAGATAAGTAATTAAATCCAAGCCCAATTAATGATCCATGGGTAAAGCTAGATCCATGGGGCAACCCATGGGTGAACTTGGAGAGCAAGCCCTTTATGTGATGACCAAGTATATGATGTAGGGAGCAAGTTTACTTAGTGTGCAAGTAGTGAATAATAAGGAGGTTAGTGAGGAGGTGGGATGTCTTAATGACCAAAGTGCCCTAAGCTTGGAAAGTCTATAAATACCAAGCCTTTGAATTCATTTGTTGTTTGTTAGTTCATCCAACACAAAAGCAACTTATTTGTTAGAGAAGATAAGCACTCAGAAGTCCAACTTTCTATTATTAGATTTTCCAAAGAAGAAAGAGTTAGTCTTCAAAGGTAATAATCTTATATTTTCCATCTCTCTCATAGTAGGGTGATAAGAAAAGTGTAATCTAATGAACTTAGATGCTAAGAACACATGAGAAGTGGATAAACAATGGACTTAAGCCGATTAAGTCGTAAATAAGTAACTTAAACTTAAATAAGTTATGAACTTATGAAGAATAAGCCATGACCTAATTTAATGATAAGTTGTTGTATCATGTAAGTTGAGATGTCTAGATAATGAAATGAATTCATTTGGAATATTGAACCAATCCTTAGTAATGAAGTTTGCCGGAATTCACACGATTGGACGATAATCGTCGAATTCGTTAAATTCTGGAAATAAAAGTCAGATTTTGTGTTTGAACTCGGAAACGTTGGTTTTCGATGGAGACAAGTTGTATTTGGCATTATAGAGTTGCGGACTCGAAAATGGCCGGATTCCGACTTAGAACGAAGAAACGAGCGTTGAACGTTCACGAACGTTTATCGTTTTCGTTAAAAATAGACTAATAGGTGAATTTTTAGTTAACGTAGTCAAATAGATAAAATTCTTGCATGAATACGTAGAGTATGTGATTTATGAACCGTAGGCTCTTGAACGAGCCAATTCAGACTTATAACGAAGAAGTTATGCGTCCGGGAATTTCGCAAAGTTGAAAATCTGTTAAAGCTATCTGAGGCACAGAGTTGGCACCGCGGCGCCAACCTCAGGCTTATTGATGGCGCTGCAGCGCCAGGCACAAGGTCATAACCTTCTGTAGTTTCACGCAGTGGCGCGGCTATTAACCCATAAACTCACACCACATCGCTGTGTCTGGTCCTTAGCCACTGTAGAGTGGCGCCGCCGCGCGGCATAGAGCGGAAAAGGCCGCACCGCAGTGCCAGCCCTAGGGTTTCGACAGAGAAGAAAGTTTACAAGTATAACATGAATGGTAACTCATTAGTAATGAACTAAGGAACTTAATGAAGCATTGTAAGGTATTGTTAAACCTTAATTATGTTTCCTAAAGGTTGAAGATAAGTAATCAATCATGAACATAATGTGAAGGTAAGATAGATGTAACGAAAAGCCAGAACCAATAATAATAAATCTAAGTTATAATTAGATTGAGAAGAAGGGTAAGATTCATTAGGAACCATGTATGTTCATTCATGACCTACTGTGTTATGTGATGTTATCATTTATTGTAGAGACTTAAGGACTTAAACGAGAACGTGTTATAACTGTAGCAGCTACTGAAGGCAAGTACTCTAAACCTTGTTCCCGTTCAATTTGGACAAGCTTTGTGATTCATGTATTCTTACGCATGAGTTAATGTCTGATGAAGTCAAAAGCCAATTCATTCGGCTAGACTTATGCTATGTTGAATTTCTTATAATCTATCAAATATTGACAAGGATTTACCAAACTAATATTGTTGTGGTTTTCAAAAGGAGACTGAGTATCCTAAATCGTTTTTTCGTCAAATGACAGGCATGTGAGGTTGCGACAACTTAAACGTATACACGTTTAATGAATGTAGTGTTGATCAACATAGAGTACTATAGGCTGATCACTTAGACATGCTCGTAAGTAATGTCGGACTTACGGACTTAGTGCCGGGATGTCCTTTTCAAAAGAACTTATGAGATGCTCATGGTCTTGGACCAGAATTGATGTTTTACTGAATATTATTCTTGTAAAATGTTTTGAATGAAAAGAAGTGCTATTTTGAATTATCGATAGTACTTCGTAACTATTGTCCAGTTATTAAAGATATACGATTCCTATGTTTCAAGCATGCTAGCTTTATTAGAATTGTTGTACTTGTTGAGCTAGTTAGGCTCACTCTTGCTTGAACCATATGAATGCAGCTAAGACCGAACGGACCGATGGCTCTGGCAAGGATAAAGGAAAGGCTAAGGCGAATCCATAGATTAATTATGTAATAGTATAGGGTGAATAATTGTAATATATTTGATATTATGACAAGAACAAATGTATAGGTTATTGAGAACCTGGGAAAATGTTAATATTATTTTGATTATATAGAAGACATATTCGTTCTGTTGAGGCTTTTCAATGGAATGTATGTGTGAATGGTAGTATCGTGTTGCACCATCTGTCGGGTTAGAAGATACCCGGATTTAGGAGCGTCACAGGTTGGTATCAGAGCATTAGATTATAAAACTTAAGGGGGGATTTAAACCTTAAGTTATAACCTTAAGAAAAGTCAAAGAAATAAATGATGGAAACTAACCTTATAAAAATACATTATATATGTTATGTGTTTTATTATTCTACTGACGTGTACTAATCAAACTTATTTACGTTGTTGTAGATGTTAGGAGAAAATAGAGATGTACTGTGACAACCCGAGAATTTTGAATTTTTTTAAAATTTTTATTAATTGATTTAAGGTTCAAAATTAGAACCTAGACGGAAAATAAGTGTATGCGTTTGATATTTTTAAGATGGAATTTTGAGGATTTCAAAATTCTGTGAAGGATTTAGGTAAATTATTCAGGATTAAGTAATATGTGAATATGTTCTGTGTATATGTGTACAATATGTGGTTAAGGGTCAAGGGTTAACTAAATAATTGATATCTATAATAAACCCTAAGTATATATTAAGAACGTCAACGTTCGGTTAGAAAACCCTATGATTAACAAGAAACCCTAGAAACCGGTGCTGGAAACCCTAATTTCAGTTCCGAGAATCTAAAACCCTAATTCGGTGCATGAAACCCTAATCTGGGAACTTAAACGATTATTATATTGTTTAAGTGTTATTAATTATAATATTAATTAGGGAAAAGCTTAATTATTAGCAAACCCTAATTTCACATTTTTAAAAAACCCTAATTTCTAGGTTAAAAACCCTAATTTTATAATTCGGAAAAAACTTAGTGTTAATTTAGTGATTTAATGTTAATTAGGAAATATTAATCCTAATTTTATAGTTGTAAGTAATTAGAAAACCCTAATCTAATTACGAAATCTAATTTCTAAATTAGAAAATTAATTTTCTATTAGAAAACCTAATTTTGGGTTTAAAACCCTAAATGACCAATTACGACCCTAATTGCGTAATTAGCGATTTTAATTAGGAAATACTAATCCTAATTAGCAAGATTTAATTAGTGATTAAGAAATTTTAATATAATTAGAAAATTCTAATTATAATTTAGAAATATTAATTTTCTATTTTGAAAATCTAAATTTGGAAATTCTAGAAAATTAAATTGCAAACCTTAAATTAGCTCAAACCCTAAATCCTAAGGGTTTGGGACAATATCCAAAATGCCATTAAAAATAAATGCCAAATAACCAAAATAGCCTTCTAGCATTATTTATAAGGTTACTTGTAAGTTATGTCCTATGTGGGTTGTTCACTAACCCTAAAGCCTAGGCATGTGGCTTATGTTTCACAAATCAGCCCTTATAGCATCCTTATACATTGCATCAAGTCATTTTTTAGAGATTAAAGAGAGGGAAGTGGTCACTTTTATTTTCATTTTCTCCCTAGCCATTCTCTCTCTTCATTTTCGAAATATAGAGTGAGAGAGAGAGAGAGAAACAAGACCATGATCAGCCTTTAGCATTCCAAGATCAACATCAGAAGTCAGAAATCAAAATCCAAGCTAGAAAGGTATAAACTTTCAAAATTTGAAATCTTATGATTTGTTGTTAGATGTTGTAATTGTTTGGTTAAAGTTGTATATTAGGGTGTCTATAAGTAATCTGGGTTGTAAAATCCAAGATCCATAACATCAAAGTCCTCAAATCTAGCATTTTTGAAAATCTGGAAAAAGATCAAAAAGTGGCCTGACAGACATATGTCAGGGCCTCTAGATCTGTATGTGTTAATCGTTTTCTGTGTTCTATAATTTGGATCTATTCTATGCCATGTGGACTACCATCTGGAACTGGAATCATGGACATATCACTTCTAGATCACTGGATATACTCGGTCAAACCCGTTGACCGTTCACGGAAAGCAAATTCTGGGCATCCCAGAATCCCCAGAAACTTCTGACAACATTTTCTAAGTCCTTGATCTTGCTGTATATTAATGTTTTGGTTAATTTGTTGTTTTATCCTTGTAGTCTGACGTGAGGAGTGCACATTAAAACCTTTAGATCACCCAGATCTGTAACAAGATTGTAGAAATTCATGGTCAAACCATCATTGACCAAATGACCCGATGAAGATTCTGGCAAAACCCAGATCTTCAAGGGCCGTTTCCTGACCACCAGTTTGACCGGCCTTTATCCCTTATGTTTGTTGTTTGTAAGATGATCTGGTGATATATTATCGTACCCTGACATGTGCACTACACTATTGAACTTTAAAATAACACAAAAGAAATCCTTAAAGCTATGATTTAATGCTGCTTAGAAGGACCCCAACACTGCTTGAGTTTCTGGGCAACCCAGAAACTCAAGAACATCGTTGTCAGAGTTTTGTGAGGCTCAGATCTTGCTGTTGTGTTATGATATGGCCATGAAAATCGATTCATATTATAGTGTTACACATTTAGTACAATTCTAAAACACATTTCTAGCCCAAAACTGAAACGAGCTTAGATCCAAAGCCGGTCAAAGTAGGCACCCTGGCCACTGGCACGAATTTCTGGGCAGGCTCAAGAACACCTCAAGAACACCTATAGCGACGGTTCTGTCGCTATAGGGTCCTTTAGTGACAGTTTTAATTTCTAATTTCCGGAAATTATTAAATTAATTGAAATAAATAGATTTTAATTTCTAAAAATACTTAAAAATTTCTGAAAATTTATTTTAAATTCTGAAAAATAGTTTTTAATTATTTTAAGTATACTTCATAAATATTTAATATTTTTAGAATATAAATGGTATTTAATTTATTTAATTATAATATTAAATAAATGATTTAAAAATGATTTTAATTCATGGGAAATCATGAAAAATAATATTATGTTATAAGAAAATATTTTAAGTTATTTTTAATGTCTTTTAATATTTTTTGATGAAATTCATTAATTAATTAATATTAATGATAGTTAGTTTATTTAATAAATATATTAAATAAATTATGGAAAAATAGAATTAATGATTTATAAATCATATAAAAATGATTTAAGGGTTATAAAAATATTTTAAGTTATAAAATATAACTTTTGATATTTTTCTATTAAAATATTAATATTTTAATATTAATAGCAATTATCGGATAATGAATTTTAACTGTTTAAACATCATATAAATATAATTTTGATGTATTAAAAATACTTTGTGATATTATAAATATATTATAATATTATGACATGTATTTCATTAATATTTGATATTAAATAAATATTAATGACAAAAGAATTATGTGGTATTTAATTCATTTAAATACGTTTTTAATGATTTAAAATTCATGATAAATGATAATAATTATCTGAAAATTGTTATGAGACTTAGAAAAATATTTTGACTGAAAATAAAATTATCTGAGATAATTGTTAAGTGTTAAGTCAGAGTTTAATTGAACTTAGACTCGATAAAAGTCCGACTAGACCGTCGGGATGTTAGAATTGTGTCGGTTTCAACTCGGACTTAAAAAGTTTGACTTGATACCGAGTCTTATGTGTGTTATAGACTGATAGGGTTATATGTTATATGTTTAGGTTATTCTATGTCTATATATATAATTGTATTATACTGTGATGATATTATTCTAATATTGGAGATCTATATTACTAATATTAGGTCTTCGGATAAAGCGTTATAAATTGTGTTACGGTAATCAACCGTTCAGGTAAGTTTATTTTTATTTAACTCTATTAAGAGTTGTTTCATTCGGATAAGCTTATGGTTAATCATTGCTGATTGCCATGTATAATTGTACTCTGTACATATTGTATGTATAAGTCAGGTATGAAAGGCTGATCACCTTCATCACCAGTTGGTTCAGATATATTTGTTCATGTATAATACTTGTTCAGTCATAAACTTGTTCCTGCTAGTTCATAATTATATTGTTGAATTATAGCCAGCTTATTATTCAAACTCTTCAATCGTGATATATCGTTATATTGTTGAATTTAAACTTGCTGGGCGATCCTTATGCTCACCCTTGCTATATCATGATAAAACATTGCAGATTAAGGCGAATGCATCAGATACAAGAAAAGGTTAAAGGCAGTTCCAGCGTTAGGATATGTGTGCATCAAAATTGTATAAGTATTGTATGTTAATAATGTTATATGTTAGAAAAGTTATGAAATGTGTATTAAGTTAAGTTTACTCGACCTTGGGGAATAGTGAGTATATGTATTGTATAAACAATTTATGTTTATATCTTCCGCAAATAGTAATAGTTGTATACAATGATCGAACCGTGTGTGAGGTGATTTGGGATTTGGATTCGGGGCCCTCACAGTTGGTATCAGAGCTGTTGGTTATGAAGCTTAGGTAGGAATACCTGAGACTAATAACCGCAGTGATTAGGATATGGACTAACTCAAATAGAGTTAGTTGGTCGGTAAGATTCAAAGACGAATCTCGGCGAGTTATAAGATACAGAGTTCCATAACTCTGATAATAAAGTTGAACAATAATGGTGAATAGATAGAGTCTAAAAGACTGAAAGTACAGTGTTAGAAGATCGTAAAATAAAACGATCAAGACATAGAAATGAATCGTAATATATACGATGCGATCACCCCGTGATCTGATAAGGTGATAACAGGAAGAAGAGTCAATCTAATGATTGTAAAGTTACAGCAAAGTTTGCTGTGTGGAAGTTGTACTATGAAAACTCATAAAAGAGTTATGGATTATGAATACGAGTTGAATGAAATTCGTATTGAGAAGGGTGTTAGTGTTAGGTGGGGAATTCAATTGAGGACTCATGTTAGCAGCTGAGTTATATGATTCCTTGTATGGGCGGGGAATTATACTTGGTGTAAAAACTACTTAGTTTCTGGCATTGATAATCATTGAAATGTTTGTGTCGCACTATTTGCTATATGCATGTTAAGAGGCTGATTCCTTTCTCATGTGTATAACAGATAGATAGGTCATAGGTAGAGGATATAAGGTTAAGTACGAGTTCTTAAAACTCATACTTATGTGACATTCTTGACTCATAGTTATATGAAATGTTTATGAACCCCTCAGCGAACGGACGCCAAAGGTCAGACTAGGACAAGTTCTTAAACTCATATGATTGTGGCAAGTAAATGAACTCATAAGTGTGGTGTGACGAACTGTGTATAGTTGTGTGTAAACAGAATATTGAGGATAATAGGAACAGATAGATTATTAAGCAAATGATGACTAGTGAAGAAATAAGTTTTCCAAAACTCCTAGCTATGCTAGACTTCGAAATTTTGACATCAAGCTAAATACGCACTATGTGCCTTTAAAATAAAATATGTAGACTCGTAATCATTTTTGAAACGGTTTAAAGTATAGTCTATGCTACTTATTTCAGCTAGATGCAAACGATTTGAAATATCAAAATATGTTTTAATTATCACTCATGTACCATGTAACCTGGTGCAGAGATGATAAAAATTTGATGGAGTTGTAAATACAAGAATACTTAGTGTGAATTTGATCTAAAATCGTTGTTCCACTATTGTATGATGTGTTATGACGAAGTCATACAATGACGGCATCCTCAAACGGACTGTTAATACAGTACGACATCATGACGTCATTCTCAAAAATATTTTCACAAATTTTAATTTGCCAACGGGGTTTGGCTACACTTAAATAATTCGATTGAATTGAATTATTGATATGAGTTTATGCTATTCGATTCAGCTAGACTAATGTTATGAAAACTCTAAGTGTTCATTGAAAGAAATTTT
Organism: Panax notoginseng; assembly: GCA_016801055.1. Taxonomy (NCBI): domain Eukaryota; kingdom Viridiplantae; phylum Streptophyta; class Magnoliopsida; order Apiales; family Araliaceae; genus Panax; species Panax notoginseng. The sequence continues at coordinate 108,373,626 of CM029014.1, forward strand.
CCGAACCAAATTGTTTTGGTGCGGAATCCTATGATAAGACTGAGGTGAACAATGTTGTTTGGATAAATAATCCAATCGAGAAGCGTAAATATTCGCAACACATGATTAATACGTTATGCATGACATAAGAGTACAATAGGCTGATCACCTAAAGTACTAACAACGATAGTTTATCTTCTTTGTGATTGTAAACATACTGTTAACCTTTGTACGGGGTAGAATACCTTTTTCTTAATTGAAATAGGTAGCAGGTAGTAATACCTATAAACCTTTGTAGTTCATGGCCTATATGACCCCTCAACACAATTTAAAAATTTTTACTCTTGTGAGAGATGTATTGGGTAGCATGTGTTAATGTGTGTGAATGGTGAGAAGGTATGGTGTATGGTGTATGGTGTATGGTGTATAGTGTAAGGTGTAAGGTAAATTTTGGGGACGAAATTTTTAGAAGGGGTGAATGTGACAACCCGAGAATTTTGAATTTTTTTAAAATTTTTATTAATTGATTTAAGGTTCAAAATTAGAACCTAGACGGAAAATAAGTGTATGCGTTTGATATTTTTAAGATGGAATTTTGAGGATTTCAAAATTCTGTGAAGGATTTAGGTAAATTATTCAGGATTAAGTAATATGTGAATATGTTCTGTGTATATGTGTACAATATGTGGTTAAGGGTCAAGGGTTGACCAAATAATTGATATCTGTAACAAACCCTAAGTATATATTAAGAACATTAATGTTCGGTTAGAAAACCCTATGATTAACAAGAAACCCTAGAAACCGGTGCTGAAAACCCTAATTTCAATTCCGGGAATCCAAAACCCTAATTCGGTGCATGAAACCCTAATCTGGGAACTTAAATGATTATTATATTGTTTAAGTGTTATTAATTATAATATTAATTAGGAAAAAGCTTAATTATTAGCAAACCCTAATTTCACATTTTTGAAAAATCCTAATTTCTAGGTTAGAAACCCTAATTTTATAATTCGAGAAAAACTAAGTGTTAATTTAGTGATTTAATGTTAATTAGGAAATATTAATCCTAATTTTATAGTTGTAAGTAATTAGAAAACCCTAATCTAATTACGAAATCTAATTTCTAAATTAGAAAATTAATTTTCTATTAGAAAACCTAATTTTGGGTTTAAAACCCTAAATGACCAATTACGACCCTAATTGCGTAATTAGCGATTTTAATTAGGAAATACTAATCCTAATTAGCAAGATTTAATTAGAGATTAAGAAATTTTAATATAATTAGAAAATTCTAATTATAATTTAGAAATATTAATTTTCTATTTTGAAAATCTAAATTTGGAAATTCTAGAAAATTAAATTGCAAACCTTAAATTAGCTCAAACCCTAAATCCTAAGGGTTTGGGACAATATCCAAAATGCCATTAAAAATAAATGCCAAATGACCAAAATAGCCTTCTAGCATTATTTATAAGGTTACTTGTAAGTTATGTCGTATGTGGGTTGTTCACTAACCCTAAAGCCTATGCATGTGGCTTATGTTTCCCAAATCAGCCCTTATAGCATCCTTATACATTGCATCAAGTCATTTTTTAGAGATTAAAGAGAGGGAAGTGCTCACTTTTATTTTTATTTTCTCCCTAGCCATTCTCTCTCTTCATTTTCGAAATATAGAGTGAGAGATAGAGAAACAAGACCATGATCAGCCTTTAGCATTCCAAGATCAACATCAGAAGTCAGAAATCAAAATCCAAGCTAGAAATGTATAAACTTTCAAAATTTGAAATCTTATGATTTGTTGTTAGATGTTGTAATTGATTGGTTAAAGTTGTATATTAGGGTGTCTATAAGTGATCTGGGTTGTAAAATCCAAGATCCATAACATCAAAGTCCTCAAATCTAGCATTTTTGAAAATCTGGAAAAAGATCAAAAAGTGGCCTGACAGACATATGTCAGGGCCTCTAGATCTGTATGTGTTAATCGTTTTCTGTGTTCTATGATTTGGATCTATTCTATGCCATGTGGACTACCATCTGGAACTGGAATCATGGACATATCACTTCTAGATCACTGGATATACTCGGTCAAACCTCGTTGACCGTTCACGGAAAGCAAGTTCTGGGCAGCCCAGAATCCCCAGAAACTTCTGACAACATTTTCTGAGTCTTTGATCTTGCTGTATATTAATGTTTTGGTTAATTGTTGTTTTATCCTTGCAGTCTGACGTGAGGAGTGCACATTAAAACCTTTAGATCACCCAGATCTGTAACAAGATTGTAGAAATTCATGGTCAAACCACCATTGACCAAATGACCCGATGAAGATTCTGGGAAAACCCAGATCTTAAAGGACCGTTACTTGACCACCAGTTTGACCGGCCTTTATCCCTTATGTTTGTTGTTTGTAAGATGATCTGGTGATATATTATCGTACCCTGACATGTGCACTACACTATTGAACTTTAAAATAACACAAAAGAAATCCTTAAAGCTATGATTTAATGCTGCTTAGAAGGACCCCAACACTGCTTGAGTTTCTGGGCAACCCAGAAACTCAAGAACATCGTTGTCAGAGTTTTGTGAGGCTCAGATCTTGCTGTTGTGTTATGATATGGCCATGAAAATCGATTCATATTATAGTGTTACACATTTAGTACAATTCTAAAACACATTTCTAGCCCAAAACTAAAACGAGCTTAGATCTAAAGCCGGTCAAAGTAGGCACCCTGGCCACTGGCACGAATTTCTGGGCAGGCTCAAGAACACCTCAAGAAAACATATAGCGACGGTTCTGTCGCTATAGGGTCCTTTAATGACAGTTTTAATTTCTAATTTCTGGAAATTATTAAATTAATTGAAATAAATAGATTTTAATTTCTAAAAATACTTAAAAATTTCCGAAAATTTATTTTAAATTCTGAAAAATAGTTTTTAATTATTTTAAGTATATTTCATAAATATTTAATATTTTTGGAATATAAATGGTATTTAATTTATTTAATTATAATATTAAATAAATGATTTAAAAATAATTTTAATTCATGAAAAATCATGAAAAATAATATTATGTTATAAGAAAATATTTTAAGTTATTTTAATGACTTTTAATATTTTGTGATGAAATTCATTAATTAATTAATATTAATGATAGTTAGTTTATTTAATAAATATAATAAATAAATTATGGGAAAATAGAATTAATGATTTATAAATCATATAAAAATAATTTAAGGGTTATAAAAATATTTTAAGTTATAAAATATAACTTTTGATATTTTGCCATTAAAATATTAATATTTTAATATTAATAGCAGTTATCGGATAATGAATTTTAACTGTTTAAACATCATATAAATATGATTTTGTTGTATTAAAAATACTTTGTGATATTATAAATATATTATAATATTATGACATGTATTTCATTAATATTTGATATTAAATAAATATTAATGACAAAAGAATTATGTGGTATTTAATTCATTTAAATACGTTTTTAATGATTTAAAATTCATGATAAATGATAATAATTATCTGAAAATTGTTATGAGACTTAGAAAAATATTTTGACTGAAAATAAAATTATCTGAGATAATTGTTAAGTGTTAAGTCAGAGTTTAATTGAACTTAGACTCGATAAAAGTCCGACTAGACCGTCGGGATGTTAGAATTGTGTCGGTTTCAACTCGGACTTAAAAAGTTTGACTTGATACCGAGTCTTATGTGTGTTATAGACTGATAGGGTTATATGTTATATGTTTAGGTTATTCTATGTCTATATATATAATTGTATTATACTGTGATGATATTATTCTAATATTGGAGATCTATATTACTAATATTAGGTCTTCGGATAAAGCGTTATAAATTGTGTTACGGTAATCAACCGTTCAGGTAAGTTTATTTTTATTTAACTCTATTAAGAGTTGTTTCATTCGGATAAGCTTATGGTTAATCATTGCTGATTGCCATGTATAATTGTACTCTGTACATATTGTATGTATAAGTCAGGTATGAAAGGCTGATCACCTTCATCACCAGTTGGTTCAGATATATTTGTTCATGTATAATACTTGTTCAGTCATAAACTTGTTCCTGCTAGTTCACAATTATATTGTTGAATTATAGCCAGCTTATTATTCAAACTCTTCAATCGTGATATATCGTTATATTGTTGAATTTAAACTTGCTGGGCGATCCTTATGCTCACCCTTGCTATATCATGATAAAACATTGCAGATTAAGGCGAATGCATCAGATACAAGAAAAGGTTAAAGGCAGTTCCAGCGTTAGGATATGTGTGCATCTAAATTGTATAAGTATTGTATGTTAATAATGTTATATGTTAGAAAAGTTATGAAATGTGTATTAAGTTAAGGTTACTTGACCTTGGGGAATAGTGAGTATATGTATTGTATAAACAATTTATGTTTATATCTTCCGTAAATAGTAATATTTGTATAGAATGATCGAACCGGATCCGAGGCGATTTGGGACCTGGATTCGGGGCCCTCACATGTACAGGTAGTTAGCGAATGGTCGGTTAATCAAATAGAGATTATACCAAAACCCATAGCAGCATAGCCTGAAATAGTGGTGGTTGAGTCTAGAGACTCAGAGAGCCAAGACTATATGTCCGTGTTTGACAGCATGTTGGAGGAAGAGGTGGAGGCAGTATCCTTCAACCTAGTAGCTATAGCAGCAGAGATGGTTCTGGGGGAGTCAATGATGTCACTTTTTATGTCAGTATTGGATAGAAACATCCACTACTGTCAGGAGGTTAAGGAGCTGAACACAGAGCTCCAGGCTGTTATAGAGGATAAGATAGACGTGGAGTCCATGTGGGAGTAGGAGCATGATGAAAGGATTTTGGCTAAGGACAAAGTCCACGAGTTAAAACAGGAGGTCTTTGAGCTTAGAGGTGAGCTAAAGACCAAGAAACAAAAGATAAGGAGAATGTCCTATATCCATAAGAGTTCTTATGCGGACTTCCATTTGCAGGTAGCTGGTTATCCCATAGAGACAGGGCAGACGCGACATACTATCAGCCGTGATATTATCACAGGTCTTGCCAAGGTGGATTTTGAGAATGCCTTAAGACAGATGTGATCTAGTAGTGGCTAGACTAGTTTAGATATGTAAATATTTGGTATCTAGTAGTGACGTAAAACCCTCTTTTGTATAGCAAAGGGTAGTCTTTTATAAATCCCAATTTTTGGAAAGCAATTGCGGGAAAGTAATGTAATCAGCTTAGGCTGTGTAATGTAACTGATGTAGTATTATACTACAATGAATTAATATAAGTTTTTGGGAACATGTTGAGCAATGAATGCTTAAGTTATTGTTTAAAAGTGAATAATAACTGACTAACAGGAAATGAATAATAACGAAATGTGTTGTTTATTGTAACAGCAAAATGCCGCCAAGAAGAGTACCCCGTAATCAAGCAGCTAACGTAAATCAACCGGAGGGAGGTCCGGTTAACCCCATGCAGGAGTTTATAAATCTTTTAACATCAGCGTTTAATAGAACTGGGGCTAACATCCCCGTAAATTTTGGTGTAGTACGAGCTACTACGTTTAAGGATTTCAAGAGCGTGGGTCCGTCGGAGTTCAAGGGAACTACAGACCCTATCGAAGCCCAAACGTGGGTGAAGGAAATTGAAAAGGCATTTGTCATAGAAAATGTTGACAAGGCCCAGAAGGTTGCCTTTGCAACCTATATGATGAAGGGAGAGGCTAACTTTTGGTGGGAGGCCAACCAGGCTAGGGCCGGGATTGAGAATTTAACGTGGGCGAGGTTCAAAGAGATATTTTTCGAGAACTACTTTCCCACGAGTATGCAGGGAAGAATGGAGATGCGGTTTTTAGAATTGAAGCAAGGGGACATGACGGTTCCCCAATACGCCACCAAGTTTAATGAACTGGCGAGGTTCGCTCCACACCAAGTGGTCACCGAGGTTAGAAAGGCGAGACGGTTCGAGCAGGGCTTGAAACCCTGACTCTATAACCGTATTTCTGTGTCCCAGAGTACTTCGTTTGGGACCATTTTAGAAAAGGCGATAATCGCTGAAGGTGGTAGTGAGGCTCTGAGCCAATACCACAAAGATAAGAAGAACAAGGGGAAAGTGGATGGTGGAGTGAAGGTCGAAGGAGCCAGTGGTAGTGGCGAGGGACAAAAGAGGAAAATGTTTAGCTCTGGGAATACCGAAGTGATATTAAGAGACCTGAAGAAGAGGATGGAGGCTTGCAAGACATGTGGGAAGACTCACTTAGGAGTCTGTCTCAAGGGTAAGGCCGTGTGTTACAATTGTGGATAGGAGGGCCACATTGCGCCTAACTATCCAAGTCTGAAGAAGAATCATGGATGCTTTGTGTGTGGGTCAACTGACCACATGGTAAAGAACTGCCCAAAGAAGGGGACGGAAGGGAATAAGGGCGCCAATAGTGGTAAGTTAACTATTGGGGATCCATCGCAGCCGGTTAGGCCGATGGCCCAGACCTTTAATATGACCGTTCAAGACGCGATGGCCTCAGGGGACGTAGTCGCAGGTATTATTTTGATCAACGACGTAAATGCATATGTGCTGTTTGACTCGGGTGCTACTTGTTTGTTTATCACATGTGATTTTGCTAGACGATTAGGATTACTTCCCGAAAAGTTGCCAATACCTTTAAATATTAAGGTAGCAAACGAAGAGATAATTCTTGTTGAAGATATTCATAGGAGTTATTGTGTAGACATACGAGGTTGTAAGTTATCGGTAGATTTGATACCGATAAAGTTACGAGAATTTGACATAATTCTCGGAATGGATTGGTTGGTTAATCATGGGAAAATTATAGATTGTCAAAAAAAATGCATAAATATTAGAACCTTAAGACAACCTCATGTAATATTTTACAGAAATAAATCACCGGGACGTTCGTGTTGTCTTACCATGACACAAACTAGGAAACTATTAAGGAATGGGTGTGTAGGTTATTTGTGCCATGTAGTTGATACCCAGAGAGTGGGAGCGACCATGGAACAAATACCTATAGTAAATGAATTCATGGATGTATTTCCAAGTGAGTTGTCGGGTCTTCCGCCGGATAGGGAGACTGAATTCGTAATAGACATTATGCCAGGAGCGGCACCAGTTTCTAGGGCACCGTATCGTATGGCGCCAGTGGAAATGAAGGAGTTGATGGTGCAGTTGCAAGAACTGTTGGACAGGAAGTACATACAACCGAGTGTTTCACCGTGGGGAGCACCGGTACTTTTTGTCAAGAAGACGGACGGATTGTTAAACTTTTTATTGGCTATCGAAAGTTGAACAAGTTAACGATAAAGAATAAGTACCCATTGCCCAGGATCGATGATCTGTTTGATCAATTGAAAGGGGCAAAGTATTTTTCTAAAATAGATTTGCAGACGTGGTATCATCAGCTAAAGGTTAGGAATGAAGACGTGCCAAAGACAGCATTCAGGACTCGTTATGGTCATTACGAGTTTCTGGTGATGTCATTTGGGTTGACTAATGCACCAGCTGCATTTATAGATATGATGAACAGAGTGTTCAAACAATATTTGGACAAGTTCGTCGTGGTGTTTATCGATGATATTCTAGTCTATTCTAAGACGCCATAAGATCATGCTGAACACCTAAGGATAGTGTTGGAAACACTAAGGAAGGAGAAGTTATATGCAAAGTTCACTAAGTGTGAATTTTGGCTAGAGAGGGTACAATTTTTAGGACATGTCATTGACCATGTGGGAATTTTAGTAGATCCATCAAAAGTGGAAGCCGTGATGAATTGGGAACAACTGAAAACGTCGACTGAGATGCGGAGTTTCCTAGGTTTAGCAAGTTACTATCGGAGATTCATCTAAGATTTTTCAAAGATAGCTACTCCGTTGACTAATTTGACAAGGAAGACAGTGAAATATGAGTGGACTGAGAAATGCGAGGACAGTTTTCAAGAACTGAAGAAGAGAATGAGTAAAGCGCCTATTTTGTCATTACCCGATGACATAGGAAATTTCGTAATTTATAGCGATGCTTCGCATAGAGGACTTGGTTGCGTGCTCATGCAGCATGGCAAAGTCATTGCGTATGCATCTAGGCAGTTGAAGGATTATGAGAAAGTTTACCCTACTCATGATCTGGAACTGGTCGCTGTAGTTTTTGCCTTAAAGATATGGCGACATTATCTTTACGGGCAAAAATATGAGATATACACGGACCACATGAGTCTAAAATATACCTTCACACAGAAGGAGTTGAATATGAGACAGAGGAGATGGATGGAGTTGATAAAGGATTACAACTGTGAAATCCTGTATCATCCTGGAAAAGCCAATGTAGTGGCCGACGCCTTAAGTAGAAAGGGTCGGAAAAGTTGTCTATGTTAACGGCTCAAACTGAGTTAATAACAGAGATGACTAGAATGGAGTTAGAGGTGGAATTTCCAAAAGAAGCGGGACAGAGACTATTTGCAATGGAGATCCAATCTACCATCGTAGAGAGAGTCAAGGAGGTGCAACTCAAAACTGATGAGTGTGACCAGATGAAGAAGCGGTTAACCCATGAAAAAGATATTAAGTACAGTCTTGATAATGAGGGATTATTAAGATTTGAGCGAAGAATTTGGGTTCCAAATGAGACGAAATTAAAGGAGCAAGCGTTATAAGAGGCTCACAGTTCAAGGTACTCGATTCATCCTGGTAGCACCAAGGTGTATCAAGACCTTCGACAGAGTTTTTGGTGGCCGAACATGAAGAGAGAAATAGCCGAATATGTGAGTAGGTGCTTGACTTGTCAGAAAGTTAAGGCCGAACATCAACGACCAAGTGGTTTGTTACATTCATTAGAGATTTCGGAGTGGAAGTGGGAGCATATCACGATAGAATTTGTGGTGGGACTTTCGACTACTCAGAAGGGGTATGATGCGATTTGGGTAATAGTGGATCGATTGACAAAGTCGGCTCACTTTTTGCCAATTCGGGTCAAATACAACTTAGATCAGTTAGCTAAACTTTATGTTAAGGAAATTATTTCCAGATATGGAGTACCAGTTTTGATTGTGTCAGATCGTGATCCACGATTCACGTCGAACTTTTGGAGAAGTCTTCAAGAACAGTTGGGGATGCAGTTAAAATTGAGTACGGCATATCATCCACAAACCGATGGACAGATCGAGAGAATAATTTAGACGTTAGAAGATATGTTGAGACCTTACATCATGGATTTCAAGGGTAGTTGGGATGATCATCTACCATTAGTAGAGTTTGCGTATAATAACAGTTATCATGCAAGCATAGGTATGCCGCCTTACGAAGCTTTGTATGGGAGAAAATGTAGAACACCATTATATTGGGATGAAGTGGGAGAACGCCGAATGCTAGGACCAGAATTGGTGTGGCAAACAGCGAATATTGTGAAGCTAATACGAATACGATTGGTAGTAGCTCAAGACAGACAAAGAAAGTTTACAGATTCATATTGAATAAATAGGGAGTTCGAGGTAGGCTCGTATGTAATACTAAAGGTATCTCCCTAGAAAGGAAAGATACGCTTCAGAAAGAAAGGAAAATTAAGTTCCAGGTTTATAGGACCTTTTGAAATATTAGAAAAGGTGGGAGGGGTAGCTTACGTGGTAGCGTTACCTCCAGACCTAGAACGAATACATAACGTGTTTCACGTATCTGTATTATGACCCTATAAGCCTGATTACAAACACGTAATAGAGTATGAACCGATTCATATCGAGAAGGACTTAACCTATGAGGAGATGCCAATTCAAATCATCGATCGAAAAGAGCAAGTTCTGCGGAACAAAGTTATACCGTCTGTAAAGGTGTTATGAAAGAATCACGATGTCGAAGAAGTAACATGGGAATTAGAAGAAAAGATGAGAAAGAATTACCCTCATTTGTTTGTGTAATTTTTTTTAAGCGAGATTCTGGGGACAGAATCCTTATAAGGGGGAGAGAGTGTAACGCCTCGTAAAATCGAACCTTTTGTAAATACTTTTAATAATGAATAAAATAATATTATTTGTTAGTAAGATGAATGTCGTTCTATAACCTAGAAACGTTGGAACGTCGTAGTATATTAACTACGTGAGAGAATTAAAGTGTTTGAATTTTCAAGACGAAAATAAAAGTTTTTCGAGAAATTTTTCGAAAAATACTATTCATCATTTTTTGCTCGAGAATTATTTTTGAACTTCCGAGAAATACGTAACGTTATAATATCGAGGTGAGATGGATTATGTAATAATAATTCAAGTATGGAAAACGTAATTTTTCGCATGCGGACGTAATTTGAGAACGATAAGAATTAAAGTCTAAATGAAATGAATTTGTGTAATCTTGTAGGAAGCAAGTCCAATAAATATTAAGGGGCAAGCCCAAGATGGAATAATGATTAAGCCCAAAGTGTTTATTAATGTAAAGCCCAAATGGTTGTTAATGAAAAGTCCAAGTAAATTGTTATTATAAGCCAAAGTTAAGATAAGTAATTAAATCCAAGCCCAATTAATGATCCATGGGTAAAGCTAGATCCATGGGGCAACCCATGGGTGAACTTGGAGAGCAAGACCTTTATGTGATGACCAAGTATATGATGTAGGGAGCAAGTTTACTTAGTGTGCAAGTAGTGAATAGTAAGGTGGTTAGTGAGGAGGTGGGATGTCTTAATGACCAAAGTGCCCTAAGCTTGGAAAGTCTATAAATACCAAGCCTTTGAATTCATTTGTTGTTTGTTAGTTCATCCAACATAAAAAGCAACTTATTTGTTAGAGAAGATAAGCACTTAGAAGTCCAATTTTCTATTATTAGATTTTCCAAAGAAGAAGGAGTTAGTCTTCAAAGGTAATGATCTTATATTTCCATCTCTCTCATAGTAGGGTGATAAGAAAAGTGTAATTTAATGAACTTGGATGCTAAGAACACATGAGAAGTGGATAAACAATGGACTTAAGCTAATTAAGTCGTAAATAAGTAACTTAAACTTAAATAAGTTATGAACTTATGAAGAATAAGCCATGACCTAATTTAATGATAAGTTGTTGTATCATGTAAGTTGAGATGTCTAGATAATTTAATGAATTCATTTGGAATGTTGAACCAATCCCAAGTAATGAAGTTTGTCGGAATTCACACGATTGGACGATAATCGTCGAATTCGTTAAATTCTGAGAATAAAAGTAGGATTTTGTGTTTGAACTCAGAAACGTTAGTTTTCGATGGAGACAAGTCGTATTTGGCATTATAGAGTTGCAGACTCGAAAATGGCCGGATTTCGACTTAGAACGAAGAAATGAGCGTTGAACATTCACGAACGTTTATCGTTTTCGTTAAAAATAGACTAATAGGTGATTTTTTAGTTAACGTAGTCAAATAGATAAAATTCTTGCATGAATACGTAGAGTATGTGATTTATGAGCTGTAGGCTCTTGAACGAGCCAATTCAGACTTATAACGAAGAAGTTATGCGTCCGGGAATTTCGCAAAGTTGAAAATTTGTTAAAGCTATCTGAAGGCTTATTGATGGCGCTGCAGCGCCGGGCACAAGGTCATAACCTTCTGTAGTTTCACGCCGCGGTGCGACTGTTAGCCCATAAACTCACACTACATCGCCGTGTCTGGTCCTTAGCCACTGCAGAGTGGCGCCACCACGCGGCATAAAGAAGAAAAGGCCGCGCCGCAGCGCCAGCCCTAGGGTTTCGGCAGAGAAGAAAGTTTATAAGTATAACATGAATGATAACTCATTAGTAATGAACTAAGGAACTTAATGAAGCATTGTAAGGTATTGTTAAACCATAATTTTGTTGCCTAAAGGTTGAAGATAAGTAATCAAACATGAACATAATGTGAAGGTAAGATAGATTTAACGAAAAGCCAGAACCAATAATGACAAATCTAAGTTATAATTAGATTGAGAAGAAGAGTAAGATTCATTAGGAACCATGTATGTTCATTCATGTCCTAATGTGTTATGTGACGTTATTATTTATTATAGAGACTTAAGGACTTAAACGAGAACGTGTTATAACTGTAGCAGATACTGAAGGCAAGTACTCTAACCTTTGTTCCAGTTCAATCTGGACAAGCTTTGTGATTCATGTATTCTTACGCATGAGTTAATGTCTGATGAAGTCAAAAGCCAATTCATTCGGCTAGACTTATGCTATGTTAGATTTCTTATAATCTATCAAATATTGACAAGAATTTACCAAACTAATATTGTTGTGGTTTTCAAAAGGGGACTGAGTATGCTAAATTGTTTTGTCATCGAACGACAGGCACGTGAGGTTGCCACAACTTAAACGTATACACGTTTAATGAATGTAGACTTGATCAACATAGAGTACTATATGCTGATCACCTAGACGTGCTCGTAAGTAATGTCAGATGAGTCCTTAATTGAAATTCCACTTAACTCTATCTTACTCTTAACAACTTACCCTTAACTTGCTCAATACGAATTCCTCGTATCACATTATCTATAACTCCTCGTGAGTTTATCTCGTACTATATCATAGTACATTATCTTCATAGCATCAAGCTATAATTATTCAAACATTACAGACCATCTTTCTTTTATAACTTAAACAGACCACGTCGTGATCTTATTCTATAATCATCTCCCTTAAAAGTCTTTTCTTAACTCGTGATCATTTTGTTTGACGATCTTCTTTCTTTCTTTTTTCATCATTTACGATTTCATTTATGCTTTTAATCTTACAGACTTTGTCTATTCATCATTATTCGTTATCTTGGCTATTGGAGTTAGTAAACTCCCATTTCTTATCTTTATATCTCTTCAAGATTCTTCTCTGAATTTTTTTGTTTATATAACAATTCTTCCTTTAAGAATTTCTAACTTCATTTACATTGCTCAATATTTCATTCAAGTTCCACATTTTCATCATACGTATCCATTTCTATACTTGGTACACATCGAGTCTCTAATAGTTTTAATATGGTACACTGAGTTGTTTCCCACAAACAACCAACAAACTAGGTTATGAGTTGCTAGTTCGTATATACCTCCGCTCTATGAAGGAATCGTTTAGCCCAGATACCATACATCAACAATTAAAGAGTACGAATGTACCATACTTAAATATAACCTTTTATTCTTAACTTTACATCTTTATTATTGGAGTTGGGTAACCCCACATTCATATTCCTTATAACTCTACGAGATTCTTCTTGAATCCTCTCACACATGTTTTAATCCCTTCTTTATAAATTTCTTAAATTACTTCTTATTGTTCAACCTCTATCTGAGCTTATTCTTTCATTATCTTCACCTCTCTTCTCTATGGTTATAGCCTAAGGTACTCCTACCTACGATTTATAACCTACAGTTTTGATACCAACTGTAACGACCCCAAAATTCATGCAATTCAATTATCGACTTCGGTCGTTAATAACATGTCTAACTTCTGATTTTACATTATTATTCGATGTTAAACTTAATAAAATGAGGAATAATTTAAACTTTTATGTCTTCTTACTTTAATTCCCTGAATCAAAACCTTTATCATATACACATCTCTGAATCAAGTTATTTTATGATTCACTTCATCAAAGTTATTATATATAATCTTACATTTTAATCTGATAACCTTTACACATCAGATAACTCAAACTTGATAGTTTATCATTATATAATTATTGTAACTTATCAAGTACATTTCTCAAACCTTATATCTTTACCTACCCTTAAACCATACTTAGCTTATTACTCACCTTATCAGAGTTACTAAATAAAACTTACATCCAGGTTCAATACTCTTTCATACAACAAACAAAACTTAAACTTTATAACTCATCATCTGTTAAACATCATACATTATTCGGAACCCTAAACATGGTTCAAATAATAATAATTCAGCCAAAGTGTATAATTCTTCAAGTATCACATTTGATTCATGTCTTCAAGTAGCACATAACTTTACCTTGAATCTTAAACCTGCAAAAGTGGTTATTTGCAAGGTTGAGCTTGACAGCTCAGCAAAATCTAACAGTTTTCATGCATCACGTAGCACATAATAACATGCTCAACATATATCTCATAAAGTTTGGACTAACATAACATACATGCTACAGTTCATATAACAGGTATAAAGACTGAGTTCCTTACTCAATCAACATGTTTTACTCAATCAACGTAGTCATAAATTGACTTTAACATTTCATACTTTCAATATATATATAACACATCATGCTCTTTGCAATAAAGATTTAAAACAGTTAATCATCAAGTTCACATAGATAATAGGAACTGAAAGACTTATCTTGATCGTTGTTTACCAATAACAGTTTAACAGCTTACAGATATCTGCACTTCACGTGCCCTACATAATTATATAATCATTCACATTAACTATTAGTCACATAGCAACGCATAGTAGTTGTAATGTAAACTTTACTCTATATTTGATAACCCTTCTTATTAATTAATACACAATATTCAATTTGATTGTGTTAACTTTTGACTTACATCTCACTGTATTACTTCTTAGGTCGTACTCGAAGTTCATTAAGTGTTTAAGTCTTGCTAGGAATCATTATTGGTTTTAATATTCATTTCATTTGACTTAAAACACTTTGTACGTTCATTAACATTTGTTACGGCGTTTCGACGTTCATTCGTCACACCCCCGATTTGTCTATCTTGTGTATGCTTAGTATGCTTATAAAACTTATCTAATACATCATTTATTAAAGTTAAGTATACTTATATTTACTAACATTCATATTTTATAACATAGAACAACATCTTTTATCGTTAGAAGCACTACACTTGCATACGTGCAGGCCTGACGCCCTCCAATTGTCCCTGAAAACACAACAGTCCTAAAGATGATAATTTTTTTCCTTGTTCTCAACCTCAAATTTAAAAACTTAAGGACTAAAAGTTATAGGTCTACTCGTCCTCGTTCCAGATCATCTTGAATCGCATCAATCGGAGTTTGTATGAAAAGTTATGGGCGTTTTACCAAAATATGTCAAAGAAGTCACACTTGACACACTATGGGCGTGGCCGCGCCCAAATCCTTCACACTCCAGCGCGCCCGCACCAGTTAGCAGTGCCCAGTGGCGCGCCCACGCTCCTGGGTAGTGCGGCCACACTGGGCTTGTAACGACCCCAAAATCTATACAATTTAAATCCCGACTTCGGTCGTTAACCATACATTCAACCTCTAAATAATACATCATTATTCGATGTTAAACTTAATCATGCTGAGGGTACAAGACCACGAACTATGTCCACAGTTACAAGTAATCTTTTAACTTCAACTTTAACAGTCATAAGACTATAAGGACCCCGTACTTAGGGTGTTAAGCCCTTCGTACGATGTATTGTGCACAAACATTTAACGCTATGCATATGTCCATAGTTATAAGTAATCTTTCAACTTAAACTTTAACAGTCATAAGACTATAGGGACTCTGTACTTAGGGTGATCAGCCCTTCGTACAGTGTATTGTGCACAAACATCTCAACGCCTCCGCGTAATCCCCTATAAAAGGGTTGTTCATCTCAACTTTTCAACATCTGAATCCGCACAAATAATTTGTTTGGCATACCTCTCAAGAAACTCTTGAATTTCATGAACATCTTTCAATATTTGTCTAGCTGAATCAAATAGCATAGACCTCTACAATAACTCGGACATTACCGAAATATACATATACATACATACATATGTATTCTTATATCTTAAAGAAATCTCAAAAATCTTTTTATGGTCATGATACCGCACTGTATTTACAGTCCGTTGAGGATTTCGTCATTTGGTGACTTTATCATACTACATCATACCATAGTGGCTATCGATCCTTAGATCACATCCACACTAGGTAATATTGCATTGATGACTCCATCATTTTTATCATCTTTGCACCAGGTTACATGATGCATTAATGATATAAAATACATTTGATATATTGTAAATCATTTTGTCTAGCCGAAGTAATTAGCATAGACATACGAATAAGTATGTTGTTAAAATCATTGGTTCCATCATTTGATCAATGTTTTTCAAGAAAATAAAAGTGTAAACATTAGCACGAAGTCAATAAATTTCGAAAGTCTAACATAGCTAGTAGATTTAGAATACCTATGCTTCCACCATTACTTCACTTTCTATAATGATCCAAGCTTAATAGGTCTATCTATTCCTATCATCCTCAATACTCCATTCACACTTAATTATACCCTAGTTCATCAACTTACCACACGTTTATGAGTTCAGGAACTTGCCACAATCATATGAGTTTAAGAACTTATCCTAGTCAGACCATAGGCGTCCATCGCTGAGGGGTTCAAAACATACCATATAATTATGAGTCACGAACCTACCATAAGTATGAGTTTTAAGAACTCGCACTTAACCTTATAATATTCTCTAACTATACTCTACCTATTGTTATACACATGAGAAAAGAATCATCTTTCTCAACATGCATATAGCAAATAGCGTGACACAAACATTCCAATAATTATCAATGTGATAAACTTAGTGCAAGCACAAAACCCTCGCCCATACAAAGATTTATACACTCAGCCATCACAGGAGTCCTCAATTGAAATTCCACTAACTTTATCTTGGTCTAACTTGCTCTTTGCTCGATACGAGTTTCTCGTATCAATCATCTATAACTCCTCATGAGTTATCTGTACTATTTCATAGTACACCATCTTCATAGCATTAAACTATAATCATTCAAACATTACAGACCATCTTTCTTTTTAACTTAAACAGATCACGTCGTGACCTTATTCTATAATTATCTCTCTAAAATTCTTTTGTTAACTCGTGATCGTTTTATTTTACGATCCCAATCTTTTTTTTCCATCATTATAACGTTATTCGTTATCTTGGCTATTGGAGTTAGGAAACTCCCATTTCTTATCTTTATATCTCTTAAGATTCTTCTTTGAATCTTCTTGTTTATAAAACAATTCTTCCTTTAAGAATTTCTAACTTTATTTACATCGCTCAAAATTTCATTCAAGTTCTAAACTCTCATCATACGTGTCCACTTCTACACTTAGTACACATCTAGTCTCTAACAGTTTTAATATGGTACGCTGAGTGTTCCCACAAACAACCAACAAATAGGTTTCGAGTTGCTAGTTGTATATACCTCGCTCCAAGAAGAATCGTTTAGCCCAGTCCATACATCAACTATTAAAGAATACAATTGTACCACACTTAGACTAACTCTCTATTCTAACTTCTTTATCATTCTCTTTTTATAGACATTGTCTATTTATTATCACCTTACATCCTTATAATTGGAGTTGGGTAACCCCACATTTATATTCCTTATAACTCTGCGAGATTCTTCTTTGAATCTTTTTACGCAAGTTTTAATCCCATATTGTTCAAACTCTATTTGAGCTTATTCATTCTTTATCTTCGTTCTTTATCTTCACCTTTCTTCTCTAAGTTTATAGCCTTCGGTACTCCTACCTAAGATTTATACTACAGCTTTGATACCAACTGTAACGACCCCAAAATCTATACAATTTAAATCCCGACTTCGGTCGTTAACCATACATTCAACCTCTAAATAATACATCATTATTCGATGTTAAACTTAATAAAATTACGGAATATTTAAAACTTTTATACATTTCCTTCTTTCTTGCCCTGAATCGCAACCTTTACATTACATATCTTTGATTCAATCTTATATCATGAATCGTTACAACAAAATGACTATAACATAGTCTTACATCATAACTAAATATCCATATACATTGGATAGCTCAACTTACAATTCAACATGTTACGTTCAAAATATGAATTACATTTCTCATAAAACAAAGTAATCTTAGTGAAATAGATCTCTATAACTCACTTAGCACATATCTTTACCTTAAATTTGTACCTGCAAAAGTGGTTATTTGCAAGAGTGAGCTCGACAGCCCAGCAAAGTCTAACAGTTTTCATGCATCACATAGCACATAATAACATGCTCGACATACATCTCATTAAAGTAACATGGCATACAAGCTTTTAATTCACATAATAAATATAAAGATTGAGTTCCTTACTCAATCATCATTACTTAGCCAAAATAATGCAGTCATATATTGACTTTAACATTTCATGATTTCAACATGCATAACACATCATGCAATTTAAAACAGTTCATCAAGTCCACGTAGAAAATAGGAACTGAAAGACTTGCCTTGATCGTTGTTTACCAATAATAGCTTAACAGCTTACAGTTATCTGCACTTCACGTGCCCTACACAATTATATAATCATACACATCAACTATTAGTCACATAACAACACATAGCAATTGTAATGTAAACTCTACTCCACATCTCATAATCTTTCCTATTAATAAATACACAATGGTCAATTAGATTGTGTTAACTTTTCGACTTATGACTCACTATATTTCTTCTTAGTCAAACTCGAATTTCAAGTGCTTAAGTCTTGCTAGGACTACTTATTGGTTTTATATTAAACCCATTCCATATCTTATAATATCCATTTCAATGGAATTGAAACACTTTTTAAGTTCATTAACACTTGGCACGACGTTTCGACGTTCAATCGTCACACGCCCGATTTGCCTTTTTGTGTATGCTTACTATGCTTCTATAACTTATCTAATACATTATTTATTAATGTTAAGCATCACTATATTTACTAAGATTCATATTTTATAACTTAGGACATCATCTTTTATGGTTTGGAGCACTACACATGCATATGTGCATGTCCGACACCCTCCGATTGCCTCCGAAAACACAATAGTCCTAAAGATGACCATTTTTACCTATCCTATTGACCTCAAATTGAAAAACTTAAAGAACGACAGTTGTAGGTCTACTCGTTCTCATTCCAGATCATCTTGAATCACCTCAACCGGAGTTCGTATGAGGAAGTTATGGCCATTTTACTACATGAGGTCAAAACTGTCTAAGTCAGACTTCTGTCCCCGCGCTAACTAAGCCAACTAGTGGCGCTGGGGCGCGAGATTGGCGCTGGGGCACGAATTTCAGCGCTGGGGTGCCAACTTCTGGCGCTGGGGCGCGAATTTTGGCGCCGGGGCGCGATTTTTGACGCTGGGACTCAAATTTTGGCGCTGGGGCGCCGAAACTTGCAGAACCCAACCACGAAGAAAAACAACGCTACTGTCTTTTTTTTAACAGCAATTAACCCCAATTAACATGTATAACTTATATAAATTACACATATACACACTACCCAACATGCATATACTAGTTTAAATTACTAAATAATAATCACAGAAAATTAAATTCCTTGAAAATCATATTTTATAACAAGACTCCATGTTTGACATTTGTTAAACACAGTGAACACTATAATCTCTAATAACCACAAATTTGATTACTTTTAAACTACAATTCTCTGTAGTTCATATCCAATTAACATAATCACACTTCAATTTCATAACTTCACAATTAACATATACTAATTTTGATATTTCTACAAACCACTTTCACACGTGAATGTTTACTGTAAAAACTAATTTCTCTTTCTCTATGAACGCTAGCATACTTTTCATATATACATACATGTGCTAATATAACAATTAGTTACAAATAAACTTAATATCATAAAAGCTATAAGCTATATATATATATATTTATATATATATATATATATATATATATATATATATATATATATATATATATATATATATATATATATATATTTATATATATATATATATATATTACAATTCATCTTTTACAATTATTTTACAGAGAACTTTTTGGACTAAGAAAACTAAACTTTAAAATAAAATAAGAGGATTAATATCCACCTTTGATTTAAGAAGATAATGGTTATCCTTTTGATTATCAAGCCTCTTTTTCCCAATTCCTTTCTTGAAAACCTGTTAGAAATCACTCACTTTCTCTCTCTAGAGTTTTCTCAAATTTTCTCTGTATTCTTCTTCTTCTCTCCCTTTTCTTCAACTGAGTTTTTCTTTTCTCTTCTAACATACGTGGAATAGTATAACGTATATAGTAATAATATATATTAATGATATAATATAAATATATATATAACTTATATCAGTTATGTAAGTTTTTGAAAATCAAAAGCCATAAGGCTTGTTTGGCTAACCACGAAAAAAATAATCAATTAATCCTTATGTCTTGTTTGGTAAAACACAATTAGATTAAAGACTTAATAGGCATTAGGCTTTGTTTGGCAAAATAATTTAAAACTAAAGACTTAATATATTTAAACCTTGTTTGGCAAAATAAATTAAAACTACTTTAATTTATTTTAATAACCACTTATAATATAATTATTTGTCACACTTCTAATTAATTAAGTTTTCATACTTAATTTAATTAATTCTAATAACAATTCATTACATAATATAATTATTTATTCAATCATTATAAATTCTCTAACTTAATTATTAAATTAAATTAGATTACTATTTCAAAATAATTACTTTCCTAAACTCATTAATTATTTTTTAAACAAATAAATAATCAAATCACATCAAATCAAATACTTATTCAACAATAAACACATCAACTAAATATTTATATAATTCAATAAATATTTAAATATTATAATAAAAATCTGGATTGTTACATCATTCCCTCCTTACAAGGATTCTGTCCTCAGAATCACAACTCAAGCCACTCATTCGTTACAATCTTCCCTACTTACAAAGATTCTGTCCCCAGAATCGAAGACATAAATTAAACAAATAACTCAGAGAAATCTTTCATCATTTTATCTAAATATAGATTTTATATTTCCTACTACATTCATTATCTAACAAATTCTATGTTTCATTTCATAACTTTCATTTGAACTCAATTATATTTTGAGTAATATATATCTTTTAACCAATTCATTTCCTTTTCTAAGGATCGTTATCATAAACACTCGGGATATTACATTCACCCTTTCTTCTAAGAATTTCGTCCTCGAAATTTTATTTATTAATTTTTATTCATTCACTCTATTGAAGTAGATTTTACATCACTACTTCATTCATTCATTGGCTTCTATAACCACTTTCTTTCCACAAACATCATTCCACAATTATTAAACTTTTCTATTAAAAGTTTAACATTATTCTTTGATAACTCATCTATTTCTCACTTCAAAATCTCTTTTCTCACTTATTCAACATATTCATCATTCAGTGTCGTATTCTACGACTCACTTCTTTCTAAGGAATACTTTCCTTTTTCACTTCCATCTTACAGAATAACAAGAATCTTCCACAATTGTTCAATAATTGGGAAGTAGTATGAATAACTCAGGAATATAAAAGATTCCAAATCATGCTGAGGGTCACAAGACCATGAACTATGTCCACAGTTACAAGTAATCTTTTAACTTCAACTTTAACAGTCATAAGACTATAAGGACCCCCGTACTTAGGGTGTTAAGCCCTTCGTACGATGTATTGTGCACAAACATTTAAACGCTATGCATATGTCCATAGTTATAAGTAATCTTTCAACTTAAACTTTAACAGTCATAAGACTATAGGGACTCCTCGTACTTAGGGTGATCAGCCCTTCGTACAGTGTATTGTGCACAAACATCTCAACGCCTCCGCGTAATCCCCTATAAAAGGGTTGTTCATCTCAACTTTTCAACATCTGAATCCGCACCAAAATAATTTGGTTTGGCATAACCTCTCAAGAAACTCTTGAATTTCATGAACATCTTTCAATATTTGTCTAGCTGAATCAAATAGCATAGACCTCTACAATAACTCGGACATTAACCGAAATATACATATACATACATACATATGTATTCTTATATCTTAAAGAAATCTCAAAAATCTTTTTATGACGTCATGATACCGCACTGTATTTACAGTCCGTTGAGGATTTCGTCATTTGGTGACTTTATCATACTACATCATACCATAGTGGGCTATCGATCCTTAGATCACATCCAACACTAGGTAATACTGCATTGATGACTCCATCATTTTTATCATCTTTGCACCAGGTTACATGATGCATTAATGATATAAAATACATTTTGATATATTGTAAATCATTTTTGTCTAGCCGAAGTAATTAGCATAGACATACGAATAATAGTATTGTTGTTAAAACTCATTGGTTCCATCATTTGATCCAATGTTTTTCAAGAAAATAAAAGTGTAAACATAGCACGAAGTCAATAAATTTCGAAAGTCTAACATAGCTAGTAGATTTAGAATACCTATGCTTCCACCATTAACTTCACTTTCTATAATGATCCAATGCTTAATAGGTCTATCTATTCCTATCATCCTCAATACTCCATTCACACTTAATTATACCCTAGTTCATCAAACTTACCACACGTTATGAGTTCAGGAACTTGCCACAATCATATGAGTTTAAGAACTTATCCTAGTCAGACCATAGGCGTCCATTCGCTGAGGGGTTCAAAAACATACCATATAATTATGAGTCACGAACCTACCATAAGTATGAGTTTTAAGAACTCGCACTTAACCTTATAATATTCTCTAACTATACTCTACCTATCTGTTATACACATGAGAAAAGAATCATCTTCTCAACATGCATATAGCAAATAGCGCGACACAAACATTCCAATAATTATCAATGTGATAAACTTAGTGCAAGCACAAAACCCTCGCCCATACAAAGATTTATACAACTCAGCCATCACAGGAGTCCTCAATTGAAATTCCACCTAACTTTATCTTGGTCTTAACTTGCTCTTTGCTCGATACGAGTTTCTCGTATCACATCATCTATAACTCCTCATGAGTTATCTCGTACTATTTCATAGTACACCATCTTCATAGCATTAAACTATAATCATTCAAACATTACAGACCATCTTTCTTTTATAACTTAAACAGATCACGTCGTGACCTTATTCTATAATTATCTCTCTTAAAATTCTTTTGTTAACTCGTGATCGTTTTATTTTACGATCCTCAATCTTTTTTTTCCATCATTTATAACGTTATTCGTTATCTTGGCTATTGGAGTTAGGAAACTCCCATTTCTTATCTTTATATCTCTTCAAGATTCTTCTTTGAATCTTCTTGTTTATAAAACAATTCTTCCTTTAAGAATTTCTAACTTTATTTACATCGCTCAAAATTTCATTCAAGTTCTAAACTCTCATCATACGTGTCCACTTCTACACTTAGTACACATCTAGTCTCTAACAGTTTCAATATGGTACGCTGAGTGGTTTCCCACAAACAACCAACAAACTAGGTTTCGAGTTGCTAGTAGTTCGTATATACCTCCGCTCCATGAAGGAATCGTTTAGCCCAGATACCATACATCAACTATTAAAGAGTACAATTGTACCACACTTAGACATAACTCTCTATTCATAACTTCTTTATCATTCTCTTTTTATAGACATTGTCTATTTATTATCACCTTACATCCTTATTATTGGAGTTGGGTAACCCCACATTTATATTCCTTATAACTCTGCGAGATTCTTCTTTGAATCTTTTTACGCAAGTTTTAATCCCATATTGTTCAAACTCTATTTGAGCTTATTCATTCTTTATCTTCGTTCTTTATCTTCACCTTTCTTCTCTAAGTTTATAGCCTACGGTACTCCTACCTAAGGTTTATAACCTACAGCTTTGATACCAACTGTAACGACCCAAAATCTATACAATTTAAATCCCGACTTCGGTCGTTAACCATACATTCAACCTCTAAATAATACATCATTATTCGATGTTAACTTAATAAAATTACGGAATATTTAAAACTTTTATACATTTCCTTCTTTCTTGCCCTGAATCGCAACCTTTACATTACATCTCTTTAATTCAATCTTCTATCATGAATCGTTACAACAAAATGACTATACAAAGTCTTACATCATAACTAAATATCCATATACATTGGATAGCTCAACTTACAATTCAACATGTTACGTTCAAAATATGAAATACATTTCTCATAAAACACAAGTAATCTTAGTGAATATAGATCTCTATAACTCACTTAGCACATATCTTTACCTTAAAATTGTACCTGCAAAAGTGGTTATTTGCAAGAGTGAGCTCGACAGCCCAGCAAAGTCTAACAGTTTTCATGCATCACATAGCACATAATAACATGCTCGACATACATCTCATTAAAGTAACATGACATACAAGCTTTTAATTCACATAATAAATATAAAGATTGAGTTCCTTACTCAATCATCATTACTTAGCCAAAATAATGCAGTCATATATTGACTTTAACATTTCATGATTTCAACATGCATAACACATCATGCAATTTAAAACAGTTCATCAAGTCACACGTAGAAAATAGGAACTGAAAGACTTGCCTTGATCGTTGTTTACCAATAATAGCTTAACAGCTTACAGTTATCTGCACTTCACGTGCCCTACACAATTATATAATCATACACATCAACTATTAGTCACATAACAACACATAGCAATTGTAATGTAAACTCTACTCCACATCTCATAATCTTTCCTATTAATAAATACACAATGGTCAATTAGATTGTGTTAACTTTTCGACTTATGACTCACTATATTTCTTCTTAGTCAAACTCGAATTTCAAGTGCTTAAGTCTTGCTAGGACTACTTATTGGTTTTATATTAAACCCATTCCATATCTTATAATATCCATTTCAATGGAATTGAAACACTTTTTAAGTTCATTAACACTTGGCACGGCGTTTCGACGTTCAATCGTCACACGCCCGATTTGCCTTTCTTTGTGTATGCTTACTATGCTTCTATAACTTATCTAATACATTATTTATTAATGTTAAGCATCACTATATTTACTAAGATTCATATTTTATAACTTAGGACATCATCTTTTATGGTTTGGAGCACTACACATGCATATGTGCATGTCCGACACCCTCCGATTGCCTCCGAAAACACAATAGTCCTAAAGATGACCATTTTTACCTATCCTAATGACCTCAAATTGAAAAAACTTAAAGAACGACAGTTGTAGGTCTACTCGTTCTCATTCCAGATCATCTTGAATCACCTCAACCGGAGTTCGTATGAGGAAGTTATGGCCATTTTACTACATGAGGTCAAAACTGTCTAAGTCAGACTTCTGTCCCCCGCTAGGGCGCGAGGAACTAAGCCAACTAGTGGCGCTGGGGCGCGAGATTGGCGCTGGGGCACGAATTTCAGCGTGGGGTGCCAACTTCTGGCGCTGGGGCGCGAATTTTGGCGCCGGGGCGCGATTTTTGACGCTGGGACTCAAATTTTGGCGCTGGGGCGCCGAAACTTGCAGAACCAACCACGAAGAACAAAACAACGCTACTGTCTTTATTTTTAACAGCAATTAACCCCAATTAACATGTATAACTTATATAAATTACACATATACACACTACCCAACATGCATATACTAGTTTAAATTACTAAATAATAATCACAGAAAATTAAATTCCTTGAAAATCATTTATTTATAACAAGACTCCATGTTTGACATTTGTTTAAACACAGTGAACACTATAATCTCTAATAACCACAAATTTGATTACTTTTAAACTACAATTCTCTGTAGTTCATATCCAATTAACATAATCACACTTCAATTTCATAACTTCACAATTAACATATACTAATTTTGATATTTCTACAAACCACTTTCACACGTGAATGTTTACTGTAAAAACTAATTTCTCTTTCTCTATGAACGCTAGCATACTTTTCATATATACATACATGTGCTAATATAACAATTATAGTTACAAATAAACTTAATATCATACAAAGCTATAAGCTATATATATATATATATATATATATATATATATATATATATATATATTATATATATATATATATCCACAATTCATCTTTTACAATTATTTTACAGAGAACTTTTTGGACTAAGAAAACTAAACTTTAAAATAAAATAAGAGGATTAATATCCTACCTTTGATTTAAGAAGATAATGGTTATCCTTTTGATTATCAAGTCTCTTTTTCCCAATTCCTTTCTTAAAAATCTGTTAGAAATCACTCACTTTCTCTCTAGAGTTTTCTCAAATTTTCTCTGTATTCTTCTTCTTCTCTCCCTTTTCTTCAACTGAGTTTTTCTTTTCTCTTCTAACATACGTGGAATAGTATAACGTATATAGTAATAATATATATTAATGATATAATATAAATATAGATATAACTTATATCAGTTATGTAAGTTTTTGAAAATCAAAAGCCATAAGGCTTGTTTGGCTAACCACTAAAAAAAAATAATCAATTAATCCTTATGTCTTGTTTGGTAAAACACAATTAGATTAAAGACTTAATAGGCATTAGGCTTTGTTTGGCAAAATAATTTAAAACTAAAGGCTTAATATATTTTAAGCCTTGTTTGGCAAAATAAATTAAAATACTTTAATTTATTTTATACCACTTATAATATAATTATTCGTCACACTTCTAATTAATTAAGTTTTCATACTTAATTTAATTAATTCTAATAACAATTCATTACATAATATAATTATTTATTTAATCATTATAAATTCTCTAACTTAATTATTAAATTAAATTAGATTACTATTTCAAAATAATTACTTTTCTTAACTCATTAATTATTTTTAAACAAATAAATAATCAAATCACATCAAATCAAATACTTATTCAACAATAAACACATCCACTAATATTATATAATTCAATAAATATTTAAATATTATAATAAAAATCTGGATTGTTACAGGGCTTCGCCCTGATTACAGTTTTTGCGATATTTTTACTTCAAATCTTCATAACTTCTGCATTTTAAGTCAGAATTAGTTGGTTTTCGATTCTATGAACTCATGAAACACTAAACTACTCATCTACAGAATAATTTTAACATTTCAAAAACTTTAACAATCAATTTAAGGGTTCCAATTCCTGTACATGCAATACTTTCATGTTTTTAAACATATTTAGCGAATTTATTCGCT